>JANRMT010062814.1:46578698-46609564 GCA_026402145.1 Polypterus bichir lapradei
ACACACACACACAAATACATACACATACATATACACACAGACATTAACATACACTGAATAACGAAATTATATATACCCTAATGGAAATTTCAGCTTTTGTTAAAGATAATGTTAAAGAACCTTACCAAGAATATTTACATGGAAAAGGAAACTTAGTTAAATATAAAAGAACTATATATGTAATTTTATATTGTATGTGTGTGCTCCCTTTATAATAGTAGTTTTACTGGATTTGGATATAACCGATTCATTTCCAAATCAAATAAATCAAAAAAGGTATTTTGCATTCACCTGATATTAGCTGAAGTGGTTCTGATTTGTTAAAAATAAAACCAGCTGTTCCTGTGGGATTTTGCTGAAGTATCATTGGTCTCATAGTGCAGAAATAAACATTGTTCAGAAGAAATTATGTAAACATCTACAGTACACGATCCATGTGTCCAAAGGAAAAGATGAGTACAATAAAAAAGGATAAATAATTACATATATACACTGTCAAGATCATCATTAAGAAGAGGAGGAAAATATGGCACCACCAGAACATTGCAAAGATTACAAGTGAGCAAGAAGAAAGCTCATCACAGCGACCAACAACAAATTGCAGGCATTATGGAAGTTAACTGGCTACTCCTTGTATTTTACAATGATTTAGTGTATTCTCTTTAAGTCTGAGATGTAGTATGGAGTGGCAAAACATAGCTATTTTTCATAAAATAAGAACACAAAGACATAGAGGAACATGTAAATTTCAGTAGAAGACATACCCAATATCTGAAAACAAGTGGGAAATGTATTATGACCTAATGAGAAGTATAGTGTCACAGGAAAATCTCAATGTATGTCAAGAGATTTTTTTAAACTTTTGTCCCTCATGAAAATATACAAAGAAAATGCACATTCTAAACAAAAAGCCCAAAAACAAAAAGACAATAATATTAAATACTAGAGAAGCATACAGACCTGGTCCTAAAATTAAAGGGAGGTAAAAATACAGCCACAGATTGAAGTTTTTAGTGAAAGAAACATTTTACCGAAAAAAAGAAAACCATACGAAAAATATAAACTCAATATAATGCATGAAGTTCACACTATTGTAAATATAAAAATATAGTATGCAAGCCAAATAAAACAGAACACAGAAATATTTACAAAATTTTTATATATGACACTACTTGCGTAAAAATGGTCATTAACCTTTCCTTGAAGTCTTTCATTGTGAGAATAAAATCTTCCTACCTGGAGACCCTTGATGTATCATTTTCACTCTGGAACTTATAATGTGATTTGTCTTGTGTCAAATCAAGTACATTTTAATTATTGAACCTATCTGCTGGTCATATGTGCTTGTTGTTGTTCTTTTTCTTCAATTTGCCTTATGTGTTTGAAGGCTTGTGTGTAAGGGCTTTAAGTATCAATAAACTCCTGTAGTATTTTAAGCACATGAGGAGAGATGTCTGTATTTTCAGGCATCAGAAGCGTTAGCTTAAGCGCCTCATCAGGATCTATTATACAAAGACTGGCATAGGCTAGATATTGACTGTCATACAGGGGTAGTCCACTAATTTAATGAGAACTCTGTAATGAATTGTAAGCATGTATGCACCACGTCCTGGGGGATTATCAATAGAGACACCAATCAGTGTAAAAGATATGAAGCTGTTGATACACCCTAATGTGTTCTATTTAGTTTCTTCTTTTAGTTCATTCAAAGTGATAATGTATTTTATTAGTTCTGGTGGTTCATATAGATTTCCATTTTGGCCACACATTTCACCATGAAAAAATACTAACCCAAAGTAACCACAACTGTGACCTAACTCTCTACATAGCTCTACATTTCTACTAAACTTTGATTTAAGGATATAAAAGCAATGCTTGCTTATGGGCAGAAGTTGTGAGTATATGACAATCTCCTTGTTTGTTGGCCTCACTGTCTTTTCATCTTATTGTTTCTCATACTTTGTCACTGAAGTGCCTCCTGCATTTGGCTTGATGTCAGCAGATATCATCGCTCAAATTCTTCTTCTTCATGCCCCATCACCGTTTGTAGCACTGTACTTTGCGTTCCTAATGTTCGATTTGTTGTGAGGACATGAGCAGAGGTCTGTTTGTCTGACTTTGTGGATCTCAGTATTCCGCGCTTGATGCTCAGCAGATGTCGTGGCTATTATTTTCATTTCAGTTATGTCTCTCTCTTAAGCAGTGTGCAAAAAGAAAGATGCAAACACTGATAACTTTGCGGATGTTGTCAATACCCAAATTTCTTGCTTCAACAGCATGTGTCAGGTCTTAAGCTTTTGATTGAGACCAAGATGAAGGTTCTAGCCCCAGTTGTTCACTAGTTATTGCATGACAGATGGACACAACCCTTAGCATTTTATATAAATACTAGCTGTTTAAGTCCACGATGTAAAAAGCTCAAGCTCCTAGAAACCATGGATTCTGGTACTTCAATCAATCAATCGCATCCGTTGTGCATTGGCGGCTAAGTAAGGTTCCCTTTCCTCTGCAGTTTTGTTTTGCTGACATGGTCACCTTTGTTGTCTATCAGTGGCTAAGCGAGTTTCTCTCTCCTCTGAGGGTTTGTTTTAAGCAAGGTTCTCTTTCCTCTGTGGTTTTGTCTTGCCGACGTGGTTGCATTCATTGTCTATCAGCGGCTAAGCGAGTTTCTCTCTCCTCGGAGGTTTTGTTTTGCAGATGTGCTCACCTCACTTGTGTATTAGTGGCTAAGCGAGTTTCTGTTTTGTTGGAGGTTTCATTTTGCTGACAGAGTTGCTTTCTTTGAGCGCCTTGACATAGCCTCGCAATTCCGGGCCGGACAGACAGGCACACACACTTCCACGCGTAGATCTATACTAATAAAAGGCAAAGCCCTCACTCACTCACTCACTCACTCACTCACTCACTCACTGACTGACTGACTCATCACTAATTCTCCAACTTCCCGTGTAGGTAGAAGGCTGAAATTTGGCAGGCTTATTCCTTACAGCTCACTTACAAAAGTTAAGCAGGTTTCATTTCGAAATTCTACACGTAACGGTCATAACGTTCGATAACGGTCGACAACGTCCGCCATGTTGAACTTTCTTATTTATGGCCCCATCTTCACGAAATTTGGTAGGCGGCTTCCCTGCGCTAACCAAAACCAATGTACATACTTATTTCGATGGTATGACGCCATTGTCGGCCGCCATATTGAACTTTCCAACGTCACTAATTTTCCAACTTCCCGTGTAGGTAGAAGGCTGACCCCATCTTCACGAAATTTGGTAGGCGGATTCCCTGCGCTAACCAAAACCAATGTACATACTTATTTCGGTGGTATGACGCCACTGTCGGCCGCCATATTGAATTTTCCAAACATCACTAATTCTCCAACTTCCCGTGTAGGTAGAAGGCTGAAATTTGGCAGGCTCATTCCTTACACCTTACTTACAAAAGTTAAGCAGGTTTCATTTCGAAATTCTACGCGTAACGGTCAACAATGTCCGCCATGTTGAACTTTCTTATTCATGGCCCCATCTTCATGAAATTTGGTAGGCGGCTTCCCTGCACTAACCGAAACCAATGTACATACTTATTTCGGTGGTATGACACCACTGTCAGCTGCCATATTGAACTTTCCAACGTCACTAATTCTCCAACTTCCCGTGTAGGTAGAAGGCTGAAATTTGGCAGGCTCATTCCTTACAGCTTACTTACAAAAGTTAAGCAGATTTCATTTAGAAATTCTACACGTAACGGTCATAACGGTTGATAACGGTCGACAACGTCCGCCATGTTGAATTTTCTTATTTATGGCCCCATCTTCACGAAATTTGGTAGGCGGATTCCCTGCGCTAACCGAAACCGATGTATGTACTTATTTCGATGGTATGACGCCACTGTCGGCCGCCATATTTAACTTTCCAATGTCACTAATTTTCACAATGTCCGCCATGTTGAACTTTCTTATTTATGGCCCCATCTTCACGAAATTTGGTAGGCGGATTCCCTGCGCTAACCAAAACTGATGTATGTACTTATTTCGATGGTATGATGCCACTGTCGGCCGCCATATTGAACTTTCCAACGTCACTAATTTTCCAACTTCCCATGTAGATAGATGGCTGACCCCATCTTCACAAAATTTGATAGGTGGCTTCCCTACGCTAACCAAAACCGATATATGTACTTATTTTGGTGGTATGACGCCACTGTCGGCCGCCATATTGAATTTTCCAAACATCACTAATTCTCCAACTTCCCGTGTAGGTAGAAGGCTGAAATTTGGCAGGCTCATTCCTTACCGCTTACTTACAAAAGTTAAGCAGGTTTCATTTCGAAATTCTACGCGTAACGGTCAAAGCGGTTGACAATGTTCGCCATGTTTAACTTTCTTATTTATGGCCCCATCTTCATGAAATTTGGTAGGTGGCTTCCCTGCGCTAACCAAAACCGATGTACGTACTTATTTCAGTGGTATGATGCCACTGTCGGCCGCCATATTGAACTTTCCAACGTCACTAATTCTCCAACTTCCCGTGTAGGTAGAAGGCTGAAATTTCGCAGGCTCATTCCTTACAGCTTACTTACAAAAGTTAAGCAGGTTTCATTTCAAAATTCTACGCGTAACGGTCATAACGGTCAACAACGTCCGCCATGTTGAACTTTCTTATTCATAGGTAGAAGGCTGAAATTTGGTACTTATTTTGGTGATATGATGCCACTGTCGGCTGCCATATTGAACTTTTCAACGGTCTTTGTTACTTATGGGCCCATCTTCAAGAAATTTGGTACGCGGGTTCCCAACACTAACTGAATCCTACTTACGTACATATATACGTCCATAGCCTGCAGCTCGGTCACCGTGTGAGGCGGCGTTGGGTCCCCCATCCCAACGCCTCCCACGTTGTTGGCTGGCTGCCTGCCTATATAAGGCCGTCTGTCGCTCCAGTCTCTACATTCCCTTCCTTGGTTCGCCACGGTATTCACATCTCCCTGCTGATAACTACAGCCTTTTTATTTAATCCACGGCTTCTCCGCTGTTTTATTGTTCATTTATTACGATTATAGTTATTGTATAGGTATTTTAGACTTACTTTACATTGTTCAGGTACCCATTTCCTTTATCATTCCAACCGTACCCCATTAACATGTCTATCGAGGTAATCACCATCGATCAAAGAACTGTCACTTACCAAGTGGTTTCCATGCCCGGAGATGGCACCTGCCTTTTCCATTCTCTTTGTTACATATTGCACAGCCATATCAGGCTCACTATTGATATCCGGAGGAACATTGTGTCTTATGTATTGAATGACTGGGACAGGTTCAAGGTGTGGACTGATGACGGTACAGGAGATAATTATACTACACAGGAGCACTAGAAGAGTGAAATGCTTAAGTGTACCGAAATGGCCAAATATTTTACACCTTTGGACAACCGCCAATGCCTCTTAAACATCTTAGCTTCACAGGTGACGATTTCAGTAGTGGACACTTTGATGTTTAGAAATGTTTAAACTCTCAAAAGCTGGATGTGAAGTTATCAATGAAACTGGTTGTATACTTACAACGCTTGACAGATGCCGAATGTCTCTTCAACACAAGTCCTACAAATACTGTCGTAACTGAAACATACCATGAAACTCAAACCGATTATGACAGCAGCAATCCAAGCTGTGAGATTTGAAACAAGATTACTGTTCACATGGCCAACTGTACATTGCATGCTCAAGAGTAAGCTCAGCGCACAGCTACAGCTTGGTCATATTGCAACTGGAGGGCCGAACTGACAACGTGGCATACAAAGAGATCCTTAACAAATAATTATTGGTATATTTTCCCTCAGTTTAAAAAGGTTTAATTTTCTTCTTAATAAAAATTTTAAGGCAGTACTTCACCGCTGCGAAGCGCGGGTATTTTGCTAGTGTATGTATATATGTGTGTGTGTATATATATATGTGTATATGTGTATATGTATAGGTATGTATATATATGTTTATATGTGTGTATATATATATATATATATATATATATATATATATATATGTATATATATGTGACAGCAACACTTATCACTCACAGCAGTGACAAAACAATTACATTGACAATCATGTTACATTATTTTCAAAATGTTTCATTTTCTTTTTCATTACTTCTTTAACACACTACTTCTCCGCTGCGAAGCGCGGGTATTTTGCTAGTGTTTATATATAAGATAGATGTAATTTTATTTGATTGTACTGTTATATTTTTATTTTTTTAGAACAATTGCCAACCCTTCATTAAATTAGCTAGGCATGCAAAATCAGATAAGTATAGATTCTCAATAGGGGCAGAAGAAAAAATACATTAAAATCGCATAATATCAGCATTACAGTTACCTTGTGTTGGAAAAAAAGATATTTTATTCTTTGAAAGGCATATAAATGCATGTAAAAATGTCTGATGAATTACGCATAAGAAGTGTTAGGATATTCTTGTAATAAATAGTGTAACAAGTCTTTCTTCCTTTGGTATACATTCTGCAAATCATCATTATCACTAAATTCCTAATTAATCTGTCAATTAAAAATTTTCTTAAATCTATAAAGTATGTAAATATTAATTTTAGAATCATTTATTCTCTATAATCTATACATCTTATTCACTATTATTTCTTTACAGACTGTTCAACTTTTTTGATCTGTTAATTTATGCTAATTACAAGTAACACATCTTTAACAAGGCCATGTATGTCAGGTTGAGTGTTCCTTTAAATCTTCTTAAGGGCCTGGATTACAGGACTATTTGAAAATTTATCAAACACATTTCTTTTTCAAAAACATTTTCTATGACACAAGTGTAGAAACAATCCTACCATCTGCTTTTGCTCTTCAAATCAGTAGATGTCAGTACCTACATATGTACACTGAAATGGCTCTTAACATTGTCAAAGTCCCTTAATCCAAATCAGGGGAGCTGAAGGTAGGAGTTTATTCATCGATGTTTGGCCCAAGACAAGGACTAACATTAGACTGGGGGCCAGTATATGACAGGGCCCATTTATACACACACAAACCTCACACACAGAAATCTTTGGGATTTAGGGAAAATGCTGAAAACCCAGACACAAATAAATCTATGCAGACAAAGAGAAAGTGCAAACTGCACAAAGAGAATGATTAGGTGTGTGATTAGAACCCAGGACGCTGGATCTGTGAGGCAGCAGTACTTACCACTATTCCACCTTTTAATGGCTCTTCACATACTAAAAACCCTCAACAGCTGTTGTATTGTTACACAGAAGGAACTTAAATAAGAGCTCTCTCAGAACATGTGTTTTTCTCAGTATTTGCTTGCATCTTATGATTTAACTATATACTGTACAAAGTCTTCATAGCGCTTTTATGACTGGTGACTTAAAGCAAAATATTGTTCCACATGTACTGTAGTTCCAATGACAATAATTTCAGTCATCTAAACAGATGTTAATTTAATCAATTGGTTATTTATCCTGATCCTATAAATCTATAAAAACTTCTTCTCTCCAGTCAAGATATATCATAAATAATGCCACATGAGGCAAGGCACATTTTTGAATGCCAATTATTATCTATATTTACAAGGCATGAATCAATATACTTAATCCACATAGAATACATATTACAATACAAGCTCCATAATGCTATAATGCCTCAATATATTACATACTTGAGACAATGGGTAAAAATAACATACAATAATGTTTTTGGAAAAGAATGTGAAATAAATTAGAAGAATTAGCTTAAAATCAATAAAATAGGCATTAAAAACAACAAATGTATAAATCATTTACCACTTCTTATTGACCTAAAGATATGCTGTATATTTTATTGAGTTTTGAGATTGTGCCACTGAATACAAAATTAAACCTAGCTGTTTCGGTCATCCTGCTCAATTCTCTAAATACCCTGGCAGTTTCAAAATTCTGTTCTGCAAGCTAAAGGCTGCCTGGCCTTTCTTAATATATGTGTGCCTTGCAAATTTAAGAGACATATGACAGACGTTTTCAGTCCTTTCATGTGTAGCTCCACACTAGTGGAACGAACTACCCACTCCCATCCGATTTGCTGACTCCCTTAATGTGTTTAAGAAGCATTTGAAGACTCTTGCTCTACCAATGTCTATCTAATCGATAATGACTTTGATAAGTTCTTACTTTCTACATTTGTGTTGTTTGTCATGGCTCATTTTGTAACCTTGACTTGTAACACAGGTTCCAAAATAGTCCCCCATACTCACATTTACTCAGTTATGTTGATTTCTTTTATAAGTTGCTTTGGATAAAAGCATCTGTTAAATAAATAGTGGTGAATAGTGAATTGCAGAAAATGCACCTTTGACTGACACCTTAATAACATTTCAGAAATTAGCAGAATTTTGCAAAAAGTCAATCGGCATAACATATTATGTATCTGAAAAATGAGTTATAAGAATGTCAACATGATGCATAGCTTTCAAATATGCATCTGTCGTTTTGATGCTTAGACACTTGCAGTGCAAAGAAGTTGTCTGAATTCTAGTTATGAGAAATATTAAACTTTCTAAAATTAAAATATTTCTTCGTTTTTAAGGCAGTATACTACATAAATCAGGCACTTGATATTTATGTAACTCTTATGGTTCCTAAATATTTTTTGTGTTACTAAACATTGCATAATGTAAAAAGAAAAAAAAAATCTTGCATGAAAATGCCACCCTGGCCAAAGTGCCTTTTGAGGTGATCATTTTGTCGCATCATCCAACATGCCAGCCCTGTCTCCCATAGTAAGCACACTACAGTATTTTTTATTAATCTACCTTCGCCTAACTACTTCAGGGCACTTTCACTCAATTATGGGTAATTTAAAGACACAATATTAATGGTGTAATACAAACAAATGTCTGGCAAAAAACCTAAGTAGATAGAGTACATTAAGAATGAGCAAACTCCATGCAGACAGTGTACTGCACCAGTACTCAAATCCAGACCAAAAAAGTGACGAGACAACAGTGTTAACAATTATTGCACTGATATGCAAGTCTACTGGTTCAGTAACTTTTTGTGAGGAGGCTACATCTTCTCCACATGTCTGTGTAGTTTTGACTACCTAGCACCTAAACAAATGTATATTAGGCTTATTGGTTTCCACTGTAGATGTTTATGTGAATGTAATCTGTTACAGACTGGCATCCCACTCCATAACAGAATGAGTCCTACATGCACCTGTTGATGCAGGAAAGCCCATTAGCCATCATCAACAGGGCAAAGCAGGAATAATTAATTAATTAATTAGCGTTCATATAATTCAAATCATCCTTTCCTTAAATGGTTTCTTAATAATCAATCAACTAAATACATACTGTGATTTTCTTGCCTTGATGAGCCTCAAGTATTTTGATTTGGTGAGATCTTCTGCCAGTCTTCTTCACAGAAAGTCTCGGCCTGGTTTCTTGTATTTGGCCATTGCACATATCAAAAGCTATGATGCTGTTGTCTTCTTTGGCCACCACTCCACAATTGCAGGACACGGCATAATGGCGACTTCCACAGTCCCACTGGCGCACATGAACTTCAAAATCCCGGTGAAGGCTTCGGTACAAAACAAATGTTCCTGTCTTGTAGTTATCATAACGCCTGAAAAATAAGCAATTGTAGGAGAAATATAATAACTCTTGTGTATATGCCTGTCTATAATCCAGTAAATTTATTAATATTTTAAATATTAAATTTTTCTGAGAATATTGAGCTAATATAATAATCTAATATAATCTAATACCCTCCCAGTTTCAGTTTAGAATTCCGATGACTTCTCGTTCAGTCGGGGATGGAAACTGGGGATTCCCCATAGCTGATGCACCGCTGCTTACATACAAAAAGGCCCATTGTTCTTGGACAGCCTCTCCATACAGGAATGCGAAACAGAGATGGACAAAACCCTGAGCAATTTTTCACCAATAACAATGACCTTGATTTGAATTAAGTGGATCTGAGAATCTTATGTTATATGTATTTTTATAAAGCACAGTTGGTTACACAGAGGCACACTGTTACAGGGTTCATATCCAGCCCAGTCACTATCTGTGTGGAGTTTACACTTTCTCCTTTGTATGTGTGTTGGGGTTTCCTTCCAATTACTCTAGTTTTCCTCTCACATCCCAAAGGTAGGTGTGTTAGGTTAACTGATAACTCTAAACTGGATATCTGCTTGTGATGGACTGGCACTCTGCCAATGGTTATCTTCTGCCTTGCACTAGTGCTGTCAGGAAAGACTCTCTCACCATTGACTCTTGACTGGATTAAGTTGGTTGGAAGTTGGATTTAAGAAAGTGATATTTTCGTTTAAGATCAATTCATCCTTCAATCAATTTTCTGGGACTGGTTAAAGAGACACAGGGAGGGAGCTTTGGCTTTAGAAGTAGCACTCAAACCACAATCATATACATTTTGCATAAATTCTCTTTCATGCACATTAGATGCATATATGTTTCCCAGAATCACTTTAGAATTGAATACATTACCCACCATTATGACATAGGAGCGGATGCTACTTCTTTTGCTACAAGTGACATTGTTTTATAGATTAAAATTCCTAACAGCCTGGTTTTCTTATTATAGCTGGAATGAAAGATTTGGTTGATCCAGATTCTTTTCTTTCAAAACAGGTTCTTTACTTGTTAGGTGAGTCTTCTGTAAAAATATCATCTTGGCCATTCAGCTTGTAAGGTGGGAAGACTACTTTTTGTCTTTAGGTTGTGATTAAGACCTTTGACATTCCAGCTTACAAAGTTTAATGATTGATCAGAGATATATTGCTTCTGAATGTTAGGATACACTTTTTAATGTTAAATAAAAGCATGAGTCACTCCAGATTTCAGTTATAACACAATTTTCGTACCTTTATTTCCAGGTATTCTGATAGATAAGCTATCCAATAAATTGACAGTTACAATTGTGGGGATAAAAGAAATAGAGAAATGATAACTTGCTACCTTTCCCTTCTTTTCCTCTCCTTCCAACCCTAACCCAATCTTACCACATCTAGACATCACTGAGAACCCAGTGATCTGACATACCAAGAGACAGGACACACCCAAAACACAAAGAGTTCTCCAATGGCAGTAAAAAAGTAAAGATTAAACTGAGCTGTTAACCATTAAAAGCCCTGAAATCTTTATAATAGTACAGTCCAGATGAAAGAAACCTGGTGTAAGATATTAAATAGTCCCTTACTCTCTTTTAATTAATGCCTACAATTAATAAAATATATTATTACATTTTCTTTGATTTCCAGGATGAAATATTACTTATGCTTTTAAAGTGCTCATTTCAAGTGATAAAGATAATCAGAATCATTAATTTTAGCATTTGTTTGGCTTGCTCTGGAGAGGTGAAGATAGACAACTGACCATCAGTTATTGCTTTGAGTCTAACCGGAAACAGAAGACTATATTTGATTTCAGTTCTACATAAGAGTTGTTTAATGCTGTAACATGCATCCTATTTTTCAGCAGTTGTAGCAGAGAAATCTGTAAATATATAATGTAGATGTGGATATTTTCACATTTAATATTCTTTCTGAGATGAAATATCAAGTTTTCTTTATTTCATAGTTTATTAAGTATAACTATGATGCATTCGACCCACACAAGCAATTAGCAGTTAAGAGTTTGGGTTTAGCTTTACAAGCTTCTTCCAAAATTTTAGGAAAAAAGTCATATTCTTTAGATGCCACAAGTGTATTACTAAGCACACTATATTCAGATTCTAGGGCAGTTGTTCTTTTATCACTGGCAGACATGATTTGCTCAGTTTTGAAGTGAGATGCAAACATATAATTTACTTTTTCCAGGTGAGTTCCAAATACTTTTTAAATTTGCTAATTTTTTTCTCTGTGCTTCAACTATTTTTGGTAGATTTTCTTTAAACATTATTGCTTGAACATACCTCCATATCCTGGGTCATATCTTTCATATCCTGGTTTAGTTTATCTCTTCTGATGTGTATTCCTTTTTCTGAGTCTGATAATCATTGGCTTCATCTCAGTAGCCTCACCCATGCAACCACAGTGTTCTGATGGCATTATGTAACCAGCATCAATGCAGATGTAACACAGAGAGTGTTTGTGGTGGTTACTGATGGAGGCAACACTCTCCCTGGTTTAATTTGCCACTCATTAACAGCGAGTTATTAAAGCCAATCTCATTCTCACATTCACGAAGGGCTAGATGCGATGCTTTACCTGGAGACCACACCTGTTCTCTTTAACCACAATCTGTGGCAGATGTTGAAACTTCATGCTGGCTTAGACTTCAGTGGATCTTTAAGTATTTTTTCTTTTTCTTTAAGGTCTTTCCCTCCCTTTTGTCTGTTCTAAACTGTGTTCTGACACCTTTCTCACATGGCCAGCATTACTTTTTTCAGCATTTTGTACTACAGCAGCTCTTCTGTGGGATCAGAGCAGATCTGCTAAACAATGACCCTGTCGTCATTTCACCAGTTATCCTTCCTTGGACCACTTTTGGTAGGTAATAACCACTGCATACTGGGGACACCCCATTAGACCTGCCATCTTGATGATGCTCTGACCCGGTTGTCTAGTCATCACAATTTGGCCTTTGTCAAAGTCGCTCAGATCCTTATGCTTGCTGATTTTTCATCCCTCCAACACATCACCCCCTCAAGAACTATCTGTTCACTTGCAGCTTAATATATCCCATTCCTTGAAAGGTGCCACTGTAATGAGATCATTAATATTATTCACTGTCAATGGTTGTAATGTTGTGGCTTATTGGTGAATAAATATGTGTTTTGTATGCAGAGAATGCATTACATGTGTTGAAAATAATCATAACCTGTTTACTAGGGAAAACTTTCCCATAAAATCAGATATACATTGATATTTGAAGACATTACCAGACTAGAGGTAAAAATGAATGATATGTAATCACATGTAGTGAGTGTGCTCTCTGCTGTTCAGTTACTATGACGAGTCGATGTAAGCTTGACAGAATTGGCAGCGATGTGTGTACAATATACATTCAAAGTAAATTGTGTGTTATACTCAATCCAAAGGTGATGAAAAGGAATGCTGTTAAGAGAGTTGATAATGAAGAGCTACAATAGATGCAGATTTTGATACTCAAAACACCCAAACCAGTAAATGTGTCTAATGACACTGGCACCAATCCAGTAGAACCATGGATATGACTGCGCAGCACCTAGCAACTCACTGCACCTCTAAACAAATAACTAAAGTAGGGCAATATTACTGTCTAACTGGAAATGCAAACATGCTATGCCAGAATAGAGTGTGATGGACGGCCGGTAGCTCAACGCGGCCTGGACGCCCCTGTAATGGAAAGATGGGGGAAGGCAGCTATTTGCTGACACCGCCTCCCCCAAAACGCTAAATGGCAGCTTCCTTGGAGTGTAGCGGTGCCCCGGATTCCCACAGGGCATCCTGGGACTTTGAGTTTGGTTTCTCAGCCCTGTTGGGTGTTGTGGGTGCTGCCAGGGAGAGCTGCCGTGGGACCTGGGGACTCGGAAGTACGAGGCAGTCACAAGGACGGAAGTCCTGAAGTATTTTCTGGGCAGAAGAAAAAAGCCAGTTCTTCATCAGGTCAAGAACTATTTAAAGGACTGATTGGAACCCATCAAGCAAAACAGAGTTGGGAGGTGTGGAGGAGAAAATTGCATTGATTTATTGGTTGTTTAATTGTTTATGGTGGCTGTGGTGCTTGAAAGGCACTATTTAAAGAAGAAAAATATAAAAATAATTCTTAGTACTTTTACCCTGTATGCTGAGCATCTGTCTGTTGGATTTAAAGGGGTAACAGCGACCTCTAGCGTTCACAATAGCCACAGCATTTTAACATTCAGGATAACAATAGAGGAAATGCTTATCTAAACTTTGTTTGCTGTTGTTATGCCATATAGTTATGCAATAATCAAAATGACAGAAAGATATTATAGCAGACAGAAGCACTTATTCAAATGCCTGGAGCCACATACCTGCAGTGACTTCTGTGTGTGTGCATGTGCCTGTCTCTTCTGTCGTCATGCTCATTGCAATGTACAAATTAATAATTGTACTTCAGTTACCTTGCCTGCTGAGCTCCTAAACTGATAAGAGTAATTTTAGATTTTTATATTTTCTCTCAGCATCAAATCTTTTTTTTCAGTTTTCTCTCTCCCTGTCTCTTTGTAGTGTATGTATTTATCTAATACATAAGAATATTTTTTTCTGGTTGTGCAACACTGAAACCCTAGCCATTTAACATGCATGGACTGGAGGGAATTGGGGGAGGGCTTTAAGGGAAAAAAACACTGTGTGTGGAGCCTTTTCAGCAGCAGATTTTGTTATATAGTATTCACTACAAACTTTTTGTCCCCAGAGTACAACAGTATTAAAACCAAAGCTCATAACAGCATTGTCAAAGAATTAGACAGTCTTGATGTATTTTCTTGTTCAGGGAGTCTCTGCTCTTTTCCATGCTTGTAGTACAAGATGACAAATAAGATATATGGATTTGTGATAAAACAGAGAAACAATCAAGGAAAGAAGTGACTTTAATTTTATTTTTAATTATTGTAGTGACAGACTGATTCTATTTGAACAAAAATTGATTGTTAGCCCGCAACTTCATGTTAGTTTGTCTGAACTGTTGTTATAT
Organism: Polypterus bichir lapradei; assembly: GCA_026402145.1. Classification (NCBI taxonomy): domain Eukaryota; kingdom Metazoa; phylum Chordata; class Cladistia; order Polypteriformes; family Polypteridae; genus Polypterus; species Polypterus bichir. The sequence continues at coordinate 46,593,360 of JANRMT010062814.1, forward strand.
ACTGTATTTTGAAACAGCTATTCTGGATTTGTATAGCTACTTTTGACACTAGCTGTGTAAAATCAATCAGATATATGTCCAAGGTTTACATGGTATCAACCCATGGCACATTTCTACATTTGCCTTTTCTTAACATTGTAGTGTTTCAAATTAACATTTTGGTAGTGTATTATATATTTTTTAGTCCTGTTAGATTAACAAAACAGGCACCACTAATATTCTGGGATATGGCACCATAAGCTTTAAGTTGTGAGAAAGAGAACCACAGATAAATGACAAACAGCAGACAAAGAAATTGGTAAATCAGGAGGTCAGTGAGTGAGAAGTATGCTTGAGGAAAGGAAAATAAGTTAGCTGCTGTGCAAGTGTTAATGAATGATCACAGCATGTGTAGCTGCTACAAAAAGAATCAGTTTTTGTGTTCTTTATAATTAAGTGAGTTTGTACCTTTATTTTTTTCTGATTCTTGTATGGGCCTGTTTTTAACAAGGCACCATAATTTCTTTCTACATGTGCTGAATGTGATTTTTTGAACAGAGTTCAATGCCAGAGCAGCTCAAATGATTGCATTGGAATTGTATTACAGAAATATACAATTCAAAACATATTAATTTTCATCAACTCTCAAAGAGAAAACATTGTTTATTCACAAATAGAAAACCAAAATGTTTTATCATGGGAAACACAAAACGCACCCTAGACCAGGCTGTAGCTCTTAGCCCCATATCAAAGCTCACAAATATCAATAAGAATCTCAAATAACATCCAATTTTAAATAAAAATAGTAATCATGCTGCCCTATTTCACCCTTCTTTCCTATATATCATACTAAAGTGATGTTGTTTTAGTTTATTTTCTTTTTAAAAACTGAACCAGTCAGATTTTAAACATGCTAATAGCAGCTTTAGTCCTCATAGTTTGTAAAAATTATAGGTTTTCTGTACTTTTCCTGCTGAGACAGAAGAAGTGTGAAACTACGCATATTTTTCCTGCGTTTTTTTCTTTTACCTTTAACACATTTATGCTACTCTGACATTAAATTGTACTAAACTCATATTGAGAATCATCTGCAACAGTCCTGGCAGGATTTGTGTTTAAATGTTATTGCCTAACACAATAAAGCACCAAACAACGAAAGACCTTCTTGCTGTTTAAAGTAACATGTTGATTTGCTTTATAAACAGATGAGTAGCTTACACTTTGTCTTGATTTCATCTAAAAACAACTTATCTAATATGTGGAAGAAGATGTTAAATTAGAGGAATTATTCTACTAACTTCTCCCATATGAAAAAAACATGAAACAAGTTTAAAAAAAGTTATTGTAGAAAGTATTCACCCCCTTGGAAGTTTCACATTTTACTGTTATACAACATTGAATGACAGTGGGTTTAGTTTGTCTTTTTTACAATAATGAAAATAATGAAAAATAAAAGATTCTTAAATGTCAAACAGATCTCTGCAAAGTGATCTCAATTATTAACAAATATAAAACACAAAACAAATGATTACATAAGTATTCACACCCTTCAAGTGAGTATTCAGTAGATGCCCTTTTGTCAGACATTGCAGCCATTAGTCTGTGTGCACAGGTCTCTCTCTTTCTCTATAAACTTTGCACATCAGGATGCTGTTATATTTTCTAATTCTTCTATGCAAAATGTCTCAGGTTGTATGTTGATCATGAGTGTCCTTTTTGAAATCCAGCCGTACCAACAAAAGCGGAAATGTGCATACACACAAAAAAATCCAGATGTATAAATCTGTGCGTACGCCAGCTTCCACGTTCTTCCGCTCCATAAATCCCAGTCAGTGTGAAAAGTAATGCACATGCACGCGCTTGCCGCCCCACCCCATCTCCTCCCAGAATTACGCTTCTTTGATTATCCAAATCAATATAAATAGCCCCTTATGTTTTGCTGTCTTTGAAAAGACAATGGCAGTAGCACGGGGAAAAAGAAGAATTTCAACGAATACCAAGTAAAGGCAAGGAAAACATACTGTTTGTTGGTTTAAGCAGTGATATAAACAACAAAAGGAAGTTGATCGAGTGACAGAGTGGTGGAGAAACTTAAAAAGTTCAAGTTCAGAAAGTCACACAGTGTCCAAAATAATTAAGAAGTGGTCAGATATCAAAGTCACCCTGAAAAGGCGAGTCATAGCCCACCATTTGGGAGTCGTATTGAAGCGTACTAGGGTACAGAGAAAAGAAAAAAAACTGGGAAACACTGTGAAAAAAAGGTTGAAATTTCCACTTTAATCACATAGTTTATTTTTTCTTTAAAGTAGAATGTCATAAACTTCGTCTTAAAATTGTTAAATATAATAGTTTCTCAAATCCCATCGTAACTAAAGTGGCATGTTAAATACCTTGTATTCTATGTGTTCTTCTATGTACTCTTATGTGTGTGAATCACTATGTGCTTCTTAAATGGGCTTTCTCTTATGCCAACAGGACACAGAATACACTACATTCATGATATGAACAATTTAAATACTAAGATATATACTTGATATTTTCATGATGATAGGAATTAAACCATATATGAAACATTAAGGCATGTTGGAGCACTGGTAGCGATGAGCGGGCGCCCCTTCCAGAGATTGTTCCTGCCTCTTGCAAGATGCTTGCTGCGCTGTGCGCGACCCTCAGTAAAATAGTTTATTGCAGCAGTGCTGTCTCTTTCAAACATACTAAGCCCCGATTCCCGTCTTTCCTTTTCTTTCTCCACATAACCAATTGCCACACAATCAGCTCTGTAATAGATGTCAAGCCATCTGTAAGCTTAGAACGCAGATTTTTCAAAACTTTTAAGGAACATTGAAATACCTTTGTAGTACATGTTTAATTATTCCATCCATCTACCTAGCATACAGTGTGAGGCAGGAACAATCCCTGAACAGGACGCCAGCTCATAGCTACCGCTGCAAACAGCGTTCTCGTATATTTAACACTATACATTATTTAAATGAAGTTAAAGATTTATCTGTATAATTTAATATATATACTTTACTGCATTTCATCTTAAAGTGATATCGAGCTCCAAGAAGATAGCGCCTGGAAATCTAAATCGACTAAGACGCCAGTCATAATCATCTGTAAATATGTGGTCTTTTCTATTAAATTGAATTGAATTTCTTTATTGTTATTGTATGGTACAATGAGATTCAACATGCAAAAACTCCATAAACTTTTTTTCCTATAAAATGGTAAAATAATAATAATAATAATAATAATAATAATAATAATAATAATAATAATAATAATAATAATAGGATAAAAACAAAATAAAATCAAAAATATACAATATGAAAGCATAAGTGGAAAAGGGTTATGCAATATTACAACTGTAATACAAACAGTTCTACCGGGAGCACTTGCTGGACTGATTTGAGTGTGTTTATAGCTCTTGGGATGAAACTGTTTCTGAAACGCGAGGTCCATACAGGAAAGGCTGTGACACGTTTGCTAAATGGGAGAAGTTCAAATAGACTGTGTGCATGGCTAAGGCGGCGTGTGCTACAAGCTGTATCACAATATTTCTCCCCGGTCTTGACACAATCTGCCATAGAGCTTTCCGATCAGCTGCTGTATAGCTGTGATTCCACACTCAGATACACTGGGTTAAAATACTCCGAGTGGTGCACTGAGAGTCAGTTATTTTCCAACCTGCTATATCTTAACACAGGGTCAAGGGGGTCTGCTGGAGCCAATCCTAGCCAGCACAGGGTGCAAGGCGCTGGCCCACTGCAGGGCACACACACAAACTAGGGACAATGCACCAAACCTGCATGTCTTTCGACTGTGGCAGGAAACCCACGCAGACACAGGGCGAACATTCAAACACCATGCAGGGAGGACCCGGGAAGTGAACCCAGGTCTCCTCACTGCGCCACCATGCTGCCCTGTACTGAGAATAACAACACTAAAATGGCTATGGTATTTGGAATATTCTGGCCATTCGATGCACCATTATATGGTTACAGGTTGATTACAATCAGATGCCTTGAACTAAAAAACGATATGCAGTTAATTTTAGGGTATTTGATAAAGCTGAATCAGGGATGTGAATCTAAAAAATAAAGGGAAACCACACAGGAACAATAGCACTGCTTTGACGCTGGGTGCCACCAGTTTGAAAAACCAAGAGGAGAACTTGTGCACGCAAGGGATTGGGCTGCCGTGAAAATGTGCGTGGCTTTACGCCAAGTTTAGTTTTTATACATCGTGATGTGAGCGTGGAAACAGGCATACAGAACATTTTTGTGCGTATGCAACGTTTATACATGAGGCCCCAGGATATTACCATTATTGTTTTAAGTCATTTGTGTGTAGGTTAGGATTTATGCTTGGGGTTGTTGTCTTGCTGAAAAGCAAATCTTTTCCCAAGGCAAAGATTCCCTGAAAACTGAATCAGATTTTCCACCAGGATTTTTATTTTGCTGCAGTCATTTTCCACCCTACCCTCACAAGCTTTCCAGGGTCTCCTGTAGAGAAGTATACCTACAGCATGATGCTGCCACCATCATGCTTCATGGTGCTGATGGCATGCCTTTCATAATGTGCTGTGTTAAAATATGGTGTTCAGTCTGTAGGTCAAAAAGCACATTTTTGGTCTCATCAGGCCATAGAACATCCATCCTTGTGACTTAAATCTCCCATGTTCCTTCTGCTAAGATGCCATGTTTTTAATGGTGCCTTTCTCTTTGCCACTGTCTCACATACCTGAAACTGGCAAAAACCACTCAGCAGTTGCTGTCTGCACAGTCACTCCAATATGAGCCACTGTAGTCTGTAACTCCTTCAGGGTTCTCACAGGTCACTTGGCCTTGGTCTTGTTTTCTTCTTACACAATCACACAGTTAATGTTGATGGCCTCCTCCAGGCAGATTTACAGCTCTGCCATACTCTTTGAATTTCTTCATGATCGGTTTAACTAGAGTTCAAGGGATATTTAGTGGCTTGAATATTTTCTTGACTCCATCCCTTGACTTGTGCTTGTCAATCACCTTTTTATGGAGTTGCTTTTAGTGTTCTTTGGTCTTCATTGTGTTGGTTAAGAAATAATACCAACTAACCACAAGTTGGATCTCCATTGAGCTCAAGTGGCGTCTAAACCAAATGGCTGCACCACTGATGATTTAGGCGTGTCACTAGGGGGATGAATACTTATATAATCAATTATTTTGTGTTTTACATTTATAATTAATTTAAGTCACTCTGTAAAGATCCATTTTTACAACAACAAGCCTTTTTCTGATAGTCACACTTAACTTCATTGTGATTCAATGTGGTAAAAGAGTAAAATGTGAAAACTTCCAAGGGGGATAATATATTTTTAGTTAGTAAACAATGGAATGCTGCCATACAGTGAGCCTAAGAGTAAGTCATGAATGTGGGATTGCATTATGTAATGACCAGAAACTAAGCAAATTTAATTTTACCTTGGATTACCCACACTGTTTGAAGAAGTCAGAATAATTATAGGTTAAGCTGGTAAAGAAAAGTATATAAATTTAGTACAGAATTTCAATAATTCTCTGGATATCCTAAATCCAGTTTTATGGTATTAGTAAGACAAAATGTATCCTGGCAGCGTTAGGTGTATGGATAACAATTTACTCTGGATAGAGCACCCCACCATGGCAGTGTAAAGCCATGCGTATACCCATTTGAGGTCCACTTTAGAATTGTCAATCAGTCTTAAATGTTTATCTTTGAAGTAGGGGAGAAAAACCAGAGTCCTTGGAGAAAATTCCAAACAAACATCATTTTGACGAGCATATCTTTGGGAATGTGGAAAATGCACTGGTCTACCCAGAGGAATATGTGCAAACTCCATATAGATAACAACCGGGCACATGATATAATCCCACTATCCACCATGTCACCTACAACCACATCATGGTAAATGAAATAAGGCATAGATGTAGCAAAGACGTTTAGCAGTTTGGTGATTATGTTTTGTTTTCATTTTTTTTTTATATTTATTTATTGATTTTAATTAGAAGCAAATAACATTCCGTACAATCAAGTCAAACTAAACAAACCAAAATTCAATCCCCACCCAAAAGAAAAAGAGGAGATCCAACAACCAGAGCAAATCTTTAAAAGCCAAGAAAGGACGAGTATCCTTTTCCTCCAAATAGAAGCTTATTCTAAAATGCTGTTAATCAGATCTTGCCATATTTTAAATGGTTTGAACAGATCTTTTGATTGAGAATTTGACTTTTTCCAATTTCAAATAATACAGAACATCAGTTACCCACTGCCTTAAAAGAGATGGGCTGGGATTTTTCCAGTTGAGCAAAATAAGTCTATGTGCTAGTAGTCAGATAAAGGCAAGTACAATTTGTTTGTCCTTCTCCACTTTAAGCCCATCTTGGAGTCCGCCAAACACATATCTTAATGGGTTAGGAGTGATTGTGACACTAAGGCCGTCTGAAAGACATTCAAAGATTTTTGTCCAAAATATTGTAAATTTGGTGCACACTCAAAACATGTGGCCCATTGAGGCTGGAGCTCGACTGCAAAGCTCACAGGTTCTAACTTGAAGAATCTTGCCCTGGAAGCATTTTGGACAATTTTAAACAAGATAAATCTGCTTGATATAAGATTTTAAGTTGAATGACTGAATCTGAATTTGAGAGACTGATAAATATTTATCAGGTGGGAGGTGAGGAAAAATGGGCAGGTTCCTTTTAATAAAGTTTAGTAATGGAAAAATTGTGTTGATGAGAAGTTAAATTTGAAGCTTAATTGTTCATAGCATTCAAATACATTATCTATATACAAGTCAGTGTTTAAATTCTACATTATCCAAACATTAAATGCAGTGAATATTTGAGAGTGAGGGAAAAGATGGTTGTCACGTAGAGGCGCAATAGATAAGAGTTTCTCTGTCTTAAAGTGCTTCTTGCGTTGGTTCCATATTCAGAGTGAATGAAGGGCAATTGGATGATTAATGTATTGATGATAATTTGTATTTACTGGGACAGAGAGCAAAGAATATAAAGAAGTACTACAAGATTCTAATTCTATCGAAGACCAGGCTTGTGTATATTCATCAATTTGTGTCGATGTACAGGGGCCTCATGTATAAACGGTGCGTATGCACAAAAATGTTGCGTACGCCCGTTTCCACGCTCAAATGATGATGTATAAAACCTAAACTTGGCGTAAAGCTACGCATATTTTCAACCCAGCTAAATGCTTGGTGTACGCAAGTTCTCCACTCGGTTTTTTAAACTGGTGGCACCCAGCGTCAAAGCAGTGCTTTTGTTCCAGTGTGATTTCCCTTTATTATTTAGATCCACATCCCTGCTTTATCAAATACACTGAAATTAACCGCATATTGTTTATTAGTTTAAGGCATCTGATTGTAATAAACCTGTAACAATATAATGGTCTGCAGAATGGACAAACTATTCCAAATACCATAGCTGCTTTAGCGTTGTTACTCTCAAATATTTATCCCACTGCATCTGTGTGTGGAATCACAGCTCTACAGCAGCTGATTGGAAAGAGAATTATCGGTATACAGCAACTAGCACACGCTGCCTCAGCCATGCGCACTGTCTACTGAACTTTTCCCATATGGCAAACACTTCAGAGCCTTTCCTGTAGGGACATCGCGGTTCAGAAACATTTTCATCCCAAGAACTATAAACGTACTCAATCAGTCCATCAAGTGCTCCTTGTCGAACTGTTTGTACTTATTAGTACAATTACCTCACTGTAAACTTGCGATACAGTTATAATATCGCACAACCTGAGCCACTTTATAAAGCACGTATTTACATATGATGACAATATCATTTTTATGATGAAATGCAGCAAAATATGTTTATTACATTATACAGATAAAATGTTAAAATCATTTAAATAATCTATATTGTTAATTATTAAACATGTGAGGACCTGGTGTCGCAGCGCTAACTAGTTCAGGGATTGTTCCTGCCTTGCACTGTATTCTTGCTGGAGCTGGCGCAACACTGGAAGGATAGATGGATAGAATAATTAAACATGTTCTACGAAGATATTTCAATGTTCCTTAAAAGTTTTAAAGAATCGGTGTTCTAAGCTTACAGATGGCTTAACATCTATTACAGAGCTGATTGTTTGGCGATTGGATACTTGGAGAAAGAAAAGGAAAGGAATTGGAAGTTAGTACGTTTGAAAGAGACAGTACTGCTGCAATAAATTATTTCATTGAAGGTCATGCACGGTGCAGCAAGCATCTTGCAGGAGGCAGGAACAGGGTGCCAGCTCGTCACTATTACTGCACCACCTTGTTCCCATGCTTAATAACATGCTTTAACTCCTATCGTCATGATATCAGGTATACATCTCAGTATTTTAATTATTCAGAGAGCTGTAATATCACAAATGTAATGGATTCTGTGTCCTGTCGGAGGAAGAGAAAGGCTGTTTAAGAAGTACGTAGTGATTCACATACATAGAGCACATAGAAGAACACAAACAAAGTATTTAACGTGCTACTTTAGTTACAATGGGATTTGAGAAACTAGTAAATGAAACGATTTTAAGATGAAGTTTATGATGTTCTACTTTAATGACAAAATAAACGATGTGATTAAAGTGGAAATTTAGAGATTAAAGTTGACATTTCGAGCTTTTTTCCCCACTGTGTCCCTATTTTTTTTCTTTTTTCTGTACCCTAATAAGCTTTCATATGACAGTCAGACTGTGGGCTACGACTCGCCTTTTCACGGCAACTTTGATATCTGACAACTTTTTTATTTTGAGCACTGTGTGACTTTGTGAACTTGAGCTTTCAAGTTTCTCCAACACTCTATGTCACTCGATCAACTTCCTTTTCTTGTGTATACCACTGTTTAAACCAACAAATGGTACGTTTTTCCTTGCCTCCACTTGGTATTCGCTGAAATTCTTCTATTTTCCCCTGTTCTTTTGCCATTGCCTTTTCACAGAACGCTGAGCTTAAGGGCTTTTTATATTGATTTGCATATTTAAAGAGGAGTAATTCTGGGAGGAATTGGGGAGTGGCAGCAGTTGTGCGCACGTGTGTTTCTTTTCACGCTGACAGGATTTATGGAGCGGAAGAACGTGGAGGATGGCATTCGCACACATTTATGTATCCGGATTTTTTTGTGCGTACGCACATTTCCGCTTTTGTCCATATGCCATGTTATAGTGTGAATTCTATGCACGGCGTTATGCTTGAGGCCCCAGGTCTTTATAGCTTGTATATTTTCCACCCAATAATAAAATTGAAAGTTAGGTAGCGCCATGGCCCCTTTGGATATGTGGATGATTTGAATTTCAAATAAATGAGTTTATGATTGAATGTAATTTCTTAAAAAAGATTTGTTAATGTAGATGGGATGCTTTGAAATAGAAGCTTGGGAAGGATGCTCATCTTGACAGCACTGTGTCTACCTGCATAATCTGCTAAAATAAATGGATAGGTGTCAGGTAGGTAATATTGTGTGCTAGAGAATTAACTAGAAAAAACTCACTTTTATTCCAGATATCTTTTGAAAATCTGCAATTGCTTTTAGAACTGATGGCACGAAATTTTGTGGGTCAGATATATAAACAGTGCTATATCACCTGCATATAATGATATTATCTGTTCAAGTCCTTCTCTGAAAATTTCTTTTACCTCTGATGCATTTTGAAAGTAAACAGCCAATGGCTCAATTGCAATTGCAAAGAGCAATAGTGATAGGGGACATCCTTGTCAAGTACTATGTTGTAGTTTGAAGTATACTGAAATAATGTTGTTAATACAAACTGAGGCTTCGGGACTTTATAAAGTAATTTGATCCATCCATGCACATATATTTGGGCTGAGCCCAAATTTGTGCAATGTGGTAATGTGGTGAATAGTTTGTCCCATTCAACCATATCAAATGGCTTTTCTGCCTTCAAAAATAATACGATCTCTGCAGTGTTAGATTTAATGAGTGAGTATATTATATTTAAACAAATTTTGAAGATTAGAAGTGATGGCCTTTAATAAATCTAATTTGGTCTTGTGATGTTACAGAAGAAAGCACTTTCTCAGTCTTTCTGGCTAGATCTTTGGAAAGTATTTTAATGTCATTATTCAGGAGTAAGATTGGTCTGTATAATGTACATTGTAAGTAAGTCCTTATTTTTGGTAATTAATACTTGGTGAAAGGTCTGAGGTAGAATTTTGTTGTCTTTAGCTTCTATACATGTTGCTAATAATAGTAGAGGAAGCTTATTTAAATTTTTTTGATACAATTCACTGGGTAGTCATCAGGGCTGGCTGCTTTCCCACTTTGAAGTGAGTTTATAGCGTCTAGTAATTCTTAGAGTGTCAGAGGTTAATCATTTGTCTTAAGAAAATAATCAATTTGCTTGGATATGAATTCTGCACAGTTCTCATTAGCTAAACAAAGGAGGTTAATATGCCTGCTATAAGATGCATGTGTAGAGTATAGTGATTTAAGCTCCATGCTCAGAGGGGCGTGGTCAGAGATAACAATGGCGTCATACTTACATGCTTTGATAAAAGGCAAAAAATATTGTTTATGAAGAAATAGTCAATTCTTGAGTAGCAATGATGTACTTTTGAGAATAAGGAATATGCTCTTTGGCTAGGTTTTAAACACCTCCATGGGTCTGATAAATTATGACCCATAACAAACTGTGCAATTATTTTTGCAATATTAGATATTATTGTTGTGGCTGAAGATCTATCCAGGTCTGGATTGAAAACACAATTAAAGTCCCCGACAATTATAATTATATGAGTGTTCACATTAAGAATAGATGCAAATACAATTTGGATGAAATCTCTATCATCCATATTAGTTGCATAGATATTTATCAAAATCACTTTCATATTAATGGTTACCCATCACCATGACATATCGCCGTCCAGGATTAGGTATATGTCTGACACTACAAATGGAATAGTTCTGTGTAAGAAGATTCCCACACTCCTAGTTTTCTTTGTATACCTGCAGTGAAAAAGTTTTCTCTCTTTGCAACTGAAACTGGTCCTCACTTATTAAGTGAGTCTCCTGTAAAAATACTATCTTGGCATTTAGACCTGTTAAGTGAGAGAATACTTTCTTTCTCTTTAATTCGTGATTGAGATCTTTTGGCATTCCAGCCCACAAAGTTCACTATTTGGTCTTAGAGGCATTGCTTCTGAACTTTGGTTGAGATTTTGTAGTCTTAAGTTAAAGTAGTACATTTATACATATGATAGCTTTGACATAGACTTCATGTTATTGGGAGGTGATATGGCTAAGGAGCCTATTGCTATGTTGGCCCTTAAGGTTATTGGGGTAGAAAGGATAAATAAGAAATAGCATTGCTGTATTTCTCTACCCCTGCCAACTCTCCCAATTCCTCCCCTCCCTATTTTCCCTCCCCAAGCGAGGCTGACCACACTTAATTTTTAAAAAACGTACAAGGAACTCTGTGTTCAAGGATAGAATAGAAAAAATAAATGATGATGTCTGTGAAAAATTCTTCATTCCTCACCACAGTTAAAATTGTTATAGCATATATAAAAAGATTATACCATACTGTATCTGAGGTTTTTCAAACACAAAACATCTCAAATTTGTATATTTTGCATTTCTGTGTAGTCATTTTCATAGTACCACAATGATGTTTAATGTGTTATACCATAGGATAAAAAAATACATTCAGCCAGAAGGGTTTTTAATCATTCAGTTAAATTTAGAAACCATTTTATTACTGAAGAGAAAAAGGAAATCTAAAAGGATGGTTAAAAAAGGAAATCTTTTGAACTGCAGTTAATTTTCTTAAAAAAACTGCTATTCTTTAATTGAAAAGTCTTTTGTTTTCCGAGGACAGGAAAAAGGCAACTCTAATATTATGATTTAAAGTTAGATAAGAGAGAATGCAGAAAAGTTATATTTTAACAGGTTTGCTTTGTGGAGTGCCGCCAGATGTGTGGCGTTTGATTTATTTTTGCAGTCAAAATGAAACTGAATAATCGCTTACAAAACTCAGAATTTGGATGAAGCCTAACAGAGTGAGAATCAAAGATAGGAACTCACGTGTACAGTAGTGGTGGTGCTGTACAACACATAACATTATCGGACTGTCCTCCTACTTCTGAACTATTTTTATTGCATTATTCTAGGAAAAGGCAGCAATAATTGTAGGAAGATGAAAAGAGGGAATAAGAAAGTCAAACGTTTGTCATAATGCCAATCTATAAATAGTTTAAAAATTGTGTAATGACATGATGTGAACTGGAATTGACATGATGAACATTTTTTAAACCAGTTTATCCTGATTTTTCATGGTATACCACGAGCAGCAATGATTTGTTACTCTTCAGCTCCTGCAAGCTTCTTATAATCACAAAATAGCTCAAAGGTTTCTACATGTCAAAAATGAAGCGATCACTTTGATGAGTTATTATTAATTCTTCATAGGACAGTCTTTTCTCATTGTTTTGATTTCTTTTGCTGTTTTGTCCAGGAATGCCTTTTGGTTGATGTACTGCCAGGATTTATGAAATTATATTAATCCTACATTCAGCAGTTGGTAAAGCAATTATTTAGTAGTTAAATATTGAAAAAATACAGTTGGACTGAATATATACACATAATGTTACTGTCTTGAGCTGTAAATGTACTGTGTATATAGTGTATATATGTATATCTAAAATGCAAAACCATTCTATACATTCAATCAAATAAAAAATGGCCTTCTGTTTCTCAACTGCCTTTTTCCCAGTTGCAGAAAATATAATTTTCTGTTGGAATTGTTTATAATGTGCTTTTAGAAAACTTCCTTTAATATAAGAAAGGCAGTATAACATAATGACTAAAGAACTGAACTAAACACTATTGGTTTTCAGACTTAATATACACCACTGAATTATTCTTGATCCTGCACAAGTCATCAGCTTTTCAGTTCTTTGCAAAAACTCTAGAAACAGCTCATGTATACTTCCATTCATCCTTTTTCCATTTCCATTAAGTCACTTCAGATGAAGGTGTAAGCTAAGTATTTACTATTAATTAACTAAACATGACAAAGAGAATGGTCTCCTCCCCATAATGAAACTTTACAATTTTAGCCTGAATACTGTTACCCAATAACTTCTTCTTCTTCTTTTGGCTGCTCCCGTTAGGGGTTGCCACAGCGGATCATCTTCTTCCATATCTTTCTGTCCTCTGCAACTTGTTCTGTTACACCCATCATCTGCATGTCCTCTCTCACGAGATCCATAAACCTTCTCTTAGGTCTTCCTCTTTTCCTCTTCCCTGGCAGCTCTATCCTTAGCATCCTTCTCTCAATATACCCAGCATCTCTCCTCTACACATGTCCAAACCAACGCAATCTCGTCTCTCTGACTTTGTCTCCCACCGTCCAACTTGAGCTGACCCTCTAATGTACTCATTTCTAATCCTGTTCATCCTCGTCACGCCCAATGCATATCTTAGCATCTTTAACTCTGCCACCTCCAGCTCTGTCTCCTGCTTTCTGGTCAGTGCCACCGTCTCCAACCCATATAACATAGCTGGTCCCTTTTACTCTTGCTGATACCCGTCTTTCACAAATTACTCCTGACACTCTTCTCCACCCATTCCACCCTGCCTGCACTCTCTTTTTCACCTCTCTTCCACAATCCCCATTACTCTGTACTGTTGATCCCAAGTATTTAAACTCATCCACCTTCACCAACTCTACACCCTGCATCCTCACCATTCCACTGACCTCCTTCTCATTTACACACATGTATTCTGTCTTGTTCCTACTGACCTTCATTCCTCTCCTCTCCAGAGCATATCTCCACCTATCAGGGTCTCTTCAAGCTGCTCCCCACTATCACTACAGATCACAATGTCATCAGCAAACAGCATAATCCACAGGGACTCCTGTCTAATCTCGTCTGTCAACCTGTCATTCACCATTGCAAATAAGAAAGGGCTCAGAGGCGATCCCTGATGTAATCCCACCTCCAACTTGAATGCATCCATCACTCCTACCGCAGACTTCACCACTGTCACACTTCCCTCGTACTTATCCTGTACAACTCTTACATACTTCTGTGCCACTCCCGACTTCCTCATACAATACCACAGCTCTTCTCGAGGCACCCTGACATATACTTTCTCTAGGTCCACAAAGACGCAATGAAACTCCTTCTGGCCTTCTCTAAACTTCTCCATCAACATCCTCAAAGCAAACATTGCATCTGTGGTGCTCTTTCTTGGCATGAAACCATACTGCTGCTCACTAATCTTCACCTCATTTCTTAACTTAGCTTACACTACTCCTTCCCATAACTTCATGCCGTGACTTATCAATTTTATTCCCCTGTAGTTACTGCAGTCCTGCACATCCCCCTTATTCTTAAATATCGGCACCAGTACACTTGTTCTCTACTCCTCAGGCATTCTCTCACTTTCCAAGATTTCATTAAACAATCTGGTTAAAAACTCCACTGCCATCTCTCCTAGACACCTCCATGCTTCCATAGGTATCTCATTTGGACCAACGGCATTTCCATTTTTCATCCTCTTCATAGCTGTCCTTACTTCCTCCTTGCTAATCCGATGCACTTCCTGATTCACTATCTCCACATCATCCAACCTCTTCTCTCTCTCGTTCTCTTCATTCATCAGCCTCTCAAAGTACTCTTTCCATCTGCTCAAAACAATCTCTTCGATTGTGAGTATGTTTCCATCTTTATCCTTTATCACCCTAACCTGTTGCACATCTTTCCCAGCTCGGTCCCTCTGTCTGGCCAATCGGTACAGGTCCTTTTCTCCCTCCTTAGAGTCCAACCTCTCGTACAACTCATCATACGCCATTTCTTTAGCCTTCGCTACCTCTTTATTCACCTTGCGCCTTATCTCCTTGTACTATTGTCTACTTTCTGCATCTCTCTGACTATCCCACTTCTTCTTTGCCATCCTCTTCCTCTATATATGCACAGACCAGTGTGTTTCTTTGTGCCGGTCCCAAGCCTGGATAAATGGGGACGGTTACGTCAGGAAGGGCATCTGGTGTAAAATTTTGCCAAATCAATATGCGGACTGTTACCCAATAACATACTTTGCTATATGTAATCACAAGTAGCATACAGTATTTTGGAGAATTTTGTGTTTGTGCTGTTACTCATTACATACCGTATGCTTATACTATTAACTGGTGCATGAGCAAAAATACACAAATATAATGTAGGATTGTTACAGTATTAAATTTCAGAAAATAAGATGCTTAAATTTGTTTGAATTATAACCATATTCATCATCATCATTAACTCTTATCTTACTTAATACAGTTATAGATTTTATAACAACATATTGGAAAAAGAAAAAACAGTATTTATTGTACAGTAATCCCTCCTCGATCGCGGGGGTTGCGTTCCAGAACCCCCCGCGATAGGTGAAAATCTGCGAAGTAAAAACCATATGTTTGTATGGTTATTTTTATGTATTTTAAGCCCTTAGAAACTCTCCCACACTGTTTATAAATATTCTCCGCACAGTTATACAGTAAACCCTTGTTTATCGCGGAAATGAATTTCCATGAAGTAGGTTTCTTTATTTATAAATCTAATATTTTCACAGTTAGAGCATTGAAAACCTGTTTATGACCTTCTAAATGCGTTTTTTTAACATTATTAGAGCCTTCTAGACATGAAATAACACCCTTTAGTCAAAAGTTTAAACTGTGCTCCATAACAAGACAGATGACAGTTCCGTCTCAAAATTAAAAGAATGCAAACATATCTTCCTTTTCAAAGGAGTGCCGTCAGGAGCAGAGAATGTCAGAGAGAGAGAGTAAAGTATACAATCAAAAATCAATAGGGCTGTTGGGCTTTTATGTACGTATGTGAAGCTCCGCGATAAAGCAGCCGTAATGAAGGAATCAATGTGAAGGTAGTCTTTCAGCATTTTTTACAGGAGCGTCTGTATCTTCTAAGAAAACAGCCTCTGTGCAAACAGCTCCTCTGCTCACACCCCCTCGTCAGGAGCAGAGAATGTCAGAGAGTGACAGAGACAGAGAAAGTAAACAATCAAAAATCAATACGTACTGCTAGAGCTTTTAAGTTTGCGAAGCGCCGCACAGGAAGCATATCGTATATCATTGAGGAGTTTTATTTAATCTATACTAATAAAAGGCAAAGCCCTCACTGACTGACTGACTGACTGACTGACTGACTGACTGACTGACTGACT
>JANRMT010062814.1:46609964-46656130 GCA_026402145.1 Polypterus bichir lapradei
CTGATTGGTTAGCTTCTCAGTCAGGAGAACTTAACTGCGTGCTCTGATTGGTTAGCTTCTCAGTCATCCGCCAATAGCGTCCCTTGTATGAAATCAACTGGGCAAACCAACTGAGGAAGCATGTACAGGAAGTAAAAAGACACATTATCCACAGAACCCGCGAAGCAGCGAAAAATCCGCGTTATATATTTAGTTATGCTTTCATATAAAATTCGCGATAGAGTGAAGCCGCGAAAGTCGAAGCGCGATATAGCGAGGGATTACTGTACATTTAAAATTCAGTTGGCTGACATTTTTATCAATATAAAAGGTGACATATTGTGGTAATGAAGTACAAGGTTTTAACAAAATGTATGGGCTATCATGCTCTGATTTTCTTTGCTAGCCTATTTAGTGGATGATGTCACTCTGCCACAATGACCTTTGAGCTTTGTCCAGCGCAATGAATTTCATGTATTATTTAAATTAAACAAATAACACTGTTTTTTGAACTGTACTAAATCCTGTTTGCTTGAAATCAATTCAGTTTATTCTTTTTGATCACATGTCCACCCATACATCTGAACAAAGTCCTCCACACTGATTACAAATCACATACAGAAGTATACCTGACTCCAGGGGGTCATTTAGTACCCCCAATATAATTTCAAGCCCACCCACCAATGCTGTCAGGTATACTTTTATTTGTTGGATTTTTGGGACTTCACTACACAATCCCCCCTCCCCCCTTTAGTATTTTAGATGCTCCATTAATATTTTATCTGGAGCCAGGGCTGCATAGAACAACAAAAGCACTAAAGCATAATAATGGATAAAATAAAAAAATAGTTCATAAATATCTCAAACATCATCTCTAAATTGGATCCATTAATGAAAAGTGCTACTAGAGAACAGTTATTGTATACTGTATCAAATCAAGGGTAATCCTTGGCATTCAGTGATTGTTAAATATAGATTACGCCATCTGATAAGGGATAAACTGTGCATTCATAAGGTGTGTGGATGAAGAGACCATCACACGGAAAATGGTAGCTTGTTAAAACTGTTATAGCTCCAGCAGAACTGGATAAATGTTTTAAATATCGTGCTTCTTCTTCTACAGAGAAGTTATAAATTAGGTTGTTGTGGACTGGAAGCTACAAAAGCAAAATCAGAAAAGCAACATGAACAAAATATTCTATGTATTATCTAATTTCATCTCATTATCTGAAACCACTTTTCTAATGAGATGGAAGCAAGCCATGCAGGTAAGCTTAGACTTCCCTGTCCCTAGCTATAGATTTCAGCTCTTCATGGGAAATTTCCAGGTGTCCCCAAACCAGCTAAGAGAAGTGTGCTTCAGGTTCAGCTTCAGGGAGTGTGCCCTAGGTCTGCCACATGGTCTCCACCCAATGGCATGTGCAGGGAGCTGCACAGAGGGCATCCTTATGTAATGCCCAAACAGCCTCAGCTGGCTCCTCTCGATACGAGGCTCTCTTACTTTGCTGAGGTTCTCACCAAATCATTGTGTGTCAGCCCAGAGACCCTGCAAACAATCCTAATTTCTGCCACTTATACTAATAATCTAATTCTTTCAGCTATTACCAACAGCTCATGACCACAGGAAAGTAGATCAATGGGTAAACAAAGATTTTTTTCTTTAGACTCAGCTGCTACTTCATCACCATGAACTGATACAACACCCGTAAAACAGCTGCTGCTGCTCCAATCCATTTATTGATCTCATCTTCCCTTCTTACGTCACTCATGCACAAGATCCCACCAGAAGAGAGGAATTCATTCTTTTCTAAGAGAAAACCATAACTTCAGATTTGTAAGTGATGATCCTCATCCCTGCTGCTTAACACTCAGTAATAGATCGCTAAAGTTGAAGGTCACAGCCTGATGAGGCAAAGAGAACAACATCACCTGCATAAAGCAATAATGCTACCTGTAGCCTCATCAAATTAACACTCTCACATCCTTGGTAGTACCATCATATCATGTCCATAAACTAGAAACAGGAGCAGTAACAAGGTACAGCCCTGACAAAGTATGGCACATACAGTGAACATATTCAATTTAAACCTAAATATTGAGAGGCAGCTCTCACTGAGTACATATAGGTAACGAATAGCACACAGAAGCAGGCCTGTTTCCTGCAGAACTTCCCAAACCACATGCCAAGAAGTCATTACACTGTCACGCACCCTACAGCACCTGTGCCAGAGAAAAGAGCTGATCTACTGTTCCAAGGCCAGAACAGAATCCACATTGTTCCTCTTGTATCTTAGGCTCAACCATCAGATTGAGCATCCCCTCTAGCACCCTGGCATAGGCCTTACCTGGAAGGCTGAGGAGTATGATCCCTCTATAACTGCAAAACACCCTTCTGTTTATTTCCTTAAATATAGAGACCACTACACCAGTCTGCCAGTCCGATGGTATGTTACCCACCTTCTATACAACACTGAACACAAGTGGTAACTACGCTATCCCAACAATGTCCATTGCTTTCAACATTTCAAGTCTGATCTCATACACCCCAGCAGCTTTACCATCATGGAGTCATCACACTTCTGTTTTGACTTGTGATGGGGCCCCTTAACTAGAAGTGTCCAGTTCTGACTCCTGATAGAAGGGCATGATCGCCAGGATGAGGAATTTGTCAAAGTATTCCTTCCACTGCTCAATAATATTCCCAGAAGAGGTCAGCACCTCTTCATTCTTGCTTAACACAGTCTGGGCAACACCACACCTTCTCCTTCTAAGATGTCGAACAGTTTGCCAGAACAACTTCGAGGACATCCGAAAGTTTTTGTCTACTGCCTCTCCAAACACCTCTCATGCTCAAGCTTTTGCTTCAGCAATCAATTTTGCAAGCATTCCACTGAGATACTTCTCAAACGAGTCAGGAGATCCTACAGACAGCATTTATATGAAGGTCACCTTCTTCAGTCTGTTAGCTTCCCTAATCTCTGGTGTCCATCATTGGCTCCTAGAGTTGCTGCCATGAGGTGCCCTGTCTGTCTTAAGACCACAGCTTTTAGTAGTCACTTCCATAATTGAGATTTTGAACATGGTCCATTTGGTCTCATTGCCTCCAACCTCACTTTTTATGTATTTATTAAAATTAATTTGTCACATAGTGTTTTATTGGCTTTTACTGTTTATGTTCAGCAAGAAAAAACTAATTTACTACTAAGATGCTATAAACGCTTAGCTGATTCAACATCAGCATCTTGTGATGAATCAGCCAGTGGATTTATTACAAGTGTATATATTTAGCCAATAAAAGGTGTCATTTTGCTTGACTTCTCACTACAAGTATATATATGAAGCTATAACAGAATGAATTACTAAACATAAGGAAAAAGACTGAATGTAGCTCTAGGGTTAACTAAATGTAACTTAAAGCTTAATTCAATTCAATTCTTTATTGTCATGTGTACAAGTACAGCTACCATGTACAATAAAATGCTTACTTGCATGTGCCTCCACAGACAGGAAACAAACCCCAGAGACAAAATAAATATAGAATAAATACAAAAAGTGACAGCAAGTGCATGTGCAAGGTAACAGTAGTAGTAGTAGTGGAGGAGACAAGATTACTGATTGTTCATGAGTCTAATTGCAGTTGGGTAAAAATGGTTCCTGAATCTGGAGGTGCAGTTCAGATGTACTTTAGACACTTCCCAGATGGGAGGAGGTTGAAAAGTGGCAGAGCAGGATGGCTGGAGTCCCTCCTGATACTGTTTATCTTCCTAAGGTAGTGTGTACTGTGGATGTCATAGATCGCAGGGAGTTGAGTGCCTGTGATCTGCTGTGCTGTTTTCACTACACGCTGCAGAGCTTTGCGATCCTGAATTGAGCAGCTGCTGTTCCAGGATGTAATACATCTTGTGAGGATGATTCCACTGCACACCTTTAGAATTTGCACAGGATTGTGGGTGACAACCAGGCCTTCCTTAGTTTCCTGAGGAAGTAAAGGCATTGTTGGGCTTTCTTAGCTACTGCTACAGTGTGACTTGAACATTTAAGGTCATCAGTGAGGGTCACACCAAGGAACCTGAAGCTGCTAACTTGCTCCTCGGATGTAAATGGGACAATGCTCTTTCACCTGCTTGCTGAAATCCACAATCAATTCCCTAGTTTTGCTAACATTGGCGGTGACGTTTATTGACCTGTCACTATTCTGCCAGGAATCTGATTTCCTCTCTGTAAGCCGTGTCGTTGTCCTTGCTGATCAAACCTATGATGGTGGCGTCATCAGCAAACTTAAGGATAGTGTTGGAGTTGTACTTAGCCACGCAGTCATAGATAATGAGAGAGTAAAGCAGGGGACTTGGCCTGCTGCCCTGCAGGGTGCCAATTGTTGATAATGATGGTGTATGAAGTTTTTCCACCAATTACACAATGAAGAGCTGAGCCCCAAATCCAGAAGTTTATCCAAGAGCTGGGATGGGATGATGGTGTTAAATGCAGATTTGTAGTTCACAAACAGCTTCCTGTCATAGCAGTTTTTGTTCATTAGGTGAAACAGAGTAGTGTGAAGTGCTATGGAAATGGCATCCACAGTGGACCTGTTGCAACGGTAGGCAAACTGGAGGGGGTCCAAACTGTTAGAGATATTATACTTAATGTGTTCCAGCACCAGCCTCTCAAAGCACTTCATGGTTATAGCAGTAAGTGCTACTAGGCGGTAATCATTAAGGCAGTCCACTTTATTTTTCTTTGAAACAGGAATGATGCCTGTGTTCCTGAAGCAGGCAGGAACAGATGAAATTCTCAAAGATGTGTTAAAAATGTCCATAAAGACAACAGCAAACTGGATGCAGCATGTTTTTAAAAAGCAACCTGAAACTCCATCTGGGCTGTGTGGTAAAGTGAGGTCTGTAGCTGGATGGCAAGTAAATAAATAAATTACAGCAACCCTCATGTATTTGGGTGGGACGTGGTAGTGTATTCTGCGCTCTTCAGTGCGAGAGGCGGTAGTGGACGGCCCTGCACTCATGCACATCTGCAGTATCACACGTGTCTCTCATTAGCTTGGAAGGACCCAAGCCTGGGTCTGGATTGGGAGTCATGGAAATGGCAGGGACCCAGACCTGTTGACCATAGCTGAACATAAGGCTGTGTCTGTCAGGTAGGTGTCTGTTAGCTGCAGGGTCTGGTTAGGATAAGCTGAGGGGGTGTCCATTTGAAGGGATGGCAACAGGGCTCATGGTTTAATGGACAGCTTCCTGCACAGTCTTTAACCTTGTTTTAATGGATTTATTTATTGGGTTTTCAACCTCCACAAACCTCGACCAAGCCTGTCCAAGTTAGTGAGCTCGAAGCAGGCAAAAACACGTTTTTGTTTTTTTTTTATGTCACCTTATACAATTTCTTATATTAGGAATTTGTTAGTTTTTGTATACACAGCTGCACCAGGCATAAAGGCGAAAGATGGCACCGTATGCAGTGTGCAGGGTAAGCCATTATACATTGCCCCTGGAGCAATTTCAGGTTAAGGGACTTACTCAAGGGCCCAGCTGAGTAGGACCTCTTTTGGCAGTAATGGGGATTTGAACTGGCAATTTTCCAGATGCCAGCATAGATCCTTAGACTCACAACTACAGTTCAGCTCTTCCTTTCAAAAGAACACATTTTAAACTTAACTGAGACCAGAATGGAATTACGGCTTGGCAGCATTAAGAACAAAATGTATTGTATTCTACAAATGTATGATATGTCACCTAGCATTCTCCAAAAAATGTGACCAGTGTACACTTGCTTGCTAACTTACAAAGAGAAGCTAATTGGCAGCATACTGGATATCCTTATAAAAGTTCAAATCACTCAACTGGGTCTGCCCAAATTCACTAAATCTCTTTGCTTACAATACAAAAAAAACACACCATGAAGCAGAAACCAAGTCAGAGATGCAAAAAGTATCATAATGTAGGTGACATCCAGAAAAATCAGAAACAGCTGGCAACATAAATGAATTCCTGTGCTGCTTTTACTTGCTAACAACCAAGTCAAGTCAAGTGGCTTTATTGTCATATCATCCATACACAGTATTGCAGTATACAGTGACACAAATCACAAAACATCAGTGATGACACAGAAGTATGTGACAGCAAGAGGATTCATTGAGGCTTTTGAGAATTCTAGCCAACAAACTCCGAAACTTTCGGAGAGTTAATTTCAGGTACCCCAGAATGTGAGGCTAATACAATCAATAATTTTATCTTATAGCTATACTCACACTCAAATGGAGAAACTTCTATAGAAACTGACTTATTGGGATATTTTGCATTAGTTAAATATTAAATATTTAAGTAAGCAGAATAACAATGTAATCAGTGGAATAACAAGATAGATATTGGTCAAATCCTTGTTCAAATATTTGTTTTTGACTGTTAGATTTACAGGGGACAACCTAAGGAGAGATTTTTTACTGATGAATGTAAAATAAAAAGAATAATCAGAATATAGAAAAAAATGCTGCCTTTATTAGATACAATCAATGTTGAGATGCCATGTAAAGTTACCAACATGTTGTACAAAGTAAAGCTGTTGTAAACTTAGCTGAATGAAATTTTCTCTAAGCCACACACTGGACTGACTTTGAGAATCTACAGTATCAGCTGTTACCATGACAACAGTGAACAATGAAGATTTTGGCAAATCTGAAATAAAGTCAACAGAAATATGCTCTCAAGGCCTCCTTTTAGCAGTGAGCAAAGGTTGCAGAAGACCTTCGGGGCAATAGTGTCAAGTTGTGGATTTATTACAAGTAGCACAGGGCCCATACATCCGAATTCAAGAAGATGCCTATCAAAAATGTCACATGACAGTATCTTTAGTAAAAGCTTAACCTGAGTGACCTGTAGTCATTGTGCATGACTCCAAGCAAGTAGATCTGGAACAAAAAGCAAAGGAATAGTATTACTGACGCTCAAAAAACTATGCATTATGTACAGCCTGCACTGGATCTATCACCAATGGAGCAGGGAGTAAAGCAATCTCCTGCTCCATCTTAGTGATTTTAAGGATTGTCATTGCAACACATCTGACACCCAAAAAGATGTGTTCTGGATCAGTATAATGTTAAAATCACACAAGAAAGGATTAGCTTTTTTCTTCAGCACAATAAGAAATTACAAAATGAAGCTGACTGAAGAACAAGATGACAAAGTTTGTCTGTGATTCAGTCCTTTAGCCAGTTAAAAATTATTTTCTAGTCCATAAAAACATGGCTGATGAAAGAAATACATGAAGCAAAGTTAGAAAGAATGGAGATGGGAATGATCATGTGCATATGTGGACTTTCATGAAGTGAGAGAAGGATGATAACTTATTTAAGATAACCACTTGGAGAGAATAATTGTCATTGTCAAGTAGTTTTGGCATGTGGAATGAAAGGCAGAAGATGATTGGGTAAATAGCTGTACCAAAATGGAGGAAAGGAGGATATAAATCCCAAAGAGAGGAGATCAAAGAAGATGTGGTTGGAGGTGGTAACAGATGATTTGAAAAGAATAGGTCTCTCCTCAAATAATTTCTAGGACTGTGAAGAGTGGAAGAAAATTATTTGACGGAGGCCTGGGTTAACGTAGAAAACAGTCATTAACACTTGAATCCCTGAAGCCAACAAAAAAAATCATAATCCTGGTCCACCTTAAATTCCTTCGCACCTCTCCATCAGCGTCTTTTGTTTTGCAACTGTGTCGATTAGCCAGCTGTCCCATCCCCCCTACCATTGCAGCTCAAGTCAGACAAAAGGTTCTCGCAACTCAAGTGTGTTTATCAGGATGTGAGGTTCCTGGATTTGTATAGGGTAAATAATATATCGTTATTTGGAACACATGCATTTCATGTGTGTTCCGTGTCTACAAAATCTAGGAAAATGTAGGATGACAGGAAATGCAAGGCAAGAAATGTTGAACACATAACTAAAACAGAAACTTTTTTCATGTTATAGTAATAATGACAAAATTTTGACATGAAGTGTACAATGTGTGAAGACTGAAGTCCAAATATCAAATAAATACTTTCACAAAAGGTACAAGTATAACAAAGTAAGTGCACTTTTATTCAAGACTATAATCGAAGAAAAAGAAATCAGGTTAGGGGATGATGCTGACACGACCGCTTGGCTGGTGCAGTGGTAAGAACTGCTGACTCATAGCCAACAGGTTGCAGGTTTGATTCCGGGGCCTTCCTAGATTTACCATTTTTGAGTATTGAGCTGCTCTTATTTTTACTATTATAAAATAAAAACATACATTTGATTTGAGTCTATAACAGCCGTTATAAATCTATGGTGCTTGTAAAGGTTAGCATTTTTTTATTCATTTTTATTCTCACAGTCATGTTCACTCTCCACCTGATCTGACACTGCTGTTTTCAAATAAAGACGTACTATAGTAAAGGTGAACTCAGATGAGGATGAGGGTTCTACATCAGAGAAAAAGAACAGAAGCCCTCCCTGCAAGAAATGTCCAGTCACACATAAGAACAACGCAGCTGCACCAGGCGTAAAGGCGAAAGATGGCACCATTTAGTTAAAGCAACAGGTTGGGCGTCATCCTGCCACTGAATCTTCCACACACAAGTCCTTCAATGAAACAGCAGGGCTTACAAAGCTTGCCGAGGTATCATGCAAAGTTTTGTTTGCAATTATGTTTTTTGATGGTCTTTATATGAAAAACATTTATATGTTACTGATATAAACTCCACATGGAATGTTGTTTACCTATATTTATTTACTTATCTTCCTACAGTGTGAAGTCAAAGTAAACTGCAGAGCTTCCTATGTCTGATCGACATAAGTATGCTGACAAAGTACATGTGCAATGCCACTCCTTATTTAGGGTAGGATCAGTTACGAAAAGTGCGATGGCAGCTTCTATACACACTTCAGTATGTGAGCGACTCTTCACGTTAGTATTTAGATCTGGCAGTAACATGCCGATGGTGTAGGTGCCCAAAAAGAAGAAGTCTAACTGCATTCTCAGTATCATTGCTCACGTACTGAAGAGCCAGCACTGCCAGATCTAAACACTAGCGTGGACAGCTGTTAGTTATAACTAAATGTATTGAAGTTCAATCAATCAACCAATCTTAATAAAACATTGTGCTTATTTTTTATGAAAGTTGTTGGATTAATAACTAGCCCCTATTTGAGATTTCCATGCAAAGGAACAGCACTGAAAGTTTATGAAGTTCACATTTATGAAGTTATTAAAGCACATTTTTAGCATTTTTACTTCTAACTACCTACAAAAAATGAACAAAATGGTTAGCCACCTCTGGAAAAAAATAACTACTAAGTACCTGACAATTAATTAAAAAAAGTGCTGGCACATTGGACATATCTAAAGGCTTCACCAGGTCCTGGAAATGCCCAGTGTCTCTATCAATAGCAGTGTTCCAATCGCTTCCTACACTTATACAAATTAAACTGGAAGCAATTCTAAGGTTTATATGGCAGGCATTTATCAAAGTTGTTCATAATTATTGGACATGCTCAGCTACTGATAACCCTTTTTAGATGTTTCAGTGTCTTTGAGTGATTACTTCATATTAAATCTTTTTCCTCTGCTCTGTAGCTGGTCAGCAGAAGTGATATCTGATCCAATTTGAATAAGATGTAGTACTATATTGTCTTACTGATCTGTAATTCTGTAATACATTTATTGAATTATAATACTGAAACTGATAAAATAATTTAAGTTGATATAAGCATGTATAGGGATGACAAAAAAAATAATGGCATCAATAATTATTTTTTTATGTTTTGTGCTTAATAATTCATCTGTATTTAGATGCTTGCTTGAAGTGAGACTGGGTCTAATATGTACGTCTTTCAAATGACCAAACTGTTAGTTGAGCTTTTACCAATTTGTTTGGTAGATCTGGTTAGTAAACTCAACTAAAAGGTCAAGCTATAAACAATATTTGCAATTGGTTAGTCTTACCGCTGCAGTAGGCATCAGATATTTTTAAACAAATTGTACTTTTATGTGACTCTGTTTATTTCTTATTTACTAAACTGTGGCACCTTCTCTTGATTCTTGTCAAAGAGGGTTCTGGCCTTGCTTCTAGACTCTCACACCCATAAAACATCACTAAGCAGGGTCAGAAAATAAATGAACGGATTGATCTTTTTTTTCCATTTTGAAGCCATCCAAATCCTATAAATGCTTAGTAACAGCTGTTCATGTTTATTGATAGAGCTGCACTGTGTAATTCCGTTCATGTCAAAATAAAAGAAAAAAAGAAATCTTTATCATTGTTACATTTTTAACATTCACATTACAATGTTTTGAAGCTATTAAAATGCCATTCATTTTCAGAAGCCTGACTGTAGTTTAAAGAAGAACATGAAACTCCATTACTTGTAAAAACAAAGATTATTACAAACAATTTCACATTTAGTGAAATTCAGAACATCCATAACGTACATTTTATCATGTAAATCAAGTACTTGAGGACTCTGGTGAATGTTAGATGGAACTGAATTCAAGACAGAAGCCAGGGTGCACTGCTCTACATAGAACATCAAGGTCATGACAAGTAAATCTTCGAAACTTGGAATGGAGTATGTGGATGAGGAACTACAATAAGTTACAATAACTCTCAGAGTTCTCCTCTTTTTTGTTAAACTTCTAATGTTCTTCCTAAACCTCTTTTTTAAACCTACTTAAGCAAATATTTCCTTAACCTAAAAAAACAAAGCACATCAGGGGTTAATGCTAAGTTGTCCAGATCTACATAGGAATATCAGAGGATCCCCAAATCCAGGTGTGAAAAACTGGTTGCATCTTTCCCAAGAAGACTCATGGCTGTATTAGCTCAAAAGGGTGCTTCTACTAAATACTGAGCAAAGGGTCTGAATACTTAGGACCATGTGATATTTCAGTTTTTCTTTTTTAATAAATCTGCAACAATTTCAAAAATTATTTTTTTTTGTCTGTCAATATGGGGTGCTGTGTGTACATTAATGAGGGAAAAAATTAATTTAAATGATTTTAGCAAATGGCTGCAATATAACAAAGAGTGAAAAATTGAAGGGGGTCTGAATACTTTCCGTACCCACTGTACATCATTCATAATGACAAGGACTTCTAAACATGAAAAACGTTACTAAAATTTCTAAATTTGTTCAACATATCAGAAGGTGTAATATTCTCTTCAGAAAACACCTATATACGTGTATATGTACCACACTGATAAGGAGCTCCCTTTTGTCTAAAAATATTTCATAATTTTAGACATTGACACAATTACTGAAGTCATTTTACAGAATAATAGAATAATAGGAAATTGATGTGTCAACATTTCTCTCTAGCAAAAAACAGTTGCTTATCAAGAGATAAGCTTACAAATGGCAAGATTCAGTGGATTGTTCACAGAGAAATTCTGTATTAAAGATGATTGTTTCTGGACTGCACCTAAATAAATGTTAATTTGGAGAAAGTGAGTACCACATTTGGTATTATAATTACCCAACTATAACATCCTTTGTCAAAGATTAAATGTGTCATTTAAGATTCTTATTTGGTGTTAATTTCAGATTATACCTTATCCGTATAGGTTTAAAATTGTAAACAAGAGTATTGATTTTATCAATCAGCCCTTCCTAACTAACTTAATTCCATTGAAAGTCTGATGACTGGTAAATTCTGCTGATCTGTTGCTAAACATTTTTCACCACTGTAACTACTAAAAAAGCTGACTAATGTTTGCTGTACTCATAAGTGCCACGTAAATGCACTAATCATATTCAAGTATGAAATATCTTTATTTTTCATTTATTCTTTTATTCATTGTTTGAACCTTGAATGGTATACCAATCCATCAATGAGCAAAACTACCCACTTACGCTGGGGCTGTCAATTCATTTAAACTCTACGGTGGATGTAACTGCTGCCCCATCCAAGATTGGTTTCTGCCCTTGCAACTAAATATTCTGGAATTGGCACTACCATTGGATTAATCTGGTTTAGAAAAGTTGGAATTAACCTAACCTAGATAGTTAGGGACTTACTTGAAGAAACTGGAGAAGACCCCTGAAAACACAGGGAGAATGAGAAAACTCTCCTGAGACAGTGACGGAGCCAGGAGCTGAATTCTGGTCCTTGGGAATATGAGGCAGCAGTGCTAGTCAATGTGTTACCATGTCAATAACTCCTATAAGTGAGGAAATATGGTACATTTACACTTGAATTGTCATCTTGAAAAATTGGTTCTCTGGCACTGCAGAAGGATGGGTTTCACAGCAATCTTTATCTTAATGTTACAGAATTCAAAATTTCATTACAAATTAGTGAGAAAGTTTGACTCATCAATTGATAAAATAAAAGTTATATGTAAAGTGTAATATAGAAGGAAATGTTATTATCTATATAGTTTTAAAGGTTTGTGGTAAGCCACTTGATCAAGTAAACAGAAGATCAAAAACTCCACAGACTGGTCCAGACATGCAGCAGGTTATTTATTTATTTTTATTGCTTTGAGTTTTCCTTTTGCTCATCCTAACCTTAAGTTAATTATGTTAATAATGGTGCCACATGTTTTTTTTTTTGTCTACTCTGTGTTACTTCTGGGTATGGAGGGCTATCACCACACCCTCTCCTATTACAAAGCTCTGTAGCTAATGTGGTCCCAATATGCTTTATTCTATAACTTTAACCTCCTAAATATAATATTGTCACCTAAAACCACAACAGAGAGATTAACAGGTTGTTTTGATGTGTTTGTATTCAGAAGCACTAACAAAACAGGATTTTCTACTGTAACTTCCCAAACAGTAGTTAAATTGTATTAACTGTAATGGTGTGTATCTTATGCAGCTATTTTCTGTAAAGTACATTTGGTTTTTCCCTGTTTATAAAAATATGTGTTGCTCCCGTCATTGTGTCTGCAGTATTAAGCACAAATATGAAGACTATGGTGGGCTGTTTGGTTTCTATGGCAATGTTTCTATCTAAGAGATGATTTTCAGATGTTGTTTTGCTGCTTTT
The DNA here is from genome assembly GCA_026402145.1 of Polypterus bichir lapradei. Classification (NCBI taxonomy): domain Eukaryota; kingdom Metazoa; phylum Chordata; class Cladistia; order Polypteriformes; family Polypteridae; genus Polypterus; species Polypterus bichir. Next base: position 46,622,963 of record JANRMT010062814.1, read on the forward strand.
ATAAGGACTGACGTCTGTGGCCTTGATATGCTGTGGAACAACAACTGACAGCCTACTGATTTAATTGAATTGCTTCCTTCTAAATTATAAATGGATAATAAATAAGACACACATATGTATGTAAAGTACACAAAATGAAAACAAAAGTAGTTTAGTTTTCCTTATGAAGCAAAAGATGAATTTATAAACTCTGTTTTTTTATTTGATATCTTATTGGCTTTGACACCTTGTGTGAAGTTTTATTTATCCTGCATTTTCTCTATTCTTTATAGTCTTCATATGATAGAAGGTGTCACATTTTTATAGATAGAAAGATACTAGTGTCTTGTTCAACATTGTCAGGAAAACTGACACACACAAAAAATGACAATAAACAAATACATACACACACATACATACGTTGTAGATATTTCAGATTTTCAATTTTTAATAAATTTGAACCAAAATTTTAAAATCCTGTTTTTGCTTTGTAGTTCTGGGGTATTGAGTGTTGTTTGATGTGGGGAAAAAGAATATAAATAAATTTAGCACAACGCTGCAACTTAACAAAATCTAAATACTTTTTGAATCTGCTGTGTTTATGTACTGTATAGAGAGAGGGTGAGATGCACAGACACCCAGGAGAGGCTCAGAGTAGAGCCGCTGGCCCTCCGCGATTGAGGTGGTTCTGGCATCTGATGCGGATTCCTCCTAGCCATGTCCCTGTGGAAGTTTTATAGGCATGACCAGCTGGGAGGAGACACCCGGGCTCGCTGGGAGGATTATATCTCCCAGATGGCCTGGAAATGCCTTGGGATCCCAAAGTATGAGCTAGAGAAAGGGAAGTATGGGCCTCACTGCTATGACTGCTGCCCCCATGACTTTGGATAAGCAGTGGCAAATGAATTAATATACATATACATACAGTATATTTATTATCACACATTCTCATCCTTCCAGGCTCATCTGAGGTAAGTGCTACCACTCCCGGACTACTCCTGGTCCCTTTTCTTGCACAGCCCTGAGAAACCTCCCAGAGAGAGAAACTGACTCCACCCGCTGCAGTTTCCCCGCTATAAAAGGGAGATGCTTCAGGTGTTACACATCTCTCGAGAGAGAGCAGGCTGATGACTGGAGCTCCTTCTGAAAACTGAAGTACCAGAGAAAATGATCAATGAAGCCTCATATTTAATTTTTTGTTAACCTGCTTTTCATTTTGCTTCATTGAACTCACCATCAAGTGTCAGTTTTGGTTAAGGACTGTACAAATGTTAAAAGGCTATGACGTTTGTTTTGGTGTCAAAATTTGGTGGTGCAAGGTGGTGCATTTAGTACCAACATTAGAAGCTGGCCTGCAGAAAAATCCGAAACAGTACACAAAAATGCAAAAATAAGGTGGAAAGAAGTATCCATCATTGCTGACTAGATGTTTTTTATTGATGGTGGCATGTAGATATTGAAACAATTGATCTACCTCTATTTGTATTTTAAGTGGGAAGATACTATCTTAAATGCTATGTTACTATTCTACAGTACATTCTTATTTTTTTTAGAAAACATAATATGAATTCAAATTCCTTATGGGACTCTTGGGACATCTCTTTGATTTTTATCGCAGTACGCTGCCAAAAGTATGCATATTGTGCATATTTAGACTAAGACAGGGAGATTCTGATACTACTACTTCATGGATATAGTCTCCTGGGTTTGGTACAGCAGTTTTCCTTTCACTTTCCCAAAGACATGCTGGTCAGATTAACTGTAATTCGGCCCAGGTGTTAGCGAGTGTGTAAGTAAGAGACAACCATAATAATTCTGCTTTCCATTTAGGGTGAGCTCAATGCTGCTTAATCCTGCCAGTATAAGCTCCAGTCACCTTGAACTTGAAATAAATTTAAATTGGTTTTAAGAATGCTATTTTATGTTATGTTAAAAATCCAACTTCTGAGTCACTAGGGGCCAGAACACATCTAGGTCACACATACCATAAACCAACCTTAGAGTGCACTCAGTGCATACCCCTGCTCACTTATACAAGACACACTCACATCTTCTGTGTCTCTAAGAAAATCTCGATAATCACAGAGACACAGAGTAAACATGTAGACACAGTACCTATGACTGAATTTAAACCCTGGTTTCTGAAGCTGTAAGGCAGGAGCTCTAAATGCTGGGCCACTATGTAATCTATTTAAATAAATGCAGCCCGCTACACCCAGAATAATATCAAGTACAGCAAATGTAAATAAAAAGTGGTCATATTAAAAATGAGTGCAACAGAAAATATAAAGTAACAAAGCAAAGCTAACAGAAACAAAACTTAATGTTCTTCTGGGCATATTTATTTAGGTCTGTTGGCAGGATGACTTAACACGATGGCTTCTACCTACCAATTATTCAAAGTAGTTCTTTTTTCAGTGCTTATCTCTCTCCCACACTCTTTCTCTCCCTGACTTGACTCTGGCCCCTCTTCCTACTTCCACGTGTGCCTTTGTCGGAATTCACAAATCTTCTGACGCCAACCCCAGATGTGTTACCAGTCCACTATATGGCAAACTCTGCTTCATTTCAGGCTAGTGTAGAATTGTCATGTATTTAGATTACTTGCTGAAAATCTGAACATGAAAATACAACAGTAATGGGTCTGATTACTAAGTAGATTTGGAAATTTCTTTTAATATATTGTAGTTTATAATAGTGCCAGGGTTTGGGCATGCAAATAAGTATTTCACTGCATTCTGTAGCTATGACAATACTACCAATACTAGTTGTACCTCTAGACTGAATAAACCTCTACATATTAGGCACTTTTAAACCCCTACAGTGAATTCTGGTATCCATTTTAACTATAGGAACAAAAGGATTGAATTCCTTCTAGTGGCTTCTGATGTCCCACCAACTTAAAAGGTTAAATTTACATCTTAGAGCATAAGTTCTTAAACTATGGGTCACAGCTCATTTTAGGTGACGTATTATCTGATTTTGGGTCTCATAGACTCATGGTTCACAATTGCAATTAATTGGAAAGGGTTGTGTATGGTTTGCAGGATGTACAGTATTGCAATGGGTTGCCGTTGTTTAAGCAAATGCCTATACTCCACTATTAAAACAAAGACACAAAAAAGGCAAAACTGAGTCACAAAAAAAGCGCAAGTACCACTGTCTTAGAGGGAACTGTACAGTCCTATTCTGAGATATGTGCACCCTCTAGTGGTGTGGAGGTGACATCATTCTTTCTCCTTCCCTCTCTCTTCCTCTACCAAAAAGGGTAAAGATTCCTGCTATACCTGACCGTTCAGGAAGACATATAATATATACTAGGCTGACCCGCCTTTTAAGGCAACCGACTTTTAAGTTGACCACTACTTAAGGCAATTAAATATGTAGATCAATTTGATATTTTATACAAACTCATTAATTTGGTTATATTGCATTTGAGCGGTACTGTATTACTTTAATACTCGTAGTTTCTGTTATTTTTGTGATGAAATTTAAACTTTTTTTCTATATTGAGGTCGCCCTTTTGAACCCCCCTGATATTTACTACGCGGTAAGGCATTTGTACTCCATCAACATTAATTATTTCCAGAGACATAATTTTGTCTATTTTTCCAGCGCATCCCGCACAAAAGCAAGGGAACGATGCGAGCACAGAACTCTGCTCACATCATGTTGCTTCGTACCGCAAGCTGCAAGTAGTAAGTCTGTGATAAGCGGAATACCGCTACGCTTTCCACTCACGGGACTGCTTTTATATAGTAAGAAAGAAGAAGAAGATATCGCACAGTCTGGAGTAGAAAATCATCTTTTACCTGGAAAAACGAAACTACAAATCCCATCGTGCATTGCAAAATGGACGGGGTGTGTGTGAAACTTCGTGCTACTCGCACAGACTGGAGTAGAAAATCATCTTTCACCTGGAAAAACGAAACTACAAATCCCATCGTGCATTGCAAAATGGATGGGGTGTGTGTGAAACTCCGCACCTGCGTAGCACTCACGGGACGGAAGGACACCTGACCGCTTTTATATAGAAGGATGTCTGGAGACAACCACAAGGAAATTCTACTTAAATGTGGGTGGGAACAATTAGATTTTTCACTAAGCACCACATTGTTAAACCAATCCAATGTCATAAATAGATAGATAGATAGATTACACTTTATTTGTTCCAATAAACACATAGCTCAAACTAGAGGCAGTAATTCAAACAGCAAAGAGTACTGGTGCTCTGCTCAATATTGTCTGACCAATATCAAGAGTATGGTTATGATTGATGAACCTTCAATGGCTGAAAAGTCTCCCAAAAAGACCTTTGTGAAACAAATAAACATGTCATATATGAAGAGAACTTATTAGACATGTTAAAAACAGTCATAACCCGTTACAAGGGAAAAAATCTTTCTTTGAAACCAGTTTAAATTTCAGCTGTCATGTTTCAGCCAGGGTTTATCCCGAGACTGGGGCTCACACTCTGGTCTCATTCTTTTTTTATTCATTTTTGTCCCATTTATTTATCTTAATGCTGCTTTTGTTGATTATGTAAATTATTCTTTGCTTTTGATCTTGTCTATAAGCTGCCTGTGTTATGTTTCGTGTGTTTTGAGGATAGTCCCCCAAGAGTCAGAGCCACCTGCCAATTACTGCCAGGAACTTTACTCTGTCTTATAAATCTAGAGGGTCTTCCACAGTTTCTGGCAGTTCATTTCATGCTTTGTTGTAATTTTTCTGATTCACAGGTTATTTGACCTCCTGATCTTTTCTTTTGAATTACATCCATGGATTCAGCATTGGGACTTTTTTCTTTGTACACTCGGATTGCCTTGTGTTTTAGGCAATTCCATTTTGCCTTTGTGAATCCACTGAGCTTCACAGTAATTGGGACACTTTTTGTGAAGCATACATTTTTTATTCTATAAAAATTCAATGCTTGCCATTATTACTAGCCTAGGTCCCCCTCTAACAGGCATTTTTGGAAGTGCTTTTGGAGCTTAACAGAATTCATGTGATTTGGGACTTGGAGTAAAAGTGAACGATGCACTGCCTCCAGTTGTATGTGGCCAATTCACAATTATGATGGTACAGTTGGTGTAAAGGTGAGAAGAAAAAAGAACTGGCAGCTGCGTTTGCAACAAAATAACTGCAAGGTATCTATTTGTATTAAATGGTGTGCTATCACAGTGAGTAAAAAGAAGATGGAAAGAGCTCCCATTAAGCAAGGTCTTTTTGCTATTGATAATGAAGTGCCACAAGAGAAGTAGATTTCAGTACACTGGAAACAGTTAAAATGCTTAACAACCTGCTAGCATTACCACAGACCATAGACAAGGCTACACAGTCTACATGAATAACTAAAGTAAGTTACCTTTATGTCTAATTGTAAATGACAAACATGCCATACAGTACCAGCAAATCATCGCAGTGCTTCATTATACAGTATATACTGTATATATAAACCACAGTACGACTCTAAAGACTACTGTAGTTGCTGTTGTTATACCATGTATCGATGCAATAGTTGAAATAACAGAAGGATACCTAAATTAACCTTTAAGCTTCAGTTAACTTGTGGTACAGAGCTCTTTAACAGACAGCAGCAATTGTAGCTTTTTATTTTCTTTCACTGCCAAATCTTTTGTTCAGTTTCTTTTTCAATTTGCTTCAGTTGGATTTTTTGGTGCACCCCAGTGGTTTAATATGCATGGACTGGACTGAATTGGGGGTGGCTTTTTAGAAAGAAACCCTGTGGGCGGAGCCTTCTCAGGGATGTATTTCACTGCTATTCACTACAAACTTTTAAATGAGATGTCATCAGGCCTTCATGATTCACGTCTGGCCCTGCAAGACTACTGCTGAGGAGGTGATCCACCAGCATGATGTGTCAAAATGATATGCAATAATTCTTCTGAGATGGCATCGCATTGCATTCTGAGATTGATACTCATACACACCACATTTATTTTATACAGTGGCTTACTAAAATGAACACTTTGCCAAGGTACTTTATCAGAACAGATACATACTACAGCCTTTAATATACATTTTATAGAGTTACAGCATTGGCTCAACATCAAGTAATAGACTGGAGGAAAGAAATTAACCAGCAACCTTTTGGTTCAGTGTTCTTGCCAAAAGCACCCCATACTGTCTTCTGTTGCTCACTTATAGGATGCTCAGCTCCCTGTGCTCTCACACCAACATCTGCTGCTAGCATTTCACTCTTTATTTCTTTGATGAATTCTTTAGACTTCATACTCATTCATTCATTTCCCACAGCTTATCATGTGACAGGGGCAACAGTGTTAGCATTCCCTTTCCCCAGCCCTCATACTGAGGGATCCCAAGGCATTCTCAAGCTATCTGGAAGATAAAATATTCCCAGCGAGTCTTCCCCAGGGTCTGCTCCCAGCTGATCATGCCTGAAAAACCTCTACAGGATGGTGTCCGGGAGCCATTCATATCAGATGCCTGAACCACCTCAGTTTGGTCTTCTCCATGTGGAGGGTGATTGACTCTGCTCTGAGCCTCTCCCTGATCTCTGCGCTTCTCTGCGTATCTCTAAGGGAGAGCCCAGCCACCATGCACAGAAAGCTCATCTCAGTCACTTGTACCTGTGATCCCATTCTTCTTGATCAACTAGTAAATCGAGAGTTTTGCCATCTGACTAGCTCCTTCTTCATTATGCGGTCACTATACTAGCTCCTTCTTCATCACTACAGACCAGTATAGTGACTGCATAATTGTGCTCGCTGCCCCCATATTGTTGATCTCACCATCCCCTTCACTCATGAACAAGACCCCAATTGACTTAAACTCCTCTACTTGAAGGAGTAACTCAACTCCCAGATGGAGAGGACAATCCACCTTTTTTCTGTTGAGGACCATATCCTCGGGTCTTTAAAAAGACTTCATACTGCTATGTACTATTCTAAAATCAGTTGTTTGTGGCCACCACTTGTCAGCTGGGTAGCTTTTTAGAATACATACCTATCCACTCTCCATCGGACCCATATAAATTAGTTCAAATTTGCAGTGTTCAACACCTATGCTGGCAGCATCAAAACAAAGCAGGAGCCTACTTTCATATTGCTTGTCTATTGTGGGAAACAATGACGCACCCACATTCACTAATAAGGGTCAACGCTTAACCTAACATGCATCTCTTTGGGATGTATGAAGAAATCTTGAGTATATGGAGGGAAAGAAATTCTTGGAAAGGTAAAGATCAATAAACTCTGCTTCCATTAGAACCTAAAACTGTCAGGTAGCCACACTAACTGGTGTGCCACCATCCTGCTCACTATTTACATATATTATGAAAACCACAACAAGAAAGGCAAAAACTCCAAAAAGATACTTCAATTAATATACTTGTTTCACAGTTTATATATATATATATATATATATATACACATATACAGTACAGGCCAAACGTTTGGACACACCTCCTCATTCAATGTGTTTTCTTTATTTTCATGACTGAAGGCATCAAAACTATGAATGAACACATGTGGAGTTATGTACTTAACAAAAAAAGGTGAAATAACTGAAAACATGTTTTATATTCTAGTTTCTTCAAAATAGCCACCCTTTGCTCTGATTACTGCTTTGCACACTCTTGGCATTCTCTCGATGAGCTTCAACAGGTTGTCACCTGAAATGGTTTTCACTTCACAGGTGTGCCTTATCAGGGTTATTTAGTGGAATTTCTTGCTTTATCAATGGGGTTGGGACCAGCAGTTGTGTTGTGCAGAAGTCAGGTTAGTTGGACGATCATTTATTTTTCAACAGGACAATGACCCCAAACACACCTCCAGGCTGTATAAGGGCTATTTGACCAAGAAGGAGAGTGATGGAGTGCTGTAAATGGTCATGAAAATAAAGAAAACACATTGAATGAGGAGGTGTGTCCAAACTTTTGGCCTGTACTGTGTATATAAAGGAACCAAGAGTACATGCAGTAGCTTGGGTGTCTGTACAGAATCTTTACATCAATATCAAACAGTAAGTGTTTTCCCAGACAAGATGCTTCTTCAAAGACTGAACTGTATTGCTTTCCACTCAATAAAATGATGCTACAGTAGCATAAAACAACAGCAATCCGCAGCATATAAAATGAGTCCTGCAGATGTTGCCAGTGAGCGGCATCTATAAAAGAGTCATTATGTTTCTGGTGCTCAGTTTTTCAGAACAATTTAGGAAAAGGTATGTCAACTTAATACTTAAAGAATCTTATTATTTAAATGAGATTCTGCTGTCTCTCCTCACTCACACACACAAATTTTATATGGCATTTGAAGAATCGTGGGGGTTTCTTATAAAATGTATCTGTCTGTGCTACACTGATTTCACACAGGGAACTTGCTTTATGTATTTCAACATTTAAATAAAACAGCCTTAGCAGTGTTGGAGAGACAGGTGTTTGGCTATGCCCTGGGGCTAAACATGAATAGATTTTTAGGTTAAAAGAATTAAACCCATTGAGCATTTGACAGACACACACAAATATATTTAATCAATATATTCCAGAACTTTAATGGTATAGAAAACATTACACCTGGGTACAGATATATATATACGCCTTCATGGAAATTAGACCATCTGGCTCAGTGGGAAGCAGGAGAGGAATCAGAAATCAAACCATTTTAGTAAGTGGATACCAAATAAAGCACATATATTATCTGACTGAATGAGATAATTTAATTTTGCTTTCAGCAACAGGCTTTGTTATGTACAGTCACCCCGCTGTACTAATTGGGTCTCAAGTCACTGACTCAATTTATAATCTTTATAAAATCATTCTTCCATGCTTATCCTAGAGTGGTAAAATGTATACCATTATTATTTTTTAAAGGATTTAAGGACTGGATATGGTGGTAAGAGTCTTTATGCAGAGCAATTTGTGTCATTTCAAGTTTTAAGCTGTGTTTATAGCTGCACAGTAGCTTAGCTTGAAATTCATTGGTAGGTGGGCCAATATCGAAGCACTCAAATCAGCCTTAAAAGCTTGCCCTATTGTCCCCTGATTTTGTGTTACAAATGTTATTTATAGAAAATAAATGCAAGTACTTGCATTCACCATGTGACTCACATTTACCAAACCTAACAAACCACTCAACGGTTTAATCAAGCAGCTACTGTGCATGCCCCTATGTTCATGCAGTTTGGAGCTCCATAGTCACTGAGTAGAGTTGTTGATCCCAAGGCGATTATTTTCCAGAAATACATCTTTAGCCTATTGGTGATTTGCACTATCTATGAAAGGATTGCACAGATCCAATCTGTGTGAACATGATGATAATAATATTATGCCCTACGATGTTACAGTAATCACAATGGGCTCAGTGGCCTCTCAGATCACTGTTTCACTGACCTTTTGTACAAAGATGGAATATACTGTAAATAAAGCAAAATGAACCACAATGAACAGCAAAGTTTTAATTAAAGAGGAAAAAATGAAATGTCTCTCATTTGACTTAATTTCATAACACAAGATGAAGGAGTGTGTGATGTTAAAAATTGAAATGATATCATGACGAACCATAACACCCAATCAGTCTTCCTTCAAATGACAGCACTGACAGAGTCCAGATCCTGTGACCCATGAGCATACATGTGACAGTGGGGAAAACACATTCTGTTGTGCAGCTTGTTATAGGCTGATGGAGGATAACTCAAATCAGTGTGTTCAAGTTCAGAAATATGTCACTGGGACAGGTGTCAAGGACCTTGACGAGTAATGGCTAAGAATGGGCCTCATGCACCTTTCACTTAAGCTGATGTACAAAAAAACTTCTACATCATTCTCAGAAATGCCATGGTTTTTGGCAGGGTGGCTATATTGCAGTCAGTTGGCTAAGTGAGACATACTGGGTTGACGGACAGCAGCAGCCTTCTTTACCCTGAGTGAATCACTTTGAAACTGCTGAGCTCTGTAACTTGTCTGTACAAGATCATATTCCACAATGCACGTAAATCAATGTTGATTATTAACAGGGACCTCTGTCTCCACTGTGGAGGTAACAACTCTGCAAATCTATATAGGAATTTTATATTTCCCCTATTGTGGACATCATTTCCATTCAATACAATGCCTGCCAGCTGAATGATTTTATCAAAATCATCATTACAATACATTGCCTTTTCGTGGCTTTGATCGGACTGATGTAATTAATTATTAGTGCAGGTACTGGAAATTCCTCATTGCAAAAACAGTGATATTAATGATACCAAATAATCTGGAAAATGTCAGAAAGCACATTCTTTAGGATGTATTTGCTGTAGAAGACACATCACAACTATTTTTGCTTGGTTGGCACCATCTGCAAATTCAGCAAGACTATTCAGTATAGCATCAAAAAGAATTAGAACTTTGCTTGCCGTGCTATATTTTGATCTCCCTAAGTGGTGACAATGGGTTTCTCAAGTTGAAATGAAGCTTTTGTGGGTGGAACTTTTTTAGTTGGTTAGTCCATCTATATCCATCATGACATGATGTTATGAATTCAAAATGTTATGCAGGGTAATGCCACGAGATTGAGGGGATGTAAGATACAAAATGAAATTTTCTTTCAGAATGCCCAGAATCCCAAACTGATCACCTGAGAAAGCTGTAGTCCAACACAAAAGCTCAGGGCTTGTTCAAGTGTGCCTAACACCAGCAACATTCAATTCCATTTTGTCCTACTAAGCATACTTTCACTTATGTGCCCACTGCACTAGAGAAATAGAAATGCAACATAAGTAAAAACCATTGCATTAAAACACAAACAAGGAAATATCATGTAATATGCAGTACATAGCAATATACACATTTAATTACAGGGAGATTTTATGAATTGTAGCCATAGATGTTACATCCGAATTTACAATAAAAGCAACTTCTCTTTCTTTCTTTTTCATAAACTTGTCTCAGTGTAATAGCTAGTAGAATTCCCAGTAGGCAAGTTTTATAAGTATCTTCTAAAACTACAAAACATGAAACTGGATGAGCGTGTAAATTAGATGTGTGTAAATTCTCCTGGATGTTAGGGCTTGTGAGAGTTCCATTCTTTGGTAATTCCTCAAGTCACTTTTTAATGACAGGATCATATTTGAGTAATTACATTGAAATCTTTAAGAAATTTCAGTCGTTAGTCTTGCCTCCTCCTGAGTTTTAAATCCTTGCTCTAATGATCTCTGCGTCTGTGCATTTTCTCTTTCGGCACTGCTTTTTTCCACCGACATTCCAAAAATGTCTTTGTTAAGTTATCTGGTAAATGTGGAGTGGCTGTGTAATGGATCAGCGCCATGTTGAGGTTTGGTTTCCACTTTGTGCCCAGTGGTGTCAAGATAAGACAGAAGTGAACTGGATTAAACAAGTTTGAAACATTTGTATCTACTGTATTTAGGGCCTCCCGATGATTCAAAACATGTCTTGCTGCATTTAAAATCCCATTGTCTATTACTACTTCAATATATGCAGAATTCTTTTCAACTTTTGAAATTTTAGCTTCATAAGGTGCTGAGTAGGTACGCCATACTTCCTTGTCCTTACATAGACCCAGCACCACAGAGGGGACTAAAGGGAGAGTTGCTCCTCAACTGAAATCACTTCAGTTTTAAAAGAAGGCATTTTTTAACACTTTCAGTTATTTAAATTGTGACTTAAAAAATAATTGTATTATGTTAGTAACATAATTAAACTAATTTATAACCCCTAATTCACTTCAAAAGTAACCCACTAGAGCGGCATAAACACTCACCCGTCCAGCTCATACTAACTCTGACTACATTCTGTGTTCAAATGGTACATACTGGAGAAACGGAGAACCTTTTGTAATTTTCTTGCTGTCTTTTTTGGTAATTTCGTAATGTTAGTGTAGCAGTTATGATAACTGGTGGTTTAATTTTTGTTTTAAGTCTATATTGTACATTTAATAAAGGAATTGACATTGCACATACTGTATTACAGTATGTAAAGTAACATTAACTGCATGAATATCGAACATATACTGCATGAATCTGTTAGGGTAGGTAAATGTTGGGGGAAGTTAAAAATTTATTCATATTATGTTTTATTTGTGATGTCATGTCATTTTCAAACCCACTTAATCCAGAAGAGGGTTGCAGGGGGTTTGGGGCCTATCTAAGCTAGCACCGGGCACAAGCAAGATACAGACACTGGACTGGGTGACAGTCCATCGTAGGGCGATTACCAACAAACACACACCCACACAACAAACACACACTATGGCCAATTTTGTGTCACCAATTCACCTAACCAGCATGTCTTTGGACTGTGGGAGGAAACTGGAGCACCTGGACAAAACCAACGCAGACACGAGAAGAGCATGCAAACTCCATGCAGGGAGGATTTGGGACACAAATCCTGATATCGTTACTGTTTAGGTAAAGGTTATTAACAAGATAGCGAATATCAATGAATTAAGTAAGGAATCTAACTGATGTTATAATACATTACTACATTTTAGTCATTGTTTCTTGTTACTTGATTATTTGGACTGAAATCAAATGTAAGGTTTTAAATGGACAGTGCCCACAGCTCAGTTTTAACCAAAATATCACTACCTCACTTTGAATTTCAGACACCTTCCCAAAAGATCTTTCTTTGGAGCAGGCTCGTTCCTTACTGGAGGGTTATTTTAATGACAACTATAGCAGTACATAGTTTCCTGACCTTTTATATTTAACACACAACTGTTATACCTTGCTTGCGGTGGGCTGGCACCCTGCCCGGGGTTTGTTCCTGTCTTGCGCCCTGTGTTGGCTGGGATTGGCTCCAGCAGACTGCCGTGACGCTGTGTTTGGAAATAGCGGGTTGGAAAATGACTGACTGACTGACTGACTGTTATTCCTTGCAGGGGCAAAGGCAACAAGATTTAATTAGGGGAAACCAGAAGAGGAAATGTGTGAGCAAGCCAGAAATTTGTAACCAAATGTCAGTCCCATTGATCCTTAAAACCAAACCACAACCGAAAAATCTTAAGACTTATTATAAAATACAAAAGTCACAAAGACATGAATTTCAAAGAGCACTAAATAGCAAAAAGGTTTGGCTTGGTATATCCAAAACAATGCTCTGCTGGTGACATCAAACATGTGACTTCTGGCACTAATCTCTGTAGCAACCAATGTTACAATTTTAAAGAGGATAAAAAAGATTACAAAAATCAGATTGAGAGCCTTAAAATCCCATATTGGGAATTAGCGCATAGAAAGGGAACTTAGAACAAAATAAAAAAAAAAATAGCAAACATTCTTAAGCTTTAACAACTGTCTTATACTATGTGCTCTGAATCAATAAACCATTTTTAATGAATTAATCCTTCATAGTCATTTTAGGAAAGACAACAAGATTTGAAAAACTCAGAACCTCTGAATCTATTACTGTATGTTGTATCTGTTAACATGCCATATACACTTAAATTCTTGATTCAGATGGTCATTGATTCATGAAAACCTTGCAGGTTGGCCTGGGAAATAGTGTAATTTGTGACAGACAGATCTATGTTCAGCAAAGAATCATGCTGGTTCAACTGGACTCAAGTGTAATGTGCTTTCTAACAAAATAACCTATCACATTCTATAACCCAAAAAGACACATGGGAGAAATGAGTTCTCCTTTGGATTTATTGGTGAACAAGGCTAAAACAGAAACGTTTTTCATATTCTAGTAGTAAATGACAAAATATAGGCATAAACTATATAATGTATGAAGCCTGAAATCCAAATATCAAAGAAACACTTTCACAAAAGGTACAAATATAACAGAACATGTGCTCTCTTATTCAAAAATATAACTGCAGAAAAAAAGCCGCCTTAGCATGCCACATTGACACGGAATTATTACAACTGCCTTGGTGGCGTAATGGAATCAGCTGCTAACTGGTAATCAAAAGGTCATGAGTTCAGTCCTGCATGACTCCGTTTTGAGAAGTAAACTGCTCTTATTCTTACTATTTTAGAATAAAAACATACATTTGATTTCAGTCTGTAACTGTGTAATGACGATGTAATTTATGATACTTGTAAAGGTTAGCTTTGTTTTTTTTTTATTCACTTTTCATTCTCTCAGTCACGTTCAGGATCCTTGCCTATGCCCCCTCCCCGCCCCCCCCCCATCTGACACTGCTGTTTTCACATAAAGACGAGCTATAGCTCTGCAGTGTATCACGATACATTCTTGTACCAATGCTTGCAAACTGAAGTGTCTGCGTGCACTTTTCGTGGCATTACACGTGTATTTTTTGAGCATGCCCGTGTCACTCAAACACAGGAACATATGTTGGTGTACAAGTATAACAAAACAAGTGCACTTTTATTCAAGACTATAACCGAAGAAAAAAGAAAGCAAGTTACAGTAGGCGGTTGATACGACAGCTTGCGTGGTGCAATGCTAAGAACTGCTGATTTCCGATATTCTATATAAAATCATCACATTCAAATATTAACAGTTCCCACACACCCAAGGACCGACCTTCTTACATTTACGACATGTATACTTGTTGCAGTGTACACACCTCTCTGTGCTATGGTTCCTATTACACTGAATAAGCACCTGACACTGTAATTTCTTCCCTACATAAATAACATTCGAGCTATAGCACATCTCCAAATAAATAACATTCGAGCTATAGCGCATCTCCAAATAAATAACATTCAAGCTATAGCGCGTCTTTATGTGATCCAAATAAATAACGTTCGAGCTATTGCACATCTCCAAATATAACATTCGAGCTATAGTGCGTCTTTATGTGATCCAAATAAATAACATTCGAACTATAGCGCGTCTCCAAATAAATAACATTCGAGATATAGCGCATCTTTATGTGATCCAATTTGTTTAGCTAAGAGCTTATTAGCTTTCTCTCCATGTTCATAGTAATGATGTCTTTACTTAAAAATTAGTTGTTCAGTTTCTTTGGTTGTTAAGAGGTTGAGCTCTGAATGCAGAGCCTGCCTTTTCCTATGAAGAGCCTCACTTGGACACCTGACATGTTCTTCATCTATTCTAGTAATTTCACTGGTTAGCTCTGATACCTTATTGGTTTCTAATTTATTTCTTTGGGAAAGATATGAAATAATCTGTCCTCTTAAGAAGGCCTTTAGAGTTTCCCAGAGTATTCCTGCAGAGACCTCTGAGGATGTATTTGTTTCTAGGAAGAAACTCATTTGTTTGGATATAAATTCTGTACAGTTCTTGTCTGCTAATAGAAGAGGGTTAAGATGCCATCTGCGAGATGAGTGTGTAGGGCCTAATGATTTTAGCTCCAAGATCAAAGGGGCATGGTCGGAAATAACAATAGCATAGTAATTGCAAGATTTAATCGTAGGCAAGAAATTATTATCTATAAAGAAATAATAAATTCTTGTGTAACAATGATGCACTGGTGAGTAGAATGAATATGTTCTTGAGCTTAGGTTTAGAAATCTCCAGGGGTGTGATAGGTTGTGGTCAGTTAAAAACTGTGTAATTGTCTTTGCAGTGTTAGATGTCATTCCCCCGTGACTGGAGTCCTATTCAAGAGTGGATTTAAAACACAATTAAAGTCCCCAGTCATTATAATTTTATGAGTGTTCACATTGGGAATGGATGCAAATACATTTTGCATGAATTCCCTATCATCAACATTGCGTGCATAAACATTTATTAAAATCATTTTACAGTTAAATAAATTGCCCATGACAATCACATATCTCCCTTCAGGATCAGATACTACATCTGATACCACAAATGAGACTGTTCTATGTATAAGAATTCCCACAACTCTAGTTTTCTTTGTAAAGCTGGAATGGAACATTTGGCCAGTCCAGTCTTTTTGCAGCCGGAACTAATCCTTGTTTAGTAAGTGGGTCTCTTGTAAAAATACTATTTTTACGTTTAGACCTGTTAGGTGAGAGAATACTTTCTTTCTCTTTAATTCGTGATTCAGGCCTTTAACATTCCAGCTCATAAAGTTAAGTTAACTGTCCCATCATGGAGACATTGATTCTGTTTTTTTGATGCCATTTTGTAGTCTTAACTGGAAGTGAGACAGCTTTAACCTTAATTTCCAATTTTCCCACGAGTTATTGCCATGCAGCTTATTGTTACGTTGGTAGTTATCATTATAAGGATTAAAATAATAGATTAGATATAGCTTGCTCTCTTTCTCTTCTCCCCTTATTCCCCCAACCCCCCATTTTGCCTCCCCACGTGAGGCTGGACCCCACTTGAAAAAGTCCCAGTCCTCTGACATACCTAGAGACAGAGCACCTCCAAAACAAAACAAGCTCCCCAGCAGCGGCATTTGCAGATTAAAAAGTAGAGATATCTATTGCCGATAAACTCTAAATACTATAAGCATAAAATATAATTATTAACGGACTATAAGCATAAAATATAATCATCAACAGTCTTGAAATATTAAGACAGTAAACCCAGGGAGTGGTGTTAAAAAGTGGCCCTGGATAAGCATAGTAAACCCTAATGCAATAATAATAATAACAATAAACTATGGGTATGAAGTTAAACAGTCTCCTTTAGAATAGTAAAAAAAACCTGCTTTAATTTCTTCCACACATCCGCCTACAATTATAATTAAAACATAAACAAAAAGTGTCCAAGAAGAGAAAAGGATGTATAATTATGGTACCCGTATCATTGCAAGCAGATCAGACAGTAGGTAATATCTTCTTGCTGTACCATGACAGGATGTGACTCACTTTTGTATTTCAAAAAAGCGTTGGGATCAGCTTTCTTAATTCCTTTTATGCTTCATCCGTGGAAGAGAAGATATTTGTGATATTTGTCTTGAATTTCCACTTTCAGTTTGGCAGGATACAAGAGGCTGTATCTGATATCGGCTTTCAGTAACCGCTGTTTAATGTTGTAAAAAGCTGCACGTTTAGCAGCTGTTAAGGATGAGAAATCAGGGAAAATACGAATGTGATTATTTTCAAATATAATCTCTTGTTTGTGTTTGAGAAGTACCATCACATCAAACTTAAATTGTAATCTCTCGAAGCGGACAATAAAAGACCTAGGTTTAAAGGTATTTGATCCACGTATGCGATAAGCTGCCGCTATCTATGTATCTGATTTAAAGTCCTCTCCAATTATTTTTGAGAATAGTTCAGCTACAATTTTCACTGGGTTTGGACTTTCACGATTCTCAGGTAGACCTTTGATTTTAATATTATTCCTTCTGCTTTCATCTTCCAGAGCCGCAAGTCTGTCTCCGAGTTTTTTGCATTTGGAATTTGCAGTGGTAGCTTTTCCATCAGCGTTGGATGCCAAATGTTTCGCTGTTTCAGTTCAAGCTGTGAATGTCTGCTTAACGTCTTCCAGCTGATCGGCAAGTTCTCTCAGTTTAGATGCATTTTCCTGAATGTGTTCCTCAATTTTTCTAACCATATCTTTAAAGACTGCATCAAAACGATTATATATACGTTTTTCCAAGTCTTTATATTCTTGCCGCATCTCTTGCAGCTCCAGCCGCAGCTTCTCGTTTGTCTTGAGCAAGCCATTTATTTCTTTCTTCATGTTTTTCTGAATGTCTTTCTTGAGATCACTCGTGGCCGTAGCCGTGGCCATGGCCAATGTTGCGATCATTTCCTTCGGTTCAGTTTCGCGCTTCACGGGTAAAGTGGCAACAGCTGATGCTTCTGGCTCATGAGGATTAGATGGATGCGCGGACTGCAAGGCCATCTCTAGTTTCAAATGATCATCTGGAATCAGCGAGCTATCGTGACCTGCATCACTTGCACCTTCGCTCCCATTTTCACTCTTGACTGGAGATTTGAAGTGGAGCGGTATCCTGGGAAGTCCATGCTTTCGCCTGCCTGTTCCAGGTCAGTCTCTGAAAGGCCGTACCTTGTACTTAGGCTTGATGTCTGTCTAGACTTGAGTGTAGTTTTAAGTTTCTTTTCCATTTCTTTCTGACCGGCTTTTTTGTTACTCATATTTATATACTGCAGTAGAAACTCCTCGGGGTTAGGTAAACACAGGATACCTCGGGATAATAAGAAATAAGAGAGAAAATAAGCTGCTGCTAACGGAGCTCCGCTTCAGACGCCCATCTCCTGTAATGGACGAGACCAACTTTTTATGTCTCTAATTCTTTTATTGGTATTTATTTTTGCCACATAGACAATAAACTGCAAGTGTCATCTGTATTTGTATGTGCTGCATCAACTGCACACATGCAAAACGAAACTAGCTAAAATTAATTTAGATGTAGAAACATGCCAGGTTCACCAGGACATACAGTACCTTTAGGTCTTGTGCCAAATTACCACCATTGTGGATGGCATTATTTGAAGATCTCCCGCTTCTTTTGCATTCCTGTTGAGCCACAACCCCTGAGTGCTGTTTTTGGAGTTCTCCCAGATAATGTACTTTTATCTAAAGAGCAGGTGAATTACATGGCCTTTTCACTTTGCTAGCACACTGTTTTATACCTACTCACCATAAACAATCTACACTTCCACCTTTCATTCCCATTGGATCGGGGATATAGACAAGTTAGAATGTATATATATACATTTTGTGAAACTGGAAAAGGTTAAGCAAAGCCTCAATGGAGTTAGCTTTATATTTGCACATAGTCAGATTATAAACCAGTGATGATGAAGATGATAACTGTAATTTTTCGTTGATGTAAAGTGTGCATACAAATGCACACAAGTATATTTTATGCATTTCTCATTTCCACCTTTTGTCTTGGGGTGTGGAGGTGTCTGGATTAAGTCTTTAAAATCTGAAAATATAAAGTTATGCAGTTTACAGTATTCGCTTCTGTATATTATGTAACCTGTGAATAAAGTATATTTTGATTGTAAATGTCATTTTCTTTTCTCTCAGTTAAGTTTTACTTTTCAAAAGAAACATAACTGAATAGGCTTAGGTTTTACACATATTCTTGAATACCAAACCCAAAAGGATAAAATAAAATGCAAGGTCAGAACTATAAACTATACTTCCTAAGTAGCTGATAGGAGGGTTTCAACTAAGATCAAGCACATTACCTTTGAAATCAGTTTGCCTATACAAGTACAGCATCAAAATATTTAGCACTATGTTGTTTCTGCAGTACAAGCATTTCCACACCTTTCTATTGCATACCATATAAAGAAATAAAGCACTGGTATACCAAATCTTATTATGTGATATCATCTACTGTTAAATTCTACTCCGTACTTCTAAAATTTTTATTTTTATGCTGTATTAAGGATTTGTTCTGTTCTGTTTATTGTATTGTATTGACCCCCTTCTTTTGACACCCACTGCACGTCCAACCTACCTGGAAAGGGGTCTCTCTTTGAACTGCCTTTCCCAAGGTTTCTTCCATTTTTTCCCTACAAGGTTTTTTTGGGAGTTTTTCCTTGTCTTCTCAGAGAGTCAAGGCTGGGGGGCTGTCAAGAGGCAGGGCCTGTTAAAGCCCATTGCGGCACTTCCTGTGTGATTTTGGGCTATACAAAAATAAATTGTAATTGTAATACCATGTGCATAAAATGTCAAAAAAACCCACTATCCTACATATAAAAGTGTAGTCTTATTTTTATTTAAGGAAGTGCTCTAGAGAAAATATTTTTCAAATTAATTGTTTCTGATGTCTTCTGATGCCGGTAAAGCCAATGTCATATTTCATGAGTTTTCCAGCCTTTGTTTACACAATCTTAGCCAGTTGGAGGTTGTCGGTGGTCTGCTCTCTTGAAGCCATTCACTTAATGTGACAAAAGTTAACAAGTGAGACCAACCAGTCTGTGACTGGCCACGGTAAAATCAAGCAGGTCTGATTTTCTCTTTAGTTGGAGTGGAGTGTTCTGAGTGTTGACAACCAATGAATGTTTATCCAGAAGTTATGCAAAGCAATGAGGAATAAGGAGCATGCATATTCTGAACATCATAAACAGAAGAAAGGCATGTCTTTCTGATATCTTGTGTTTTACGTACTAAAACAAAATGGAAAAAAAAAAAAACTAAAAAAAGGGCCAAGACTGAGACTGTGGTTAAATTCGCCAAAGCTGTTAACCCTTTGGACAGCACCAGTACAGTGCCAACTCCATCAGGCATCGCTGGGGCTTTTGATCTCACAAACAGAAGAAATGTTTGTCTGACTGATATCTCAGGATTTAAGAACCATTACAAAATAAAAATAAATAAAATAACAGAGATTGCCACTGAGCTCACCGCAAGTGTTAAGCACTTTGAACAGCGTCAACTCCGTCAGGCAGCACACTATTGGGTGTCGGAAAAAGGGGCCAAGCACAACTGCACCAGAAGGCTAGCACTCAGTTAGTAAATATAACAGGGACTGTGATTTGTAATTGTGTAAATGGACATGGTGCCAAGATGAGCTGCTGAGGTTGACAAATCTGACATACCTCATATCAAAAACTCACATAATGTGACATCAGCATAATATAGGCCCCTGCTACTGGTGTCCCTGCAGATGGATTTTGGTTTAGTGACATGATGCATGAATGGTAAGATAACAAACACAAATATACTGTAGTTACATAAAAACAACAGGCAACATTGCACAAGTGCCAATGGTGCACCCAAGTACAATAAAAATAAAAAACCGTAATACTGTTGTCACATATGTGAACCTGCGGCCATACTTTCAGATGCCGAGAAGATAAGCTATATCACTTTCGGACAAGTGGGGGCATTGGCACTAAATGTTTCCTCTCTTTTCACCGCAGTTATGAAAAGACTTCCCAGGATATTGCCTTGCCCTGCCCACAGTGCCTGGAGAGGGCTTCACTCCTTCTGCTCAGGACACAATCAAAACAGGTGGTATCTGGAAACAGGCATTCAATTTGGACCTGGACCTCAATAGTGACACAGCTTCTGCTGAAATGCCATACCGGTGTGATAACTGAAGTCAGTATAATCCGAGTGCCAAGGGCACTAGCTCATTTTATTTATTTACTAGGGGATTCGCCCCCTGCTAGTTTCGCTCCCCAACCACCCTGGCCTGCTCTACGTGCTAGCCACTGTGTCTATACCGCTCGCATTGTGCTGAGGGGGCTGAATGCACCCCAAGGAGATGCGGTCACTCCTCCGAAACACCCTCTTAAATGGTGATACCTCCTCTTTGCTCAATCAGCTGCTGGCATGCTGCTTCTACTGTGCTGCGTGATCTGCATCTCGCACAGCGCTTTGAACATTTAAAAGCCTGTACAGCAGCTATCCTACTTTTGACTTTTATTTCCGGCCCCGGGCGTGGTTAAATCTCTTAGCACAAAGTGTCGTCTCACGGGATGTGAGTTCTTGATATTCTTAGTTTATAATTTAAAAAACGGAATAAGATTCTGAAAATCTAATAACATCACATTAAAGTTCGATAAATTCGGAAAAGAATATTACCAAACATATATATGTAGGTTTTAAAATAAGCCCGATTTAAAGCGTGAAAAAAATGTGACATAAAAACGTCACATAAAATCGTTGCACAAAATTGTTGCAATTTTAGGCCTAGGATTTTTTATATAGAGAGTAGATTTATTTTTTGTTCTTTTCTGATTAAACAGGATTGCCCAGTTGGCATCCCAAGATTCCATTGGCATCCCTTGTATTTTTCCACCTGGTCACATTATATATAATGAACCAAACCATTTATTTTTTGTGTACATAATGTTGTCTAAAGGATAATTATTATTTCTTGGCTGATATCCAAAGCAACTTACAATAGAATTGATTACATTTGTTTTTCCAATTGGAGAACTGGCAGGTGAAGTGACTTGCTCATGGTCACACAGTGTCATTAGTGGGACACTACAAGACAGCTAAACTGCTAGACAGTTCAATTCTCATCTCCTCTTGTATAAAGACATGTAACCTGACTGTGGTCCTTTGTAGAAAATTCATGTAAACACTTCAGCTGTACCTGTCTACTTGGGATAGTGGTCACTATTGAAAAGTGCTACACGTAATACAATCCATGGATTGTGTTTCTTCTTATTAGAAACAACGTTATATATTCTGTTTATTTTCTTCTCTTATAATTACTGCAATATATTGTATATGAAAGCTACTAAGAATATTTATCACTTTTGTCGTATAAACAGCTATATATATACATCGCTCTCACAATACATAGATAATTGCTTGTAAAGCCCACACTCAAATCCACTACCTTTATCTATAATAATAAAAGGCAAAGCCCTCACTCACTGACTGACTGACTGACTGATTGACTGACTGACTGACTGACTGACTGACTGACTGACTGACTGACTGACTGACTGACTGATCACTAATTCTCCAACTTCCCATGTAGGTAGAAAGCTGAAATTTGGCAGGCTCATTCCTTACAGCTTACTTACAAAAGTTAAGCAGGTTTCATTTCGAAATTCTACACGTAACGGTCATAACGGTCGATAACGGTCGACAACGTCCTCTATGTTGAACTTTCTTATTTATGGCCCCATCTTCACGACATTTGGTAGGCGGCTTCCCTGCGCTAACTGAAACCGATGTATGTACTTATTTCGATGGTATGACGCCACTGTCGGCCGCCATATTGAACTTTCCAACGTCACCAATTTTCAAACTTCCCGTGTAGGTAGAAGGCTGACCCCATCTTCACGAAATTTGGTAGATGACTTCCTTGCGCTAACCGAAACCGATGTACGTACTTATTTCGATGGTATGACGCCATTGTCGGCCGCCATATTGAATTTTCCAAATGTCACTAATTCTCCAACTTCCCGTGTAGGTAGAAGGCTGAAATTTGGTAGGCCCATTCCTTACAGCTTACTTACAAAAGTTAAGCAGGTTTCATTTTGAAATTCTACGCGTAACGGTCATAACGATCAACAACGTCCGCCATATTGAACTTTCTTATTCATGGCCCCATCTTCACGAAATTTGGTAGGCAGCTTCCCTGCGCTAACCGAAACCAATGTGCATACTTATTTCGGTGGTATGACGCCACTGTCAGCCGCCATATTGAACTTTCCAACGTCACTAATTCTCAAACTTCCCGTGTAGGTAGAAGGCTGAAATTTGGCAGGCTCATTCCTTACAGCTTACTTACAAAAGTTAAGCAGGTTTCATTTCGAAATTCTACGCGTAACGGTCATAACGGTCAACAACGTCCGCCATGTTGAACTTTCTTATTAATGGCCTCATCTTCTCGAAATTTGGTAGGCGGCTTCCCTGCACTAACCGAAACCAATGTACGTACTTATTTCGGTGGTATGATGCCACTGTCGGCCACCATATTGAACTTTTCAACAGTCTTTGTTACTTATGGGCCCATCTTCAAGAAATTTGGTACACGGGTTCCCAACGCTAACTGAATCCTATTTACGTACATATATACGTCCATAGCCTGCAGCTTGGTCACCATGTGAGGCGGCGTTGGGTCTCCCATCCCAACGCCTCCCACGTTGTTGGCTGCCTGCCTATATAAGGCCGTCCGTCGCTCCAGTCTCTACATTCCCTTCCTTGCTACGCCCCGGGATTCACGTCTCCCTGCTGATAACTACAGCCTTTTTGTTTAATCCACGGCTTCTCCGCTGTTTTATTGTTTGTTTATTACAATTATAGTTATTGTATAGGTATTTTACACTTACTTTACATTACTCAGGTACCCATTTCCTTCATCATTCCAACCCCCATTACCATGTCTATCGAGGTAATCACCATCGATCAAAGAACTGTCACTTACCGAGTGGTTTCCATGCCCGGAGATGGCACCTACCTTTTCCATTCTCTGTGTTACATATTGCACGGCCATATCAGGCTCACTCTTGATACCCGGAAGAACATTGTGTCTTATGTATTGAATGACTGGGACAGGTTCAAGGTGTGGACTGATGACGGTACAGGAGATAATTATACTACACAGGAACACTAGAAGAGTGAAATGCTTAAGCCCTTCACCTATGGTTCTGCATGTGAGTTGATGGCTGCCGCTGAATTGTTCGGTTGGTGCTTTCAAGTGTACCGAAATGGCCAAATATTTTACACCTTTCGACAACCGCCAATGCCTCTTAAACATCTTACATTCATAGGTGACAATTTCAGTAGTGGACACTTTGATGTTTATGAATGTTTAAACTCTCAAAAGCTGGATGTAAAGTTATCGATGAAACCGGTTGTAAGCTTACAACGCTTGACAGATGCCGAATGTCACTTCAACACAAGTCCTGCAAATACTGTCGTAATTGAAACAAACCATGAAACTGAAATCGATTATGACAGCAGCAATCCATGCTGTGAGATTTGAAACAAGATTACTGTTCACATGGCCAACTGTAAGTTGCATGCTCAAGAGTAAGCTCAGCGCACAGCTTGGTCATGTTACAACCGGAGGGCCGAACTGACAACGTGGTATACAAAGAGATCCTTAACAAATAATTATTGCCATATTTTCCCTCAGTTTAAAAAGGTTAAATTTTCTTCTTAATGAAAATTTTAATGCAGTACTTCGCCGCTGCGAAGCACGGGTATTTTGCTAGTAGAAAATAATTTAATGGACTTTGAAGTACACAAAGTGTATAATCACTCATCTTATAGAAATTTGGTGCTTAAGCTCTGCATGACCTTCTCTTTTATAGAACACTGGGAATCTTGAAAGAAAATGAGAGGTGATGATATTGACTAGAATATTTTGTTTTCCTGAAGTAGGGGGGTATTCATGTTTTTAGTGATCCAAGGCCCTTACCTACCAGCACCGTAACTAATAAGAAAACAAGGCAATCTAACTGTTGTGGTTAAGCAGCAATAAAAATGAAGAAAATCCAGGTTATTAAACCAATATACATGAGCATCTGGATCAGAGTTATAATGGATTATAACATCCATCCATCCATCCATCCATCTTCTTCCGCTTATCCAAGGTCGGGTTGCGGGGGCAGCAGCTTGAGCAGAGAGGCCCAGACTTCTCTCTCCCCGGCCACTTCTTCTAGCTCTTCTAGGAGAATCCCAAGGCGTTCCCAGGCCAGTCGGGAGACATAGTCCCTCCAGCGTGTCCTGGGTCTTCTCCGGGGCCTCCTCCCAGTTGGACGTGCCCGGAAGACCTCACCAGGAAGGCTTCCAGGAGGCATCCTGATCAGATGCCCGAGCCACCTCATCTGACTCCTCTCGATGCAGAGGAGCAGTGGCTCTACTCTGAGCCCCTACTGGATGACTGAGTTTCTCACCCTATCTTTAAGGGAAAGCCCAGACACCCTGCGGAGGAAACTCATTTCAGCCACTTCGCGACCTCGTTCCTTCGGTCACTACCCATAGCTCATGACCATAGGTGAGGGTAGGAACGTAGATCAACTATAACATGATGAATTTAATATATCATACATCTTATTTTTGTGCACATGCCAGTACATTCCCTAAATCAAAGAGTAAAATATGCATTTTATAAAAAAGAATACTGGAGGTTTTCCTTGAACCACAGAAATGCAAGCAAAAGGGATGTGGCAGATGAGCACCACATATTAATCCAGAGTCTGTGGGCATCATTGCTGAAATGGACTTCATTGACGTGAACTGGAAAATAAATAATGAGCAAATTCTGCTAGATGCATATGTAAAGACAATCACTGGCAGTAAGCGCTGAAGAGATAATGTAAATCCATTTCACTTTTGCTTATTAGGCTTGGGGCAACCAAAAATAACAAAAAAATAATAATGTACATTGGCATGGCTCATTTAGGTTATTCCAGGGTCCATTAAGTGTTGGCCTGTTGGACTTTAGACTGAAGAGTAATCTTCTGAACATATGCTGACTCACCATTCTAATCAAAGGATCCCTTCTGGAGCCTTTCATCTTTCTGACATCTGCTAAGTCTACTTAAAATCACAGTCTTGTATCCGGTTTAAGTCAGTTTTTTCCTTCCATTCCTGCTATTATATATTCCCTGCAGCTTGTAAAAGAAAGCCCACATACTTGAGTCATATAGTGTAATGCATCTTAATGCTTGAAGCTTTACTCATATCTTTGGCACATGCAGTATAGTGCTAGCCTGGCAAGACCAACAGTCTTAAAGTGTACAAATTGGTTAATAGTTATTTTTCAGCTGAATGTTAGGCACCCGCAAGAGGGAGAAGGGGCAACAATAAGTGGCCTGTACAGAGCTGAAAAGAAAAAAAAATGTTAAGGCACGCAGAGTATGCTATTCTTGGAAAAAAATACTAGGGTCACTCTGCTGGCTAAACAGGAACAGGGGAGCATTGGGTCTTATGTTACCTAGTTAGGAATAAGCCTTCAGATTGTTCATTAAACCAAAAAAAGACATCTAGGATTTAATCCAGCAGAGTACATGTGGATGGCATAACAAACAAAAACAAAGTGTGATCAGAGCTTCTGAAGTAACAACTGAACCCAAATGCTCTTCCATATCTGAACATGTTCCATTTTAGTTCACGAGAATGTTTTCCAAAAATGATTTATTTAACAATATTTTAGTTAAAACGACATGTGTTTGGGACATTATGAGCATACAACTGCGTGACTTCACGTGTGAATAATGTAAGTAACATGAGATTTTTTCATAGACGTTTTGACATTGTTTGCTCTTGTTTAATGATGGTCACCCTAGACTTCTATTCTATCAGAAGCTTTGGTATTTCCATACTGCATAAAAATAGCTTTTCGGCAATCACTACAATGCACACGGTTTAAGTAACATATTAACAATATCATTTTTCAATATCAAGTATTCCTTTAAATCTGACTGTTATTACTGTATATGCACAAATATAGTCCTCTTATAGAAACTGCAATAAAAGGAACAACAGGGAATTTTTTCCTTCTCGCCTTCAGCCAGGAGGACAAAGACCAAGAAGACGAACAATGGTCTTGCCTGTCTCTCCACCTCCTGACTAGATAAAATCCATTGGATCTTCAAGATGGCATCAGACAAGGGACGACCATTGAGAAAGACATGTTTAAAATCCCCAACTCATTTTATTTGTTTCATTTTTTCACTACTTTTGCAAATGCAAATTAAGTCGAGTTACCACTGGCATCCCAAACCTTTCCGATGTGTTCTCTCATTCTTCTTGTAACTGCCCACTAAATAATTTTGCATAATATGGATTTTTTCTAGTCTACTCTAGTATGAGAATATCAAACTTTTAAGCTGTTAGCAATGTTGGCTGACAACTTCAGCGTTCTGGGTTCAAATCCTGGCTTGTTCTCTGTATGTGTGAGTATGTATGCTCTCCAGCAAATGTTTTTCTGCAGGAACCCTTCCCAAATCCTAAAAATATGTACAGCATATCAGGTTAAGCGGCGACTGCCTCTGTATAAGTGAGCTTGCGAGTTTGTATAAAGATGCACTGTGATGGGTTAGTGCTCTATCCAGGCTTAGTTCCTTCCTTGTACGTAAAACTGCTGGATTTGGCTAGATTAAGCAGGCTTTGAAAACGGATAGGCGTAGGGCTGAATTAACATTCTCCTTTATCTCCACAATACAATGGTTATGAACACGTAATTTATCATGAAGAATGCCTCTGATTTTGCAGTGTGCTATAAGAGGTGAAGCCAAAGTGAAACAAAACAAACCTGATTCAGTTTTGGTTTGTTTTTTCATCTTGACTGCTGATTTGGCAAAAACTAAAATATTAAACCAAAATGTTTTTTATGAGTAGGAAGAAGAGAGTGCAGAACAAAATGGATGCAGTCATCCTAAATTACTGTATTCCTTATCATGTACAAGCTGAAGTATCAATCTAAACATAGGAGGAATACTATATCTCCATAGCCCACCCTAGAATTTACAAAACTGTCAGAATTACTCACTAAACCACTTTGGATATACATAACTGAAGTAGTTCTTAAGACAACAAAAACCAACAGGACTTAAAAAAAAGATACAATGTTAAATATCCTGAAACAGTTATTTTGGATTTTCCTTTTTTCGATTGTGATTAACATTGCTTTCTCACAAATCCCACACCCTTTGTTTACATCTTACACCTGGCAGATGTCTATGTGGAGCCTGGACATTCTCTCTGTTTCTGTTAAGCCTCACAGATTTGACTACCAAGGCTAAAAGGGATGGCCGAGAGAGGAAATATAAGATAAGCAGAGATTGAAAACTAGAAAAGAAGTCCTACCTTTCAACTAAACCAAATCATTAAGCAAGAACCATAGAGAAAAAAAAAAAACAAGGCAGAGGTCAAGAACTAAAACTAATGTGTGCAGAAAGGTTGTGTTACTTTGAATATTCGCAAACTCGCATAAGGTAAGGTCGTTACAGGTAATCTTATAACTTCTGACGCCAATGACATCAGGGACTGCAGTCTCCAAAGGCCACATCCTCAGCAATTGGGAATGCATCCTAGCAACTCATAAAATGATGGCGCGAATGAAAATCAAGATGACATTGAAAAAGATTGCAAAAAATTCATAACTGTTTGAAAACAACATAAAGGAAAGATGTGATCCAAAAAACATATAATTGCTTATGAAAAACTGTAAAATATTCTCAGGAGGACTTATAAAATATTATAAAAAATATCAATCATAATAGGGTCTGCTTGAATTTTCCTCTAGGTACTCCTCTTTTCCTCCCACATACAGATTAGGATAACTGGTGATTCCAAAATGGCCAAGGGTGAGTGTAGGTAGGGTAGGTATGTTCTGAGTGTATATGGTCACTCTGTCCTTTCAGGGTTGTTTCCTGCTTTCTACCTGTTGCTTCCAGAAAAGGCTTCAGCCCCTCTAGGATGCTGAATTGGATTAAGCAGATTTGAGAATGGCCTGTTTTGCTGACCATCATACTTTCCATTTAAATGTTGGCAAGTCTGAAAGTTTTACAATTTAGAAACCACTGAAGTAAAGAAAAGTGTTCTCCTTTCTTGGAACTTCTTATATAATAAAAACATTATATCAGAAACCGATAGTACTACCTGTGCATTTTCTTTAAAGTACTTCAAATCTCTAATGGATTTTTTTCCAATTACAAAAAATATTCAAAGCATGAGTTATAATTACAACTTCTGTTTCAGGAACAAGCGACACACATCAGACTGAGTGAATATGAGCATTGTATAAGCTAGCATCAGCTTAATGGCTTGATTTTGCATAATGTGGTTTTAAACGTTACAATATTACTCACTCACATCCAAATGAGAAATTTACTTTAATCCATCCATCTATCCATCTTCTGAACCTACTATAAGGTCATAGGAGATGGAAGACTTGTATGGGATGGCAGTCCATCACAGGAGAAACTGCCACAGAAACTGAGCCATGAGGTAACATACAGACATGTCTTTAAGAGGAAACAGTGACAGGGCTGGAATTCAAATAGAGAATTCTGGAAATGTAGTACAAGACTGATAACCACTATCCCACCACTGCTCCTTAGCAAATGTTTATGGCATTCAATGACAAAATTCAAAAACACCCATTACCAGCCTCAGTTGTACTTCTTTAAATCTATCTTTCTAAATTCACATTGTGATGGACAGTGTACATGGGTGGGTGTCCTTGCTGAGAT
Organism: Polypterus bichir lapradei; assembly: GCA_026402145.1. Lineage (NCBI taxonomy): Eukaryota > Metazoa > Chordata > Cladistia > Polypteriformes > Polypteridae > Polypterus > Polypterus bichir. The sequence continues at coordinate 46,652,393 of JANRMT010062814.1, forward strand.
GGGCCAAGGTTCCTTACCTGGATGGGAGTCCAGCCATTCAGAAGCATAAGAAGGTAGGTGAAGATCGTCCTGCCTCAGCCAGAAGGTAGGTACAAGATGCCAGGACGGATAAACTGACGTAAGCCAAGAATGGGGGAGACAACCTGTCAGAACTACTAGGTGGCAGAATCCCTGAGCAATGCTACTTGTATGGAAACCTCCAAGGCATGCTGTGAATGGTAGTCCCTTGGGGCAGTCTCGTCAGATTTCGTGGATGCTGCCAGGGGGTGCTGCAGGGATCCATGATCCTTACTTTGTAGGGCTATGCCCTAGCACCAAAAGTACTAAGAGCGGTGTTTGGGGGTGGCGAGTGGGGTGACCACCCCAGGCTCCACGCCTAAGGGGGCCCTGCTTTTCAGGTCCACATGTCTCATTTGAGTGGATCTGTCAAGTTATATTATCCAGTTATATTTTGATAAAGTCCAGATGTTATCTTGCAAAAATTTAGCTGAATACTGTAATGAGAAAATCCGGTGTATGTTAACATTATTTTTATTAAATTCATGCACAAGTTTATACAGTCCACACATACTGGTAACAGCATTTGACGTAACCGGCTCCGTGTGGGGTTGGTCAGCTCTAGGCCCCGCACACCCCTAAGGCCGCCTTTGGTAACCTCCCACATATATTAAGAGCCTTCCTTTTTGTTGTTTTCTTGCATGTATTTCAGGTTCCCCATTTTAAAGGTTCAAGAAAAATCTTTTTTATATTAAATATTTAAATACACCTTTTAAATTACATATTTAGCAATCATTCAATTACGGTGGTTATATGAATTAATTACTCACTTCTCTTTATTACTAAATTAATTAATTAGATGCACGAGATCACAGATAGCAATATCTAAGTCAACTGACAGTTATCATTAACATTCAGATATGATTAAGAAAAAAAGGAAGACAGGGCACAAAAAATAAGGAATCAATAAGCCCAAAAATTGCTTTTGATTTTGAATCTAATGCTAACTCTTAACATAATTTAAAGTTGCCAGTCTGGTTTAGCTGAACATGGAAGGCTATTTTAATAGCAGAGAATATGCTCCATGTCATACATCTGTTTCGGAAGCCAAAACACTTTTCAGTTCTTGAACTTCTGAAATCAAGCCATATCCCTCACTAAAACAAAGCTCTTTCTGTTCACTAACATCACCAGCAGTGTTAAAGGAATGGCTTTAATATTGTCTTATGGCTTTGAATTCTGTGTATTTTTACTTTACCTACATTTTGGATCCAGTTTTTGTGTCTACTATTTGTTGTTTATTTTTGACCATTATTTTTGTGGAGATTTTTGCAAACCTCTTCTCATTTTATTTATATCAGGTATATGATCCCTGCCCTGATTACTACTCTTTATCTGCTCTGACTTGAGCCTCAGTTCTAAACCAGATACAGTATTATTCTGTGCATATCCCACTACTGCAACATTATGAAAATATTTAATCCAGTTTAACATTAGAAATGTTTCTCAGCTGCCATACATGAGTCGTGAGTTCCTACTGTTTATAATGGTAGTGGGTTGGCATTGTACTGTGAAGAGTCGCCACTACAGTTATGCACTCAATCCCCTGGTAGCCACAATCCCCCCAAACCTCAAACTCAGTGATGATCACGCTCAATTCACCAACAGTTGAACACATAGAACATTGAAACAATTTTGATGAGAGCAGGACATTCCTATTTGTTCAATCAGACTACAAAACTCAATGAGTAAATATCTCTCTCCAAAACACAAGTACTGTAAATTATTCTAACCCAATTTTGAAGTATTTCAACATTTTAAAATGCAATGAGTTGTAATATGGAGAGGCACAAAGGTCAGTGCTATTGCCTCGTGGACCAAGCATTCCGGAAATGAATACCACATCTGGCTGTTGACTGTTAGGAGTTTGCACATTCTATTTTTGGCTGCAAGGAGTCTTTCTCTGCACTCTCTTCTCTACTTTAACATATCCCAAAAAATATAAGTGTTAGATTCTAAATTGGCACCGTGTGAATGTGTGGAAGAAGGAGCTCTGTAATATTCTGACTACCTAGCAAAGGTTGCAATCCAGATAGTCTCCAACCTCTACAACCCACAACTAGATTCAAAGGGCTTGAGAATGTTATGACATCTCACAGAATGATAAACATTAGTGATCCACTGATGAATTGAAGGGGGCTCAACACCTTTTGACTTTTATTGGGAAGGCTTGGATTTTTCAATCTGTCCTTCTAAACTTCTGCAGCTGCACAACCTAGTCCTTCTACTCTGGGTACATCACATCCTGGTACAGGATGATATCACAACAATATAAAATGCTAAGAACAAAAAAGTATGGTTTATTAAATTATCATTACGCATCAAAGGTTTAACTCATTATTAATCAGTAAAATCAATAATAACTAATAATGATCAGCAAAAGATAGTCAGTTTTCATTAAATGATAACATAAAAAAATAATTCACATCTTAATCACCAGCTTCTGGATTTAAATAATCAGCTTAGTTCATTGCAGTTTCAATTTTAAAGCTATTTAAAATCCACAAAGGCCTTTATAATTACTATGCTTTTTCTTTTATATAAGTTAGCAGTCTGTGATGGGCTATGATGTGCCCACCTAGTGCTACCAGGGTAGGCTCCAAGCCCCTGTGACACTGAAATAAATAAAGTGGGTTTGAAAATGTTATGTAATTTTAGGCTTGCGTAAATTAGCAATCAGAGTAATACACTTTGCAAAGCTGATTTGGTGCTTGAATTGCTCCTCTGTTTAACACATACTGATTGAAAAATGTATACTAATATTTGTCGGTTCACATTTTGAAGAGGAAAATGTCGATAAATACTTCAGTTAAATCCATTCAGGCATTTTTAAACCCATCCAATTCAGATCAGGCTTGCAAGACTTAAAGTAAATTATAAATTAAATCGTCCTGTCAATCAATTTTCTTTGCTCTTGCAGAACTTGCAGTTATTCTTTAATTTTGTAAACAGTTTTGTGCCTTTGAGGATTATCAGATTGCTGCTGAACATGACATTCCCTGTGACACATTGAGGAACATTACTAAAATATATGTTACCAGCCTACTGTTTGAAGAAGTCAAGTAAAGTATAAGACATGCAACATCAAGCATGGGATTTACACGACAGATTAGTTAAAAGTAATGCCTGATGTTAAGCAATAGTGTACAGTATGCATGTAAAATGATCTGTATATGTTTATAAATTAATTTAAAATAAACACTTGCTAAAAATTTTTAAAGATTTATGTATTACCTGCCATCAAATGTCAGAATGTGAGGATCAGTAAAAGAATAGCAGCTGGCAGTTGGAATGTCCTGAACTGCAACCTGGGAAATAAACAAAAAAGGTTTTCCAAATGCATTACAATCTTGAAATATTACATTTTAAACTGGCAATTATAAGATTTTATTGTATATGTTAACGGCAAAGTATGAAAAGCAGGCATTGTATAGAATGCCTAGGCAATGTATACAGTAGAATGCTGAAAATTGGATGTCAAAGTATGAAACGATTAATATGTCACACATTTCCTAGGCATTCTATGCAATGCCAAAAGACATTATTTGCCTAAAGTGCATTTATCATTCTATATAATGCCTAGGTATTACATACAATGCCTAGGGAAAGTATATATAATATTTGGATAATTCATACTTTGCCTAAACAAACCAGGCATTCTATACAATGCCTGCATTTCAT
>JANRMT010062814.1:46656530-46675968 GCA_026402145.1 Polypterus bichir lapradei
GAAAGGATGGAAAGCAGGTAACAGGCATAATTTATTATAAAATATGACTCTTACTTCTGTTATGCATTAATACCTCTTCCAAACTAATTCAAACGTTACAACTTACAAGACACATTTAAATTCAATTTACATTGTGGTGCATTTAAATATTTGATTTTTTTGTTACATGTCTGTTCAAGCATAACACGAAAACCACCACACCTATTCATACAAAACTTGACAGTTATTGATGATATAGTCTAAGTCTGAATATCTATATAAATAAAAACCTAAGTGTTATTTGTCATGCAAAAACTCGCAAACCACTGGGCTTTAAACCCTAATCTTGGTCATAATTTAGAGCTTGTGATGTGATATGTCTCCTATAGTTAAAATATTGGAGGGGTGCGCTACCCCAGAAATTAATCGGCCTCTGGCCCTTCTCATGGAAAATGGCTGTACAGGCACTGGCTGTGGCTAACAGGAAATGAACAGCTGAGTGGGCACGCACCACATTTGACAGAAATAGAAGAGCGGTAATATCTGTTGAGAGTGAAACGCATTGCACAGGCCAATTAGGAAAGTGTCAACTGCAGGATACACACTGCACATATGACAAAAATGGAGAGCAGACTGCGCAGTTATGTTTGCCAAACTTCTTGACAGTAAGTAGGAAAAAGAAACATGTGAACCACCTTTCTTTTTGAAGATCAACAGGAGTTCCAAACTGAGACTTCCAAAGTATAAATGTCTAGAAAAAAATTAAAATTGACAAAAACCGCACTAAAAGCTGCGATTTTCACTGGATGTTTGTGCCATTTACCCTCAATATCACCAGAACATTACATGTTACAGACATGATTTTTGCTTCAAAAGAGTTAGAAATGACTGGATAGCAAAACAACATCAATTATCAGGTGTTTATGTTGACCACAATAATAATGTAGAAATTTTAAATATTTAAGCTTGTTTTAAGTTTGCAGGTCAATATTTTACGGTTGATTTAACAGTCTCTAAATCTTACATTTAATTTCATAGTAAAATTTAGCAAGGGCTTAATAAACTCAGAAGCACTAGATGCTAAATAAGACAAAAAATATTATGCCCCAATGAGGAGGACATACTGTAAGTGTCAGATCTACTATTTATTTTTTTTACGCATGTAACGCACATTTATCATTCTTCTGGGAGAAGCTGGGTAGAACAGCTAGTATAACATAAACAGATACTGTAGATAAAGCTCACTTGGTATGTCTGTTGGTTACATTGCATTGATATTGCATCCTCATAAGAGTGTAGTGAGTATGCGGCAGGTCTGACCACTGAACTACCATAGCTCTGACTAAACTCTCACACAAACCACAATCCCCTCCATTAGCAGACTGACCACAACTTTGGGACTTCACTTCATTATGAGTCAGATGAGAGGGCAGTATCCATTAAATCTACTACCATCAAATACCTTGTAAAAGAAGCACAGTGAGATCAACTTACAGAAGCTAAACTTCACAGAAATTGACAAACTGCTATACCAGTTTGTAGTTGGAGGAGGAGTTGCAAGAGGAAGATAAAGCCTTATTGGCAAAGAAAAAACACTTCAATTTTATATTCGGGCAGTAGACTGGAAATGTTTAGTAAGACCCATAAACATATATCCTTAGCCACTTTGCTTCTTCTTCATGTGATACTTCAGTTTCATCCCCTATTAGTTCTCTTTGGTTAATTATAACAAATTACCCTTCTTCACTCTTTATTAGAGTCTGCTGGTATAGTTCTGGGTATGGAGTTGGCTCCAGAGAACACCCAGGTAGTCACTGTGAAGTTAGATAACGAGTAAAATAATATAGTCTAATTGGAAATGAATACTGAAAAAAGAAGGAAAGAGAAATCAGACTGATAATATTTGATATCACTATGATCAGAGGAAAAAAAAACAGTGTATCCACTCTCTAACCTGCTTACCCAGTTCCAGTTAATCGGGAGACAGTGCTTATCCTCAAAACATTGTCCAGTAGCTGGGGACCAACCCAAGATGGGCTCCAGTCAAAGTAAAGTCAATGAGCTATTTCCATGTTGTAAAGGGTATTTTTGTTTAATAGGTTAACACGGGGCTATTCCTTGACTGCTTTATATTACAATTATTCATTTACTTCTCTTTCTTCCATAGCAGCACTCTAAGGAGTGTTCTTTTAAGCAATCTTTCTGTTTTGACTGTTATTAAGCTGACAGTTTCATGTTCCCTGCCTTGCAACTAATATCTCCAAGATAAACTCCAGTCCCCCTACAAGCCAGAATTGGATTAAGTGGGTTGGAGAATGTTTAGAAATCCAATGCAACAACGATTAACAGACTAAGAGCACCATGGAAGATAAGACTACATCGGATGAGTAAAAGACAGGCATAATGTATTGGTGTAATGATTTTTACCCCAGGTTAGAAACTGGATGGACAGATGGATGGATACATGGATGGAAAATCAGCTGTACATTTCACCAACAGGTGCTTTGTAAGCAGAAGCAACACAACAGGAAATGGTACAATAGCTTTTTGTTGACCACTGTATAATTGTATATTTTAACAATTGTTTTGCTACATAACAAAATATAATAGATGGAAGCCTTAGGTTCAAATTCCAAACCACACCTAGTCTTTGTGGAGATTCCATGTTCTTTGGCGTTTGCATGGGTTTTTTGCTTTGTACTGTGGTTTTCCTTGCACATTACCAAAGGTTAATGCACAACTCTACATTGGTTCTGTGTGGTTGTATACCTGAGTGGTCTCTAGAATAGACTGGTGTCCCACACAGGGTTGGTTACTACCTTGTACCTGATGCTGCTCTGATAGGACATGGTCCCTGTGGCACAGAATGGTATATGTATGTGTGAAAACAGACATTAGTTTTTTTATTTGCATGTTGCATTTTTTGACAGGCAAGCTTTACGATACTTCTCCATCATGGATGTCCAACCCTGGTCTTTTCTTATTTGACTCTTCATTTGTTGTCTGTGTGGGTGTTTCATATGACTCCAAACTGGTACATATGTGGGTGTGGATGTGTACATGTGCGGCTCTGTGATGGAGTGGTTCATGGTCTGGGGCTGTTTCCTGCCTGATAACAGCATATATCCTAAAAGACAACAATTCCAAATATCAAATGATGATAGAAAGCGGTTACTATATGAGGACCTGGTGGAAAAAATATTAATCTGCAGTTATGTGTCTCTATCCCTAAATCATTCTCTAATGGAATATAATATTAGTTGGAAGAGAATTCATATTGGCTAAAGTATTTATATCCTTGGAGAATAAAAGTCAAAGCAAACAAGATAAAGACTATTTCATATTAATTAAAACAAGTAATACAAACTTCCATTCATCCTTCCATTTCTTAGTCACAATATAGTTATAACATCTCATCTCATCTCTAAATAAGCATAACTAGAAAGTTAATGTAGTTGCTGTTGTAAAAGTGCCAATAAATTCTTCATAATTCTCACCTCTGCCTAGATGCAGCACCTCAGTGGTATTCATTTGAACTTGCAATACTAACCTTTACAACATCTGGAATGTAATTCTTCCAGAGAAAGTGGCTGTGTTTGTCTGGGGTAGCCTTGATATAACTAGCTCGGTTCCCATCACGGGCAAAGTCTGTCACTGCAGTCAGTGTAAGAACAGCACTTGCACAGCTGTTTCCCATACATGGTGCCTGCTGCAAATTGACCTGGCATGTTGACAGTACTACATTGGGGGTTTCCAAGTCCAGACTGTCTAAAATATCAACAACAAAAACCTTGTTAATCGATACAAAACAGCTGCTGAAGCCTTGTCTTTTAAGACACCATTATACATATCCTTTTTAGAGGAGCTGTTCTGCCAGATGAGTCATGTTATAAGAAGCAGATTTCATAGATAGGCCAACACCTGCACATATGGCAACATTCAATTTTGTTAATAGTAACACTTTACCCTGTGGGAACTGTACAGTATATTATTATTTAAAAATGGCAAAAAATCACAACAAAGTATAGCTGTATGGCACACTGAAACGTCTTGATTGCCAGAAGAAACAGATGTAAAATCATTGTGAAATATTGGCTGGCACTAAAGCGAACATGTTTCAAATGGGTATAATATACTTTAAACAGACAGCACTCTGGAAGATCATATATGCATTTGTTGTAATATATTTATTTAATTTTTATATCACTTCAAAGTTAAAACATTTTCGAATTGCTGCTTTGCTTAAATTATAAAGTGCTGTTAAACCTACCTGAATTATCCACACTGAGGTCAATTGTCACCTTGCAGTTTTGCTGCGTGCCAGCTTCTTGACAAGGGATTGGGACAGTACTGTACACTGTCACCTTGTGCTCCTTCCCATCTTCTGCAATCTGTAAAATTTCTGGTGCAAACTATCCCATTCAGAAAAACAAATAATTAGCCTTTAATTGCTCTATAATGAAAAATACCACCCCTAATTATAAAAATACTCAATCTATTATGGCTATAAACAGTGCTTCACATTTTGTTAAAAGTAGAATTCCCACAAGAGGTTTGGAAAAATAACTAATAAATTAGCTGAAGCTTAAAAAAAGATGTTTTTAGAGTGCTTGGACCATGGGCTAGAAGCAAACATTACCAAACCCGTGTTGGGAACCTAATTGGGCTGACTGGTTTCTTATTTTTATGTTTATTTAGTGGTGACATTGCATGCCATTTTATAGTTGCTTTTCCACCAGGTGCTGCCATTTTGAGTGCTGTTTTTATGGTGTCTCCATTGTTTATTGTGATATTACCAACCATTTACAAATCAAAATTGGTTAACTAGGAGTTGAAAAAAGTCATATTTGTTACACCACCCATCTATCAGTTTTCTAATGTGGAGTCGTTGTGGACTCAACAGTATCAACTGCCAGACAGTGTTCAGAAGCAAATAAGAAGGCTAACAAATGTTAGATTATATAGCATGATGTGTAGAATACAAGGCAAAGGCTTTGTTAATGCTTTATAATGCAATACTTAAGCCTCACCTGGAAGTACTGGTCTCTGGGCTACAAAGTAGACACAGCAGCACTAGAAAAAGTCCAAGAAAAACCAACTAGGCTGATTCCAGGACCACAGGGGTTGAGTTATGAGGAAAGATTAAAGGAGTTGAGCTTTTCAATTTAAGCAAACCGAGATCAAGAGATTAAGAAGTGACATGATTGAAGTGTTCAAAATCATTAATGGAATTGGCACAGTGGAACAAGGCTGTTACTTTAAAATCAGTTCAACACGAACATGGCAACACAGTTAGAACCTTGTTAAGGGTGTGTTATGGTGTATAAAATCTACATCTTATTCTGTATTATATTTTGCTCAATCCCAACAAGATGAATTCAGATGTAGGAGGCATAATAAAAAAGACATATCCTCTTACTTATACCTCACTTTTATAACAGTTGTTCGTAGCTTAGTGCTAATTTGGTTTACAGCCTGGTAAAGGAAGCCTAAGCTGATACCTCAGGCTATTAATTATTTTACGGATGGACATCTGGGACATCAATTGGGTCTACGGCCTGGGAAAGGAAAAACTGAGGCAATATCAAAGAACTTTATTACCTGGGGAGCAAAATTCATCCATCATATTGACAGCCAGCCGATCAGGTGCATGTGTTGTGAAACCAAGACATGGCATTTCATAATAAATATGCCTTGGTTTGAGACAGAAGACAACAGAAGAGAAGCAAAGCAAAGAAGGAGGAGAAGAAGAAGAAGAAGAGGAACGGACGAAGATGGCACTGGTCGTCAGAAAGGCATCATGAACATCAATTGCTAAATCAAACGCCTCCCTGGGACATTCATCCTTGTCATCTGTAACATTTTCGTAAGCTTTTTCTAAAGACTATATTGTAATCTTTTTTTGCATATTGTAATCTTTTTAGTTAGCCAATAAAAGGTGTCATTTTGCTTGGCTTTTCTCTACATTCATAATGGCTAACATGGTACAACACCCTAGTACTAAAGACTATATATATTCAGACTTTCCTATCAGTACCTCTTTTCTATTATTCTTTGTTCCAGTGGTATTATTATTGTTCTTGTAATAAATACCATGCTGCTTTTAACTTTCTATGCTTTGTCTTAATGTCTAGAGTGATTGAGAGATTAATATTTTTCCATCAGTGTCTGGGGAACATTAGTATTAAGGGGAAAAGAGAATCATAAAAGGGATTAGTGGTAGTGCTTTTGTAAGTGGTCAAAGTGGAAGAAACAGTGTATAAGGAATCACATGTTGTAAGTTCTAATACAAAAGAATTCTATAGTATAGCATTTAACTTATTGCCGGATAGGTGTTCTTATACTCTTGCTTACTTTTCTTTCCAGTTCTGGACTCCGTATTTAATTAAATATTGTCTCTGTATAAAATATGCCTGTTAGTTTCACATCCCCTTTTATAGCACATGGGACAGAAGAAAACTTTGAAGCAGTCACACAGTTCCCGTTGTTTTGGGGGCATTTGAAGCTTCACAAATGGCACTTCAATACAACATAAAGCTTAGGAACACTGTCTCAAAACAGTGTTTTTCATTAAAGCAAAATGAGTTTTGAAGCTATGGAGTCAAGCATCCAATCCCTAGATAACAGACCAACCAACCTACCCTCTGTAATTTTGGGATGTGGCTGCAAAACTTAAATAACTGTACAAAAAACTAATGTGAACATGGGGAGAATGTGCAAACTGCAGTCTAATACTCCATAAACTACTAATTATTATGAAATAGGCATTGCTAGCTGATCTACCTCAAATGATTTTCAAAAACAATTTGTCAAAATATGAATTTAAGAAATTTTACTGTTTACAGTATGTAAAACACTATTTTTTTAAAACAAGAGCAGCAATATACAATACATAATACAGTAGTATATAATATATAATGATATAACTGTTTTGCTTAAAAATATGCATAATAGGCATCGCATTAGTGGCTAACACTTTCAGATGTCCCAGTTGGAAAAACACACTTTAAAATTTATATTTTATTTCTGTATCAATAATAATTGTTTGGCATTCATTCAATGGCAAATGTGATTAACAAATAGATGCTTCACAGCAGCAAAGCTCTCCCAGCCTGATTCACACCTTTTGCCACTGTGAGATAATTTTATTGGGATGACATCTTATTTTTAATTGTAGTCACCCGGCCAAGCAGAAAAAATAACAGATTACATTTCTTCAGGGGTAACAAGTAATACAATGCTAGGAATTAATCAGAACAGTTGTGCTTAGAAACCTGTGAGAAACACTAAATAGTTGTACTTTCGAAAGGATTAGACAATAAAAATTATTACTGCTGGTATAATAAGTTAGTGGAGATCTCACAGATCAGAGGATGCTTTTATGTAAGACAAACCTAAAACAACACACTAATTTTTTTAACCTACTGTCTCAGCTGGAGCCTACCCCTATAGCACTGAGCCAAAGGAAGGAGACAGTCTAACATATTGCAAATGTCTATCACAGAACCACTCATACATCCTGACACTTAATAATACTAGACTAATTCATTATTGTCTGTCAGTGCCTAGGCCATGACGTGAGCCACAGAGTCTTTAGCAGAATGGCAACAGCACCTACCACTGCTTCAGTGTGCTGCCCACTCAAATAACATTGAATATTAATAAATCTGAGATCACTGTGTCTGTTTATTACTAACATGCATTTTTTCCCTCCATGAACCACTGACATATGTTTGTTATCTGGCAGTAAACAAGAATATGTTACACAGTGAGTGAATACCTTAATTCCAGCAAAAAAGACATCACTCTCTCTGGATAGAGACTGCACATCTGGTGAACTTCTTAAAAATGTGGAGACTCTGCAGGATATCTGTTTAAAATGTAGTTTATAGACAGTAATATATTAGACATGTCATTAAAGGTAATAGAATTTCAATGCTTTTTTTTTCTCTTCAACGCTAGTAATTCAAATATTTGTGTTACAAGGCATTTGAAGATGTGTGGGGACAAAGCACTCATTTTTAAATTTATTTATTTATTTTAATGATAAATTCCTCACAATATACTCAAACAGTCCTTCTCAAGTTAATTAACAGTTCTGAAACAGTTCATTAAATTTTAAATCACAGGTCGCTTCCATACAGGTCATTTGAATGAAACATTTCATTACCCTTTCCTTTTGACTGTCATTTCAATTTTTTTTTCTTTTTGCCTGATATCCTAAAACTAAACACATTTTCATTGCACTGGTAATTTCATTTGATCTATTTACACTACCAATATAAAGCCGCATGGAGGAGTATATGCCATTTAATTTTGGCACCATTATACCACTGGTTCAATTTGTATTTAACCAATTTGGTAATTAAGCTGAATTAACAAGAGCTGCATTTGAAATAATTAACTTCAAATAGACACTTAATGTTATGTCAGTACTAATTAAACATTTAAGCATAATCGTCTAGGCACCTGCTTCATCCTAAAATAAATTCTGCCTACACGTGAAATCCCTTAATGGTATATGGAATAAAAGTGTGTAAACAAACAAAGGCTGTAAGAGGTAAACACAGCTATATTGTAACACTAATCAGTACTTGCATGATATTTGACAAACATAAAGAGTAAAAATATATTTAGAAGCATTTTATCCATCAATCTATTGCAAGACCCATGTTGGATGATAGTTCTGGGCATAAGGCAGGAAACAAAGTTGATATCTCAGACTAAAGAGGTGTGCACACACACTAGAACAATTTAAAATCTCTAGTTATCCTAAAGCCAATGTCATTAGGTAAAAATCCAAGAAAAGCTGGAAAAAACAAAAAAAAACAAAAATAGCAACACAAAATCCAGGCCTGAACTTTAGTACTACGCACTGTGCCACTGTGCTATCAACCAGCATTTAACTGTACAGTAGTTTTTAGGTCACTGATTTAAAGGTTATATATAAGACTACAGGAGAAAATAAATTTTGAAAATAATATTTATAGTACCAACAATACATTTTTATAAAACAGACATATACATAAAACATTGTACTGCTGAATGGTGCTTGCCAAAGCTGACTTAAAAGATTATTGCTCTTTCATCACTCTTTTAGGTAGCTTGCTATCCTTGGAAGGACAACTAACTTAGTCACACCAGAAAGGTGACCCCGTGACTATGGTAGGTTTGCATTTTTATATGCTCCCCTGCAGCTGTCACTGAAGCTGCTCATTTAAATGATGGAATGCCAGCTCCTGCCACTGCCAACACAGCAATGACGTTATCCCCAGGCAGATGGAACTTGTCAGTGACTACTGGGTTGTGCATTTGCCTAATGTCACATTCTTTTTCTAACTTATTACTCAAAGCAGTCAGTATATTCATGGGGGGACCGTTAACTTTTTTAAAATTTAGAACTATTTTAGTTTTTGTTCATTTCATTAAAGAAGACAGTCACATTTTTGTTCTTAAATGTGGTCATAATCATATTCTAAAAAAATAGGTCATATTAAAATAACAGATATATTGTGGTAAAATGTAATTAGATTATATGCATTAATAGAATACATAAAAAATATTCCTTTTAAAATATTATTTACAATATCATATTGATAAAAACCAAACCCAAATAGGCTTGTGATGACTGAAATTGTTTTCATAGGCCCAGGTATAAGCTCAAATGATCTAAACATTGCATCGACAGATGTATTAATATTAGTTGTTGGCTGTGGCAAATCTATGGCTAATTATACTTAATTACTTAAATGCAGACAGCATGTGGAAGTTAGTCTGTGCAGAGATGATATGATGGAGTCTTACCAGCCCTGCATGCAACTCAGCCAATATTTCGATAACTTTAACTGGCCATCAGACATATAAAGCAGGAAAATATACAGACAAAAATGACCACTGCAAAGTAAATTTGACCAGTAACTTAAGCTAATCAATAATTGATATTCACAGAATAATCCTCTGTTTTAAAATAGACAATACGAAAAATTCTGTAATTCTTGGAAAATGTTAAAAACCTGTACAGCGTGCAATGAAAATTGAACTTTCTCCAGATAATTTCCTTGAATAATAATCAAATGTCCACTGTGAGCTGAGTTGTTTCACAAGGACAGACAAATTTCATGAGAACAATATTTACTATTGTATTTTATGTAAACACAGCTAACGATGACAAAACTGTTCATTTTAAAAATAGTTGCATTACTAATATAAAGGGTCCTAATATTTTTTCTTAGTGTGACCCCTCGCTCCATGTGCGGATGTAGATGTGGTTTTAAATAAAGATCCTGGTCCTCTTGGTGATTTTCACTTTGTTATGAACATGCCTTTATGTTACTCAATCATTTTTTAAAATACTGCACACAGTATTTAGTCTTACATTTTGTACACTGTACATTCTGAGATTTATGATTAAAAATACTACATCATTTTTAACAAGGAAAATGAACCGTCTTTCCTATATGATAGATTTCATCCCCTCATTCTGTACTATTCTCTATCTATATACAGTGTATATATATATATATATATATATATATATATATATATATATATAGTGGCGGGCGGCTGGGGGCTAGAAGTACGGAGTGAGGGACTATGCCTCCCCCGACCACGAGAGGGCAGCTGCCCTGGTTTGTGTGGGGGCCACAGGAATGGAGCATGGAAGCCACCACCAGGGGGTACTCAGATGACTGAGGAGCCCTGGACGTCAGCACTTCCACCACACCCAGAGGTGCTGGCAGAAGTATTACCAGGGACACCCAGAGTGCTCCTGGGTGCTCATGTGGCACTGTGGTGGAAGTGCCCCAGGAAGCTCATCGGGGGCACCTGGAGCATGTCCAGGTTGGCATAGAAGAGGCCGCCTCCTTCCAGTCATCAGCTGGAGTTGGGTGGAAGAGAACGAAGCTCGGAGGAGAGGAGTGGAGGTGGCAAAGACAGGACTTTGGAGAAGCCCGGACTCGAGGGTGTGTGGTGCAGGGGCACTGGGTTGTGTGAGGGACTTGGACTTTTGTACATAGTGTAAATAAATGTGTTGTAGGTTTTGAACCATTGGTGTCTGCCTGTGTGTGGCTGATCTTCCGCAATATATAAATTGTCACACACATGCGATTGGGAAACACCTGAAAGGCCTTTAGAATAGTACTACCATGCCAGACCAGGGAGTGGCAAGCTGCACTAACTCTCTTTCTCAATCTTCTGCAGACCATCCAGTGATGATGTCACTTCCGGCGCCAGTGATAAAGCCACTTCCAGTTCCGGTCCTGATGATGTCACTTCTGGTCCTGGGCTTTAAAGCTGCCATCTTTTCCTGTTATATTCAGTTCTTTTGTGGACTCATACCTGTGATCATTTCAATCAATTTAAAACCCATTTGCAGCCAAGGCACAATATACAGGTGGCTGCCCCAAACCTTTATATGTCTTTATAGGTCTGTTTTTTGTGACAATATACTCGTATATATAACTATATATAATACGCTACTGTGGCTGTCCGTTTGAACTATTCACCTGAAATTTGGTACACATATACTACGTTTTATCCGCTTTCGGGGTGATGCGTGACCTCCAAGGTTATTCCTCTTTTTAATTTTTATTTTATTGTAGAGTCAACTCTCGCTAGTGACAAGCAGGGCAGCTGTGTGGCGCATGCGTATAGGCGCCGTTCTCATCTCTACCACCTTTGCTATCACTTCCCCTACCTCTTCATATCTTAAATCATTCTTGAGGCAGATTGAAGACTTTAGTACCTGCTTAAGTGAAAAATTAAGGAAAATGTACTAAGTAATTGCAACACAAACACTGACTTAATCAGTATTAATGCGAAAAGATGCCGAAGAAAGAAGAGAAGAAGTGGGCCGCTAGGGTGGAGAAAAGAAGAGCTGCTCAGGAAGCAACAAGCGCATCAACCTCTGAGCAAACGAATGCTAAACATACAGAGAAAGAGGATGAAAACTAGGAATGCTCACGTCAAGTGTATTCACTGCACGTTATCATGCAGTACGCCATTACTGGTATATATATATTTACCCAATGCAAAAAACAGATTGTGCCCCCTCATGTGCAATTACATGAAATCCCTTAAGTTAAGACATAAGCTAAATAAAAGGTCAGTCCTGTAATTTCTCTTTTTTGTAATTTTGTAAAGGATAACACTACTTATCTTTTCAATGTCATGTTAACTTGTAATAAACTAATACAGGGCAGTGAAATATATATATATATATTAAACAGGTCAGGTTGTTTTGTATGTGTACTTGTAGACTGTGTTTGTCTGCATCTGTGCTGTTGTGTTTCATTTTACTCTTTTAATATAAATAATTGATTCATGCAATGAACAGTCCATTGAACTCTTTTGAGGCCACCTTTGGAAGGTAATTTCAGAAATTATATTTAAAATGGATGTGACAAAGTTTTTTTTTTTTTGATAGATGGAAGATAGAAGAGGATGGCAAGAGGTGTATGTGGTATAGTAATAATCCATTTTTTATTGGAAATAAACATTAATGAGGATTTAATCTATGGGAACTGAGGAAAAGATTTAATATGATGGATTCAGGATTGTCGTGTAGACCCTCTTTCTAAGTGTCTCCAGACCCTGTTTAGTGCTCAGTCTTGAGATTACTTTAATACTATTTGAAGTTTAAGCTTGGATGGATGGATACCTTCAAGAAGTTCATTACAGTATTTGGGGAAGTGACTCTTTAAAATTGGGTCTTGAGTTATTTATGTGTTGATTGTTTGCTTGTTCAGTTAATTTATGTGTTGATTGTTTGCTTGTTCAGTTAATTTAGTACATCGTATTGAATGTAAAGAATGAATTGCATTGGAGTACATTATTTGTGGTGCAGAAATTAAAACAGTTGAAAATGTTATACAGTATAAAGTCAGCTTCTTACCTTTTCTTTCTCCTATTTGGAGGCCTTTTATATAATGATTGGGTGTCAGGATAGCTTTACAAAGTATTCAAGAAAGTTCATAACACAGCCTTGCAAAAGAATAACCATGCAGTTACTGTGGGCCACCCAGCCTCATGGGCCCTGAGGCAACTGCCCCAGCAGCACTGCCTATAGATATGCCGAATGTAATCATACAATATTTATACCTGCAATACTTAATACTTCAGTAGTTCACATGCAGACTGGAAATATATTTACAATTTATGTGTAAATAATAACAAAAACCCTAGGTGGTCTGAGTGGTTCAGCCTAATCCTGGCTCTTGGCACATGTTTCCCTTGAGCCTCCCCCTCAGTTATGTACTAATGGCATTACAAATTGCACACATACTCTTTCTTGCACACTGCAAAGATACACTCCTTCAGGTTGTGGGTCTTGGATTCAGAGCACTGGTAATTCCAAAAGAAGACTACAAGTTGACAGGAGAGACAAGGTTATCTTTGTTACTTTCACTTCAATCAACTTATTAATTAAGATCTGTAAGGAGCAATGCTCCTCACTGGCCTTTCAGAACATAAACATTTGACCAAAAAAGAAATTCTAACCGCATTTTAGGATAATTTTAAATCCAGATTCCACCTTTATCAAAAGCTTTCTTACAATTGCACTGACACCCTCAGATTAAGAACACATTTTATAATTTAATTCCAGTTTTACTTCACTTTTGTGCTAAGGAAAATAAATCTTCCTTCACGCAATTAATTGACTAAGAAAGTATTTCTTAGCATGATATACTAGTTGATAATTTAATGATGCTAAAGTAATCATACTAAATTACTATCTACCTAATAAAAGGTCAAGCTTACCTGAACGTAAAATTATCTACAATTATATTAGAAGAATCAGTTATGGTATAAGTTCACAATGCTTTTTGACTATATGCTGTACTAATGTATTTCCAGTTGAGAATTAAAAACAAATCATGTTATATCTTTTTTTTCATGTTAATTGCTTCCTCTCTAATTTACATTGACGAAGATTCAAATAAGAATGCAAGATTAGCATAACATCAGGTCATAATGAGACTTTAGTTAAATGTGGTACAGCATTTTAATTTAAAACTGCTTTTAAAATGTTGAGCAACATTTTAAATAACAAAGAGAGCAAGAAAAAAATTACATTTTTTCTAGATTTAATTTGTCATAAGAGATCTAAAAAGCATTACCGTATCTCCCAACTTGAAACGAACTCCATCTATCTCTGCGACTGCAAATGTCTGCAGGGTTGTGTCTTTCTTGATTTCTTCCTTTACACTGTGAGCAAGGTGCCTTGACCAGACCACAATGTACCCCAGGTACTGGTTTGAACTTGAAGAAGGGTAGACACATTTCAGATGGATGCTGTTATCAACAAGCACTGGGAAAATGACCGGCCTGGACTGGACCACTTGGGGTTGTGCTGAACAAAGCAGAAGGATACAGTCAGTGAAATAAAATTTGTTTTATGGGACTATAAGGTTTGGTCCGGAAGAAGGAAGGAAACAGCAGTGTTGTGCAATCCTGTCTCGATGGGCTACTATTCTTCTCTGGTATCTAAAGGGCTTACTTTTGACTTCTTCCATCTTATGCTTTTCAAAACTGTTGAGGTGTAAGAAGCTTACAGATATAGCTCAACATTTTCTGCCATTTCTCATTTAAGTCTTAAACTAAAATTTAAAGTAGAAAAGAGCAAATGCAAATATGTAACGGTGCACTGCAGATACATCTAACAACTGGCATTCAAATACTTGTGGTTCAAATTGCTGTCCTTCAAAGTTCAATATTACTTTTAAAAATGTTATAAATGAGGAATAATAAAGTACTAACAATTTTTGCTGTTGTTTGATTTCTACCTGTCTGCTCTGAACATTTCTTGCCTTACTACGTGACAGCAACAAAAAAAAATAAAATGATTTCAGAACTTCTAAGTATCAATTAACACCACAACAGGAAATAAAATCAGAATTAGAAGTAAAAAAGCTAAATTTTCAAGAAACAAAATCATTTTTGATGGTAAATGAATTTGGTTCTATACATCAAAGTGATAGAAATTAGAAAAAGAATGCAGAGCTTCTTTAAATGGCTTTAAATATATATCAAGAATAGAACAGTTAACACTAGAAATACCAGAGCCTACGAAAAAACTTGTAGATCCGTCCCACCTTAAAACACTTCTCACCACTCCGTCAGCATCTTTTGTCCTTTAAATGTGTTGATAAGCAGCAAACAGCAAGCAGCCTGCTATCACATTCCCCCACCCCGCACAGGTTTCTCAGCTCAAGTCTGTTTACCTGCGTGTCAGTTGCTTAGAGTTGTATAGAGTGAGAAGTCAAGCAAAATGACACCTTTTATAAATACTATATCGTTATTTGGAACACTTGCATTTCATGTATGTTCCATGTCTGCAACGATCTATGTAAACACATCGTTAAAACAGAAGCATTTTTCATGTTTTAGTAATAATTGACAAAATGTAGACATGAAGTGTATAATGTGTGAAGCCTGAATTCCAAATATCAAAGAAACACTTTCACAAAAGGTACAAATATAACAGAACATAAGGCAGAGGAATGAGCAGAGGCCATTCACACTTAATGTTGCTTAAGCTATGCTTCAATATATTCACTTTTAACTGTGGTCTGAATGTAACCTTAGTAGCCTGCAGTAACCCATCGACTCAAATGCAGGTGGTACGGACATTTCATCTCTTTGTTACCATTATGATTTTACTCTAGCATTGATCCTGGATTGCCCCAGTCTAGCTGCCTACAGTGTGCACCTATGCATAAGGATGCACTTGGGTCCCCCTAGTGGCCATTCTGCATATGCCCTAATTGTGCCCCTAAATAAATGACACTGCTTCCTCTGGTGTGTACCCTAAAACCTTTTCTATTTTAGGCAGTTACTTTGTATTTATCTTTACATTTTCTTTTTTAAGAAAGATGAAAGCAATGTGTTGTCAGTTCTTCTAATAAGACACTCAAAAATTAATTTATCTCCCTCAGAAAATTAATTTCAGGAAAAACATACACGACATTTCAACACTTTTCAGCCTACTGGCATTAAGGCTCAGCTTGATATGTTTCAGCCAGGGTTCATCCTCTGACTGGAGTTCAAATCTTTGTTTATTTTTTTATTTCTATTTTTTTGTTTTTATTTGCATTTATCCATAAAGGCCAAGGTCCTACAGTTCCTGGCAATTCATCTTGGGAGAGGTAAATGTTCTTGCATTCCACTGTTCTTTTGTGGTTTTTCTTGATTCCTCACCTTTTGGTCTTTTCTGACCATTCTTTGGATTCTGTTTTGGGACTTTGTTGTTTTCTGGAATTGTCTTTTGCAGGCATTGCATGCATTTTGTGCTCTCCAGAGCTTCATAATTTAGCTAGATTCTACTAGCTGGGGTTTTTTGATAGGATTTCTCCCTCTAGTTGGCATTTGTGGAACTGTTTGGGACTTACGAGCTTGGAAACTCTTGAATGTGACAACACTGCCACCCAAATGCATTAGTCCTTTTAGTGCTAACAAAATGATTAATGACTCTTATATCAATCACATACTGTATAAAGAATATGTTTCTCCAGCTGTTTATGTCATCAACATGGCTGATATTAGATCATTATTTTATTTTTCCATTTAAGCACCTGGCATAAGAGCTCCCCATGTAAGGGTGGCACAGTATATCAGACAGAATCATAACATTTTCCTGCTCTGCATGTGTCCAACTTCTTAGAGTTTTCAAATGAAGTGCATTAGAGCAGCTTCCAACTTGTCCCAGAATGCAACAACAAATACACGCACTTATTAATTCAGTTTATTAATTCTTCTTTTTCACATTTACTCACATAACTCAGAGCCTCTTTGCAAGCCCTCATCACTTTACATCTCTAATGTTTGGCCTTCATTAAATGGTTCAAGGACCTGGAACTGCTTTCCAGTCATAATCTAAATGTTGCAGTTAGAATGGATTTTAGATTTCTCCCCATGGACTCATAAGGAAGGAGACGGAAGTCAAAAGAGAAACTCCTTCCATTAGTACCACTGACACAACAGAAATGCATTGGGGTGAAGAACAATATTACTGATTCTTGAAAGTCTTTTTGCTAAAAGCAGGTGAGAAACTTCTCTCTAAAGCTCTCTTCAATGTTCAATTGCAATGTCTAGGCATATTCAAGCCCCGTTGTGTGTTTAGAGAGCTTCATTTCTAAATGGACTAAACTACTTCACTGATTAAGGGACATTATGGTTACCAGGAAGAAAGAAACAGATTTTCAGGAAGGAAATTTTTTAAAAGCAAAAATCACTTTTTAGTGGCCATTATTTGAGCAAAATCCTGTTTTTCTTCCTTACTGACTCATCACTATTACAATACAATGGTCATTTGACAAAATAAAGCATGCATTTAAAGAAAATCCTAACTAATTCATGCAAACAGAGGAAGAGTTTACAAAGAACTTTCAAGATAACAATAAAACTGGACAATCATTCATTACTGTTCAGTTTTTAAAATTAATGTGATGTATGCGATATGAAAATGCCTTTAATATATTGAGTCCACTTACCTTGGCAAACATTATTAATTTCTATTTGCCCTGGAGGACAGACTTTTGGTTGAAACTCTTTCACAGCTGAAAAAATCCACAAAAACAAGAAGTTAATAGACTGTTTTGGTTGAGAGGTAAATATTTTAGTTTGACTCCTCTAAAATGAGGAGATAGATACAAATAATATGTCATGTTGTTAATGTATCTTTTTATTAAATTAAAATACAAATCCTACAAAAAAAAAAAAATAAAAATTGCTCAGAATACTGAAGAGCTTCTGGGCATTTTTGCTGACACTTTTGTATTACTTGATGAATGGATAAAAACATCTGTCTATCTTTCTATCTATTCTCAGTCTAGTAGCTGGAGATACGGACAAAATGAAATTCAGTTGTATTTTTAAATATTCTTCTAAGAAATGCTTAAATACTCTGCTAACATTCACTCTGTGCTTTCAGTGTTCATAATCCAGCAATGTGCATGCATCTCAGGATGTAAGAGTCAGTTGTCATCTGATTAGATAGCAAAGAGTAAGACCAAAAAGATGTCCTCAAGTTTATATCACTAAGGTCTGCAAAGTCTTACTTTATACTACAAGAAAACCTAACATTAAATAACAGCAATCTGACATAGATCTTTGTAAAGAATAAGCACATAGTGAATTTCATTTGAAATGATGACTCATGCAGCTTATTCAAATTTGGATGAATGGCAATGTTTGTAAATCATTGTCATAGTATATTTAATAAATTAGTCCAGTAGT
Organism: Polypterus bichir lapradei; assembly: GCA_026402145.1. NCBI lineage: Eukaryota > Metazoa > Chordata > Cladistia > Polypteriformes > Polypteridae > Polypterus > Polypterus bichir. The sequence continues at coordinate 46,674,744 of JANRMT010062814.1, forward strand.
TGAAAATCTTGAGGTTGCTTAAATTTTAAATGCTTAGTTATTTTAAAAGGCGCAAAATGATATCAAAATGATGATAAAACAAAAAACGGTGAGTGTTAAGGAGTTAATGCTCTTGAGTCTCTTCTTTCACTGCTATGGGACAAGCGCTTCACACTACCTCCCTCGTTCATACTTCTTGTCAGGAGGCTGTACTTAATAAATACTTTTTCCATCTGTTCTACAACGGCATAGATATTCATCTTTCAACATGGACAGCTACTGTGAACTTAGTGAACTTGTCTTTTTGAGTGTTTTGATGTAAGTTACCATATTTGTACTATGTTTTTTTTTTTGTTTGATATTATTCATGGTTTTGCTATCCACACACTCATAATTTTTGTTTGTGTTTTTTCAATTAACATTACAGAGAAAGAAAGAGATGGAAAGTTTTTTCTTTGGGAGATCTCTTTTAGTTTCACAGAATACAAGAAATTCTTAATGAAAACCTGTAGTTGAAAGTAGCAAGTACAGTGGTATTGCTTTTTCCTTTTTCTTTTTTTTAATGGTGTTGTTTCTTTTTTAAAAAATTTGTCAAGCTTCTAAAAAAAAAACAAAAAACAATGACTTAGTCAATGCCAGATCTGGATCCCAGATTTGATCTTGAAACCCACGTGCATTGGTATAATTCTGATGCATTGTCCCGTTACTTTTAATAAATGCAAAACAAAATTTAGTAACACTCTGCCAAAAGGGAGAGTATTTATCTTTGAGCAGGTGTCTACTGCAGAGGGGGATACACAGCATAAGCGTAATTGAAAGGGGAGTAAACCAATTTTTTTTTTCACAATTTGTCATTATACTTATCGTTCTGCCTTGTGTCCATCTTTCTTGTATGCTTGCAACATGCAATATATGAGATAAAGTCAAACCTTTGAAAATTTGTTTTACACCTAACCATTACAACATCACTCTACCTGAGAAAAGATGTGCAATACTGAATTTATGAAAAATAAGAAATAATCTGTTTTATAGCCTAAACAATTGGACCAAATTATTGACTGTGACCAAATAATAGATGAAACAAAATGTACTATTGGATGAAATATGCTGATTGATCCAGAAAATTTTGATATTACATCAAAACAAGAAGGTTAATTCAGGAACCAGAAATTGTTAAATAATTATTAATCTATACTAATAAAAGGCAAAGCCCTCACTCACTCACTCACTCACTGACTGACTGACT
>JANRMT010062814.1:46701934-46715566 GCA_026402145.1 Polypterus bichir lapradei
AGATAGATAGATAGATAGATAGATAGATAGATAGATAGATAGATAGACATTATGATCTAAACACACATCAGAATGGCTAACAAGGAAGAAAACTAAAAATAAAGACAACTTCTTAATTGGCACTACACTACACAAAATGAGTAGTTCGAAATTTACATTTTTTTAGAAAGTATACGTTTATTCGGAAATTAATTTTGGTGACCTAGGCAGTGAGTTCTTTATTTAAACTCAATTCACAGAGTACTATTGGGTAATGTAATGTTTGTAATGTTTACAAAGTGAGTACCTGATATAGAGGTATGCTGGTTCTAAGTGACAAAACTTAATATAAAGAAGTACTGTAAATTAATACTAAAAATAAATAAAAATATAATAAACACATTAAAGTAATGAAAAAGTCCATCCTTACTTGTAAATGCCATAGTTGCAGTGAGCCGATGCCTGTACTGGCAGATCTTGGGCGTTTTATTGGAACCAACACTACAGAGGATGCCATCCTATCACAGGCTGTACTCAAATGCACATGGCTGCACAGTAGCACTCATACTGGGGCAGTTTAGAGTCAACATTTAACTTAAACTGCATATATTCTGTATGCTGGAGGAAAAATGTAGATCTGCAGCAAAATCCAGAAACTTTGCAGACAGTTCCTGAAGCAACATTTGAAATTTGGACATTGAATCTCTTTGACAGAATTGCTAACCACTGCACCACAGGGTTACACATCAAAAAAAGGCACAAAGTCAATGAGTGTGTGCTGTAATAAAATGGTGTCTGCACTGCACTGTATACTGTGAAAATTCAAATACCGGATGGGTATGAAAATTGCCACATTACGAGAAGGTGTGCAATATGCCAAAAGGTAATGGCATGAATTAAAACAAAATTAATAATTGAAGTTAATTCCTGTACTGGCCACTTATTGTGTGTAATTTTCCAAGTTCTTGTTATGTCAACATCGATTTATGCTCCACATACTAACATGCTATATTTGTTGATGATTCAATATAGGCCTGCTGGGAATGAGTGGTTATTTGTCTGGATATACCTTGTGAAAAGACTGGTGTCCAAACCACTGTCAATTCCTACCTTGCACCTGACATTGTCGGAAGAGGCTCTGGCTCTCCGTGACCCTGTATTGGAGGAAGTCTGTGTTAAGAAAATGTGGATTAAAATTAAAGTAATTTTCAGCTAAAGAATAAGTAGGGAGAAACACTGGGACTCCACTGCCAGACTAGACCAACTATTCCCTGTACCCGTTATGTGTATACAGGGGAAGAATTGGGCACAAGGTCCAATTTAACCTTGGATGTAGGTAATTTATTATAGATTTTGGCACAGAGCCCCACTCACTTACATGGTGCCAGTGTACAGTGTCCATTTAATCTGATCAACATGTATTCAGCATGTTAGAGGAGTAGCAGAGAAAAACTCACACAGACACAGAGAGAATGCGCAGGCCCCACCTAGACAGTACCTAGGCAGATATATAACCCAGGAGTCTAGAACTGTGATGCAACAGTGCTAACCAATAAAGACAAACAAGGCAGTGAATAATAACTCTTAAACACATGGATCACAGTCATTTTCTACATTTTCTGTAATCAGCACTGCACCGAGACTGACAGTCCTTCAATTTCTCTGTTCAGTAAGATTTTCTTTAAACAGCACAAATTGTTTTTCCTCAGGTTTCAGTGTATGACTAATTTATATCTGCTAGCTTTGGAGGGTTGGCAACCAGAGCTAAAAATCAAATTACATTCCTAAGGTGTCAATGTTCAAAGGAGATAAATCAATACAGAAGGCAGTACGTGCGCCCCTGCTGTGGCAGACAAAATAAAAAGAACATTTTGAACATTCAGTTTGAGGAAAGCACAGGCACTGTGTGTGGTATTAATAACATCTTTCTTCTCTTCTTGAACATGATCAGAACTAATTTCAATTAATAATCAGAATCTCATTACAGCTTGTAATGTTGTGACAAAGGGACTTCAAGTGAATAGCCATGGACAGAAAATGGAGAAATTGGGTGCTATAAATCTGCCCTTGGAGAGAAAACCACTGACAGTGATATCAGTATGGCAGACAGAATTGTCTACTGGCTAAGGTATTGGAGAGAAAAACAAAAAGTTGCAGGTTGAGCTGTAACTACTTACTCATCCTGGAGCAACTGACTTGACCTGCCAGCTCTAAAACATACACAATTGTTGAAAACTGGACCTGCAAACAACCTTAGAGTGTTGTTCAAAACAGGGAAAATCTATATTAAAATGGAATTACTTTGTTTTCTTGCATTTGGGCTAGGAGTTCTGCTTCCCTCTCACTGCACTAACACATAAACGTAACTGAATGGGTGATGCTGGATTGCCCCCATGCATAGCATGTCAACCTATCAACCCATCAAGCCTACTGTTGGGGCCCACTGCAGCAATGCTATGAATGAAGTGGTGCCAAATAAGTCAAACACAATGTAATTAATGTACTTTGTCTACTCTTTAGGAAAATTGACATCATGTGTACCTCATTGTTCTAGACTTAAGAGTATAATGTTTAATCATTTAGAGCTCTCTACATATGATGACACTGGAATAAGCTCTGGATCTCTGAGACCCTGAGGTAGAATAAGCGGGCAGGTGGGCGAATATTTGTCTGTGAAATGTTTCATCTTGTTTAAAGGAAGAATCACTTTCAGGGTATCAACATCATCATCATCCTCACTGGATTAACAGGCCACTTTATTCATCTTGGCCAGTTATCCCTCAAGTCTTTTTCTACACACTCTTCTTATGGCATCATTCCACAACCTCTTCTTTGGCCTTGCTCTGACCCTACTTCCTTCTACCTCCATCATGGAAAATACTAAATGCAATTTCTCTTTTGAAAACAAGGGGCTTTGCCCTCTGCTCGCTTTGCTTGACCACCCCCTTCCCTCCCCTGGGGCACGATACGCTCCAGCCACTTCGCGTCTCTGTCTTTCACGTTTTGAAGAGGAAGGCTGAACACAAGCTAAAGAGATGCGGTCGCTTCTCCGAAACCCCCTCTTAAACGGTGATACAATGGGAAATAAATGCATTTTATTTATCTCCTCTATGCTTGATCAGCTGGCTTGCTGCTGCTGCTTGTGCCGAGCTATGTGATCTACATGTCACAGAGCACATCGAACATTTAAAAGCCTGTACAGCTGCTGTCCTTTTGTCTCACTGCCTTGTCTTGCGGGACGTTAAAGTGTCTCGTCTCCTTCCAAGCCTTCCAAGATTTCTTTTATAATAGAGAGATATTACAGCAATCTAATTTCAGAAGTAAAACATATTATCGGCTATTACGTGATACCAATATTTACCACATCTACTACACCAGTTAATGTTTGTCACCCATCTAGTAATAGGTAAAAGGGCACTATTATAGAATAATTAGGAACTGGCGTTAACCCTGTGACCTGTGATTAGATTAGGATTTCATAAAATTTTATAAAATGCACCTAAAAGAGGTTAGTATTAGGAAGGGCACGCTGCGTTTAAAATTTCTGTACCAATACCCCCTTTAGAGGGGAGTGCAACCAGCCAATGAGCCTGGATGATAACCATAAAAATGACAGAGAGACAGGGAGAAAGAGAAAAGTAGGAGGTGGTGCAATTTTAAAATAGAAGCTGGGAACATGAGATTTTAAGTTTGAAAGTTGGGGGTTAGGGTTCAAGTTAGATTAAGTTTCCATGTTCAGTCCTGAAGAGTGTAGTGGCTGCAGGTTTTTGCTCCATCACTATCGCTTAATTAGAATTGGATCCTTGCTGATGTCACTGGTCTGATCTGCTTCTATCAAATCTTTTATTATTTTATATTATTTAAAGATTTGAGTGTACTGAATCCAAAACTAAAAAAAAAAATCTATCACACTCAGCTTTTGAGAGATGAAGGTTTAAAATGAAAAAAAAACACTACTTTAGAGAAAAGGCATTATAGTTTAAAAAATATATTATTATTTATACTTAAAAAATTATAAATTACATGTTTAATTGTTTTAAATATAATTATTACTTACAAAAAGTAGTCATTAGGTACTTTTTCCTCTTATAATCTTCTGAAGATGTTTCATGGTGGAATGACTAACAGATGTCTACCAACAGAGATAACCTCTCCCTCTCTCTATAACCCAACTGAGCAAAGACCCCTATCCTGATGTTCATCAGAGATCACTCCCATGTTCTCAAGAAAAAAATCCAAATAACTGTAAGAAATGGATTTCTAAAGACATGTTGCACTCAAAAGCTGGGTAGGAGCAGGGGAGTTTCTTAACTAGTTCCTTGTAGTTTTCCACCATATATATTTCAAAGGAAATTGTGGCACACACAAGGTTATGTATTCTTTTACCATTTGCTTACCAGTTACCTGGTCAAGACAACTGATGGATCAACCTGACCTTTCATATTTCTGTAAAACCAGTTCAGCAATAACTCTCTTTTGGATGATAAGAAAAGAGCTGTATAAATGTATGGAATTATTGTTATTGTTAAAAGGGCATTTTCTAACCTTCTAAATATAAATTCCTGGAATTTTGAAGGAATAAGAAGAAATCAAAAAAATTGAGAATGAATATTGTGTAGCAAATTCTTGAATTTAGGTTGTTTCAACCTCAACTAACACAAGAAAGACTGCCATTTTCCAGCTCAAAATATGCTTAATGAAAAATATTTATGCCATAAAACAAACATAACCTATAAAAACTATTAAAAATTATATCTTGGAGAAATGGTGTCTGGTAGAGAGATTTCAATTTCAGAAATCAATTCAGCCCACCTAAATCTATAAAGTATACCATTTTTTTTGCTTGGGAGGATATTGGCGCATATCAGTGTAATGCAACATGTTATCTAATTGTAGCCCAGCTGAAGGTTAAAGCCGTCAGTATATACAATTAGCAGACCCCTGCCCCTTTGGGCATCGACTGGGTTGTGTAATTAGTAGTATTGCACTTAGCTCAACTGTAGATTAATGCAGTGAGAGAGGCTTACATTAATTTGAGTGGTCAGTTGGAGGACTGTAGCCAAGGGTTTTGGGGGGACAGCAGAAGATTCCTGAGGAACATGCAAACTCAGGCTAGAAGGAGGAAATGTGCCAACACAGACCAGAGAGGAGAGGAGGGATGTGTGAGAGCAAGAAAAGAAAATGTTAAAGAAAGACAAGTGTAAAAACAACAGGTGTGACAGCTCCTGCACTCATTTAGAAATAGGAGTTTAAGAAATTAACAAAAGAAAGGTATATGCTAGGCAAGCTGAAGATGGCCAAATGAATGATGTCAAGGGAAGGGTGCCAGAGAGGTTCCAAAGGTGAACAGTAGGAAAAATAAACAATTAACAATGGGTATGAGAATGCCAGCATTCATTAAAAGAGACTATTTGTAAAAGAAAAAAAAAATAAAATAAATGGAAGAGTGTCACACACGTGCACATAGGAGGCAGTAAGGTGCTTAACTGAGGGTAAGATGTCAGCTTGGTGGTTGATGTAATGCACTAATCTCTTTTATCCTCCTCTGAAGATCATCCAAAGGGAAGCCCAGCTAAACTGGTATCAACTTCTTATCCAGACCACACCCTCCTACTCACCTCACTTCCAGCACTTTTCCATGAACCAGCCTCTTTCTTCATACCACCTATAAAAGCCCTGCATCTTTCCTCCCCATTCAGTTCTTTTTTGGACTCAGTCTTTTGAGACCGCTAATTTGTTTGTTTTCCTTGCAATATATACATGGTGGATCCATAAATCTTTATCTCTGTTTTTTTCTTTTTATTACAAGAGGTAGTTAAGCCTATTTGGAAACAATTACATATATACACATATACCGAGGTGTGTTCTACTTGACACAGCACTTTGGGAATGAAACATGCTTAAATCTTCAGACCATATGGAAGTGATGCTGTTGATGGATTAACCACACAAGAGATTAAGCACAACCTGAACTCTGTAACCTCAGACAGAGATTACATTTCTCCTTTACACAGGTAACTTTTAATGTTATGCTTGCTCACCTGAGTGAAAGGGCCAATTGTTTAATTTCTAGGCCATATCAATCACAAACAACATCCAGGAGTTCAACAAGCATGTGTATGTCGGTCCACATGTTATTTTATATAGTTAGCAAATATTACTTATTAAAATAGTTTTTGTTATTTATCTATGGCATTTTAGAGAGGACTGCAAATCAAAAACGCATTTAAGTATTCTAAGTGTCTTTTGTACTATATATGAACTTGCTGTTTATAGAAGTTCTATACATTAAGGGACACTATACATTTTGTGGGCCCAGAAAATGCCCAAAATGTATGGGATAAGTAAATTTATGACTCTGGACAATAAGCAGATTTGAGTTTACAACTTAATTACATGTATAACCTTTTTTTTTGTCTTGTTTGTCTGAAACTACAACAAAGCATGGTATAGACAGGTCGTGAGCTGAGTCAATGGAAACCACACACTCCCATTCTTGCAAGAGGTGTGTCAAGAACACAGAGAGATGGATAAATGAGGCCTGCAAAGTCATACTCTCGCTCTCTCTTGGAGGAGAAGGCCAAGAAATTGCTGCCTAAAAGGTCATGCATGACCAAAGACCAAGCCAGACCTGAATATAAAACAGAGAGCCACCTGGTAACCAGCATCTGGGTATAGCTGGTATTTTTGTCACACTCACATTTTTTAAATTTGCTTTTATTTGGATACAAATGCAAATCTTAATTTAATATATGAATGAATAAATATTTAACTTTGTCTTTGGCTTGCTCTGGTACAATATTTTATTGCCTGAGTAAATAGATAAAAAATGTTGAATAATATTTCAGGGCTATAGCAGAAATACGGGGACATTTTGGTCAGGTCTACATTTAAAGGGAAGAATACTTTCACCCAAAGTGCCTACTATGGCAAAACAGACCTTTCTTGTGTGTAGAAAATGTAACCTGCTGTGAGAGGTTGAAACACTTAAGAATGTCAGAAAAATTCACTGCATAGTTGCAATTTGGATTGTCAACCCAGAAATTAAGGTCACCACACAAGATCAAGGCAGAGGAAATAGGACTGAGAAAAGCCACGGGGTCAGTAAATTTAGCAATTCTAACTGCGGAAACACAAATAATTTTAAGCATTAAACATTTTAAAGGTTTTGTACTAAGAACAACATTTTCACTGGCTGGAAAGTTAGATCTGCAAATATCAGCAAGGACACCACCCTTTCCAGAGGAAAGAGATTCATCAATATATTTGCAACATGCAGGTGAACACATGTTAAAATTTAAATACCTCAAAATCATTAAAATTTATAAACTGGAGAGATTGAAAATGACAGAAGGTCATTAATATTAGTATTTCTATAAATGGAAAAAGAACCCTTACTGGCCAAATAATTACAATCCCCTGCTTCATGTTAGGCAAACATTATTAATAAAAAATTCTGCAGTGCCCTCTGATTGCGGTCCCAACTGAGTAATTAATCACTCAATAAATACTTTAAATAAAATAAATAATAGACTTCAATGATATTTCTACTGCTTCAAAGCTTCAGTATAAAAAATGACTGTAATTCTGATTTTGACAGAACTGCATGTGGTAACCTACCATTTATGCATCTCATTTACAGTTTGTATAACTTTCTGGCACAGCGATGACCCCTAATGCAAGTATTGCTATCTTAGTAGACAGTTAACCTTGATTTAAGCAAATACATAGACCTGCAATTTTTTGTAAAAAAGGTTGTGGAGGAGAGCCTCATTAGGCTAGGGAGTGCAGTTTCAGAACAGGAGCAGGGCCATGGAAGGCCGTGGCAGAGGGTGCACTGACATCACCAACTTGCTGTATATTGCCATGTTTGGTGACAGGGAATGACACAAAATTAAACACCAAAGAGGCATCAGTTTAAGTTGGAAACTGCTTGTTCTATAGGAGGCCCTAGTCTGGAATTTGCCATCAGGGAACTCAATTTCAATATACTTGAGGAGTATTGGAGGAGTTGAAGCTCAGGACTGCACATAGGGGGAGTTTTAGAGTTTCCACCACTATCTACAATTTATCTTTTACTCAAGAGGTTACTGTATATCAAGAGCTCTACTGGCAGTAGACAATACGGCCAGGGAGAAAGGTGGAAAAAAAGAGCAGGAAACAGAAATAGGAAATGTTTTAAACAAGGACAAGCTACCCAATCTAGCGAAGATTGCACGTGACCAGTGAAGAAAGTCCCACGATTAAGGAATTGTTCTTATGTGCTTATTTTAGATCTTCCATTCTCCCTATTTTCTGTGACCCTTCTGTTATATTTTTATTTGTGTAATAAACTTTTTTGGGGGTGGTCTGTGTTGTTTAGTATTATTCTGGATTTGAGAACAACTTGAGAGCATCATCCTCAGGTCACAGGATGCTAATTTAGATTGTGAGGTGGCACAGTGCCACAGTGGTTAGCTATACTATAGCAAAGCTCTGTGTATTTGGATTCAAGTTCCAGTCCAGTCATTGTATTTTTGCTTGACCTCCACATGTTCATGAAATTGTTTTCCAGGTAATCCATTTTCCTTTCATGTCTTAAAAGCATCTGTGTTAGGCTTATCTGGGTTGGTGAGCTAGCCCAGCATGAGTGAGACAGTGCCTATGAGTGGACAGGTGGACTCGTTGCTTTGACTCATGTCTACCCTGTAATGTCAAATTTATTAAGAAAGTAAAAAAAAAAAATGACTGGATCGTTGCAAAATGTAAGTAGGGGCCCAAGTGTAAAAAAAAAAAAAGTTGTACAGTAGTGCTTTTGGGGACTTGACATAAATATTCAAAGGATATTTTTAATTAATTAGCAGGCATATTAAAAGGTTCTTAGTATGTTGCTGCAGAAAAATAGTATAATTGGTGCTTTATCAAAAATGATACACAACTGTATTTATCAACAGCGCCTGATGACCCCTAATCTCTTGGATCACTGACACAATGTCTTATTTGTATCTCTGAATGGATGAATAGTCATTTTATCAAACTAAATAAGGAGAAAACAGAAATTTTAGTGACTGGCACAAAATGGATATAATGAGGGTATAAGAAATAAACTTGATCCATTAGGATTAAAAGTCAAGACAGAGGTAAAGAATTTAGGGGTAATTATTGACTCTGACCTGAATTTTAAATCACATATTAATCAGATTACTAGGACAGCATTTTTTCACTTAAGAAATATAATAAAAGTTAGACCTCTTATAATTTTGCAGGATGTTGAGAAATTAGTTCACGCTTTTGTTTTCAGTCAGCTAGATTACTCTAACGCACTCCTGTCAGAACTACCTAAAAAAGACTTCAATCAGTTGCAATGAGCGCAGAATGCAGCTGCTAGAATCTTAACTAGGAAAAGAAAAGCCAAGCACATCTCTCCAGTTCCAGTCACTACACTGGTTAACTGTGTCATTTAGAATTGACTTTAAAATACTGCATAGGGTTTACAAAGCCTTAAATAATCTCGCTCCATCTCGGAATGCCTGTCACCTTACACTCCAAATCATACCTTAGATCTTCAAATGAGCGGCTGCTTATAATTCCAAGAGCTAAACTTGAAAAAACTGGTGAGGCAGCCTTCTGCTGTTATGCACCTAAAATCTGGCATAGCTTACTGATAGAATTCGTCAGGCTAATACGGTGGAGCATTTTAAAAAACTGCTAAAAACTCATTATTTTAACATGGCTTTCTCATTTCTTATGCATTTAATTATCATCATCATTCCTGGTGGCGCCACAATCCGTACTAACCCCTACTATTTCTGCTATTCTTTTTCCAGTTTTCTGAGGTGGAGATCTGCACCACCACCACCTGATCAAAGCACCATGCTGTCCCTACATTGATGGATTGAAAGCCAGAGGTCAACATGACCATCATCATCAACTTCATCCATGTCAGGCCTGAAAACCATGAGGACTGATTGAGGTCATTTATGTCAGGTAGAATGTCTAGAGGGGGCTGGGCGGTCTCATGCCCTTGGAACCCCTGTAGATTTTGTTTTTTTCTCCAGTCGTCTGGAGTTTTTTTTTTTTTTCTGTCCTCCCTGGCCATTGGACCTTGCTTTTATTCTATGTTAATTATTATTGCCTAATTTTATTTTTAAATTTTGTCTTTTTTCTCTTTCAGTCTCAGATTTCATTTACATGATCTTGATGAGTTAAATGCAGTTGCAGTGCACTCCTGTGATCGTCATGTAGTTTGAGACACCCACTGAAGTCCCAGTCCATGAATCAGGCCAACAAATTAAGATTTTTGATTTTTTTTTTTGTTGTCAAGCTTTTATTGGTTAAAATAAGAAAAGGTAACATAATATACATTTAAAATACTTTTGGATGTTCTGTACATAAAGCATGTGACCAAGAAAGAAAACAATGGAATATAGCAATAGGTTTATTTTTGCTTATTGGTGGGCTTGTGTGCATTTAAGAACTGACACTTGGAATTATAATACATATAATGTAATGCTGCAACAAGAAATAAAGAACACTGTTGTTTTGAACTTGACAAAAGAGAGGCTTCTTTGTCTAATTGTATGTGTTTTACATACTCCGACAGAATGGAAAACAAGAAAAAAAGAAAAGAAACTGCAGCTGAACTTGCAATACCTATAAGGCCTTCAAAGAAGCACTAGCTCCATCAAGACAGCATGTTATTGACTGTTAGAAAAAGGGCAAAGTCTTAGTATGTTGGAAATGCGAAATTGTGCTATAAAGTCATCATAGTAGTGCAATCTGACATACTCAAATGACAAGATCAGCAACCACAGTTGTCAGATTTGATATCCCCTCTGAAGAAAAGTTGTGTAATGTGGCATCGGCTTAAGTCTTCAGTCCATGAATAAAACATAAAGAGACAATCTTTTCAGTAACATGTTCTGGTTCAAGGAAACCTTGCTTGATATTGTGTTTTTCATAAGATATTTTACAAAGTATTTAAGCAAGTTACATTATTTGATAACATAAGATGTGTTAATTACTGTAGCACAGCTGCATGAATTATGAAAGACTACATTATAAGTGTAAGGTAACAATGTTAAGGTGACAGGCAGCAAGCACCATGTATCTTGAACACTGTTTGCTCCAGTAATTTCAGGGAGGAGGGAAGAGGTCTGGGTGGGGAGGAGTTAGGATTTCTTCTCAGTTCATTATTGTTATTGTCACATTAATTTTGGTATTGAATATTTCCAATAAAAAACTGATCACAAAAAATGAGAAAACCTAACACTGCAGAAATGTGCTTTCCATCCACAAGGGAGAGTCACCACATTTTGAGCCCATACTTCATTCTCGGATTCAAAAGCAATACACAATGTTCTGAAGGTTGAAGGTTTGTGTCTTCATGTCTACATTTAGCAAGTTGTGATTTATTTCTGTGCTGCTAGGCCAAAAGGAAGGCTTATAAATCAAAGTCAAAGACAACATTTGAATTTGATGAACTTGCAAACAGCCTTCTTGATACTTCAGGCAATCAGCAAGGTGACTTTTTACAAAAATCTAAACAAAGCTTATGTTGCAAATGCACTTGTACTGTATAATTCATGTACTCATTCAACTACTTGTGCCCAAATGTGTTTTATTACAAAGCCTGGGCAGTACACTGGTGTAGTGATTAGCATGTCTGCCTAACAGCTCCAGGGTTTGATATCTGCACTGGTAACTACTTCTTCGGAGTCTGCATGTTATCCCCATGTCAGAGTGAGTTTTCACCAGGGACTCCAGGTCCTTCCCACTTTGCAAAGGTTGTGTGAGTGGGATTGTGAATGTCCGTGTCTTTTATATAGCTGATACTACGCTGTGACAGATACAGTACTTTGGTATTTACCATAATGGGATTTAACCTGTATTAAGAAAAAAGATAAATAAAGACTGTGCCTGGACAGCCACGAGGACCATAGCCCAACCACTGGGACAAAACTCAAACGTTAGAGAGTCAGACCTTCTGATTTACCTGTCACCACCCAGTTTCCCACAAAGCAAGCAGCAGTCACTGATTTTTAGGTGCGTTTGTACATAATGTGAGAAGCACCTACTACAATAAGCAGTGGAACTGTTTTTTGCTGAAATGTGGCACACTTATTCAAAGAAATTTATCACCGCATTTCAATATTCACTGAGATATTTTGAACATTTCCTACTGTACAATGTTTTGAAATTTCAAAATCTACCACTGGTGGATCTTGGAACTCATCTACCCTAAAACAGAAAAACATTCTTTGCAAATTCAAGTGTTTAACTTTTACCTTGACACAGGTTATACCAATTTATATATTTTGAATATTTTCCCATTTTTCACCTTCGATAGCCACTACTAACAACAAACAGATCCCCAGTACAAGTAAATAAAACACCAGCAGACTATGTGTATGAGCAGGAACTCGCTGTCACAAGCTGTTTCAGGCTGGCAGCTGGCCATGTACAGAAACCTCTGCATAAGCAAGTTGATTCTGCCAAGCTGCTTAAGCAAAACATTATTTTTTATTACAAAAAGATTTATTTTGTATTTTATTTTTTTAAATTTCACTTATGTTAATTGTCAGATGCAAATTGTCACTGTGTATAAATATGGTGTGTGTGTGTGTGTTGGTGTGTTTATGTACATATGTGTGTGAGTGAGAGTAGTCCCTGTGATGGACTAGAGACCTGTCCATTGAGTTAAAACTGTATTAAGTCTGCGCAAAATAATATATTCCTACAGGATCATAACCATACTAATGGGAGTGATAAGATGTAATTTATGAAGGGCAATGATTAAGGGACTCAACACAAATTTTTAAAATGAAAGGAGATAAAGGACAGCTTTGTCTGCTACCCTTATGAATATAAATAAAATTGCAGAAGGTGAGGGATAAAGAATCTTGACTACATTAATGAATTCCTTATTTCCTAAATCCTATCAAACCCGAAATCTGATAAAAAAAAGGGCTATTCTACCAGAAAGGAAAAAGCAGGACAAAAAATTCTCAAAATGCCAGAGGAACTTAATTCAAATGTTGATTTATAAATATGTGTCTTAAGGTGTACACTGTAAAAAATGTCAGTAATTTTAACGGTAAAAATACTGTGAATGATGAAAGTAAAATGCTTTTTCTGAAAAAAAGGAAAGTTACCTTATATTCTACTGGAAATTACTTGTATATCTTAAACAACACATTTCATTATTTTTTACAGCCAAGTTCTGTAAAATCGATGTTTTTCTACCTTCAAAATATCCTACATACCATTTAATGGTACATTATGGTTGCACTGAAAAGATTGCTGTTAATTTTACAGCGTAAAACTCTTAAATAGTGAAAGTGAACAACTGTAAAATATAAAATGGTAAAGCATTGTTTCAGTAATACCGAAGTTATGATATTTGCATAAGGAAACGCCCCTTTTGCCATACTGTTAATGGTGAACTGCATACCTTTGCACAGTAAGGAAAAAAAACTTAAAGTTAGCAGACTTATTTTTCCCTGCAAGATGAAGGTTTTTTTAAGTTTATGGAAGCTGCTTTATGGTGGGTTGTATTCGATAAGCTGGCACACGTGTAGGACACCATACACCATAAAAGCAAACTTTACTTCTCCACCAGACAATGTGCCATAACTTCTTTAAACATTGAAATTTTTTCAATGTATATAATTA
>JANRMT010062814.1:46715666-46727004 GCA_026402145.1 Polypterus bichir lapradei
TTTACTTCTCCACCAGACAATGTGCCATAACTTCTTTAAACATTGACATTTTTTCAATGTATATAATTAAGTAATACAACACCTTTACTATTGGTAGTTGTTACTTTACTGATGCAAACTGTGTACTGGTGTTTGATCCTGACATTTTCTAATAGTTTAATGATAGACATATTTATTACAATGCTTGGATTTCAGGTTATGGTTACATTAAATGTTGACTTCTATTGTAATGTGTTATAAAGAAAAAAGTTATTTACTATAAAGTTGTACCATAGACTGCCAGTTGTTTACTGTAAATGTAACATTTTTTTACAGTGTAAAGTAATGGTCTCTAAGTGTTTCCCAAGATGTGGGGCCTCCCTGCCATCACCACTCCTGAACCTTCCCTCTGGTTATTCAACACCAGGAAAAAGGGAGATCAAAAATGAAGTTGTGAAGGTGTTCTTTCTGCATATATTATTTATCTTGTTTTTTTCATTTTTTTGTTTGATTATTTTAGTCTGGTTCTTGAATTGTGTTTTAGATTGTGTATTGGGACTTGTTCACCTTTAGATTGTCTCTTAGGCAACTTTATTTTTGTTATAAATTTGTAAACGTTTTTGATTTGGTTTGTTTTAACAAGACAGAGTTTTTCACGGTTTCTCCCTCTTTTTAGGCATTTTTGATATTTTGAAACTTTAAAGTAAATTTTGAACTTTTAAAGCTATTTGGAGTCTGCTAGATCCAATTTATGACAAACTGGCACTTATGTCATGTTTCCAGAGGCATGTAATAACTTGAGCCAGGTGAAAAAGAAATTGCCTTCTTATCTTTGGCCGTTGCTGGAATAAAATTGGGATACAGATGAACTTCAAAGGATAGATTATGTATTTCCTTAACAGTCTTACAAGAGTCAACATATCAGTTTACTACTTTATGCATTGTGCATTTGTACCCTAGGTACTGTATATGAAATGGCATAATCCAGATTTTAAAATCCACTATATACAGTAGTTTGGTACTTTGTAGCCAACAGCCCATCAAATATGAGCAATTTATCAGTGTCCTAGTAATAATATAGATGGCTACTATTTCTTTTAAATGGTATTAGTACTTAAATTTTAATTTATGTATTCAATTAATCAGACTTGTTTATGTTAAATAGTAATGTGTAGTGGTAATCAGTGCTAGTCTATATTTATAAATTTTGAAAACTGAATGAATAATGGGCCAAATTAATAATTTGCCATTCATTACTACGTTATACTCAAAAAAGGAACAAAGATCCTATCAGTACTAATTCTTCCAAACTGCCACTTAAAAAGCTCTATTCATGTAATGCAGATAAACAGAAAGTGACAAATAATGGATTCTTCAAAGGCTAGCTGATTTAAGATGTGCAGAATAAGCACAGTTTTAAGTGAAGCTCTACTGGATTGGGATGAAAGTACAGAATTCTAAAGGAAAGTGAATTACGAGGTTATAGAGGGAATATGTCATAGGCAAATATTACAAAGATTGGTAGCATGCTTATGTATACTTACAATATACATGCATGGTCATTGGTAGATAAGATCAGAATCCAGATTATTCCAAAGTACTACAATGTTGTTCAAAACTGCAATGAACAAAATGCTGAAATCCTTTCTATGCCATTTAAAAAATAAAAGAAAACCTAATATCATAAACCTTTCTTGAACATAAGATGACAAAGCAGACAAAAATGGAAGGCACAGCCCCACTCCCAATTCCATACTGGTCATGGGAAGTTTTAATCATATCCATATTCACACCAGCCTCGTTATCCTAATAATTCTTGCTGGAAGAGCTATGCAAGAGTTAGAAGAACATAGAAACTTCACAAAGAAAACAACCTGGCCAGATAAGAAATCATAGTCATGTCACACCCTTAAATAGTGAAAGTAAACAACTGTAAAATATAAAACGGTAAAGCATTGTTTCAGTAATACCGAAGTTACGATATTTGCATAAGGAAACACCCCCTTTTACCATATTGTTAATTGGTGAACCGCATACCTTTGCACAGTAGGGAAAAAAAACTTAGTTAGCAGACTTATTTTTCCCTGCAAGATGAAGATTTTTTAAGGTTATAAAAGCTGATTTATGGTGGGTTGTATTCGATAAGCTGGCACAAGTGTAGGACACCATACACCACAAAAGCAAACTTTACTTCTCTAACAGACAATGTGCCATAACTTCTTTAAACATTGAAATGCTGAAATCCTTTCTATGCCATTTAAAAAATAAAAGGAAACCTAATGTCATAAACCTTTCCTGAGCATAAGATGACAGAGCAGACAAAAATGGAAGGCACAGCCCCACTCCCATTCCATACTGGTCATGGGATGTTTTAATCATATCCACATTCACACCAGTCTCATTATCCTAATAATTCCTGCTGGAAGAACTATGCAAGAGTGAGAAGAACACAGAAACTTCAGAAAGAAAACAACCTGGCCAGATATGAAATCATAGTCATGTCAGCTGACTAAATTGTTCAGAGAGCAGCATCGACAATAACTTTCACCAATGAGAAACAGTAGACAGAAAGAACATGAATTTATGTAAGCTGTCACTTGACTGATATGACTGGCTGTATAAAAAAATATCTGTATCTGGGATAGTAAACAGTCACTAGGACAGGTGAGGATAAATTAGATTGTCCAACTGTGCTGACAAATGCTAATGATGCAATTGTTGTTTGGCTAAGATTTGGCCATCGGCATGAACAAGTCAAGAACTAGGAGAGCTATCAGCTAAAATGAAGATTGCCTGAAGTAGCATAACTCAATCACCAAAACCTTGAAGGATGAAAGGCTACCTCAACTGAGCTGGACTGTCATTACTCAGACACCGGTGACTCCAGAGACAGTGAACAGTTAGCACTCAGGGAGGAGGGACAACACACATGAAAGACATGTAAAAGACACATATGTTGCATGACATTTCAGAGTTGGAAACACTAAGTGGGAGCTTCATCTACATGAGGTGTTTTCACACTTAGTTTATTCGGTATGTTTTTTTTTTTTAAATTCTAACTCTGGTGGATATGAACACAGCAAGAACACGTGGACACAGTTGGAAACTTGTTAAGGGTAAATTTTACACAAACATTAAGAGGTTTTTCTTTATACAAAGAATGAAAGATACTTGGAATAAGCTATCAAGTAGTTTGGTAGACAGTAAGACGTTAGGGACTTTCAAAACTTGACTTGATGTTTTCTTGGAATAAATAAGTGGATAGGACTGGCAAGCTTTGTTGGGCTGAATGGCCTGTTCTCGTCTAGAGTGTTCTAATGCTGTAATCACACTCTGGTGCAGACCATAACAACTATACTGAGACCCTTTAAAAAGGAAGGTGTCAGAGTAGTACCAAGTGAATCTTGGAGTGATTTGTGAGAGGTATAATCGTGATCTGTCCTATCTAACTACAGGAAATCCTGTGCATTATAAGTGAAGTTTTACATGCTATGGTAATCATGCTAAGTGTTTTCTGTCAGTAATTAGGAAAGCTCACTCACAGCATAATGAATCGAAGGTTAACAGGGAATGTTAAAAACAATAAAAAAGATAAAACTAAATATGCACATTGGTACAAATGTTAACACAATTTGCATGAAATAACTTGCTCAGTTATTCATCCAATCAGAGCAACCCTGGCAGCTGATTTAGGCTCACAGTCTTGTGCATGTGATTGGACAGCAGTTAACCATGTTAAAAAAAAAAGAAAGAAAAGGTTTATATTTTCTCCTGATCATGCTGATCAAAACACATACAGAGATAGCAAGAAACGAATAGCAGTGCCCTGTAACACCAATCACCAAAGCCCCTAATTTTACACTAAAAAAGTAAGACACAGGTAAGTCGTCCTCTTAATGTGCACTCTAACTTTGACATATATAGTAAATAATAATCAAGCATTCCAAAATGAACATTATCTGCATATTCGCAAGAATAAAGACAGTAGATGTGAGTTGAGATAAACTAAACTGAGGTGATGTTCATATGGTGGCTTCTAAAGAGAAAATATGCTACATCATACAGTTAAACGAAACTCACCTAAAACATTGGCTGTAATAAAACTGAAGTACATCAGCGTATGTTCTCAAGAAAGCTTCTTTTATGCGCTCGTAGTCTTGTGTTTGTTCAATAATAGGTGTTTGGTTGAAGAGCTGTGCTTGGTTAATAATCTAAATAATTGTGGAAAATGCCATACTGCACAAATACGACTGTTTTGACCCTCAATGTTATGCTTTTTTCCCCCAGGTAAAAATGTTTCTGACAAAATGAAAGAAGTCAATGACCCACCCACAGGGTGTTTATAGATATGTTTAGTTCATTTGAAAATCTGCAGTGTGAAACACAACCAGCCTAACTGGAAATTCAAACAAAGTAATGAACCACACCATAATTCAGAACAAAGCAAATGGACTATGAGTGTGAAAACAGCTTTATTCTTCCTTTCCAAACCCCTCCACTCTCTCCCCCTCCCTCTTTTTCTTTATCTCTTCTATACATTGCTTCTACCACTCCTTAACACAAATCTGCATTTAGTTTTAAATCTGAACATGGGTAACCACAAGATGTCATAATGAACTTGAGTTGATCAAGAACATTTATTTTGTGCATATTTCTTGTCACTAGCACTAAATTAGATGTTTTATTTATATGTGTTCCTTTTTAATCAACATTTGCTTTTTGATCCAGAAAATAAAAAAACACAAATCTGTCTTACAGATGGACCATACATTTTTCATGCGCTTTTTGTTCTTCTTTATTTGCTTACCTCTATGCATTCAGTTGGCATCTCTGCTGGCTTATTGTTGATCATGAAACGATACCACCCTGGTGACAGTGAGTGGTCACAAACTAATTCTTGGATCGAAGTCTTCTGAAGTTCAAGTGAATCAAAGGTGACACTACGGTAAGGATTCCTTAGGATCTGATAACCACTTGGGTAGCATTCAGGAGCTGAGATTAAAAAGAAAAACATTTATAAAGTTAACATCAGACAGAAGAAAGAGCAGAAACTAAAGAGGAGAAACATATATTAGGGAAAATATTATACACAATTATAATTTTTTATGAAAATAAATGATGCCCTGTAATATAATAATATAATATAATATAATAGCAGGAGGGACGTTCAAAAAGTTTCCACACTTTTATATTTTTATTGGAAACGGTGAAGGCAGTAGTTGTAATTGGGTATTAAAAACTTGGTATGACACTGGGAAAATTGCATTACAAATGAAGGTGACTATGTAGAAAAGTGATATAATTTGTTTTTGAAATTCTTAAAAAATAGAATAAAAAAAAAGTGAGGAAACTTTTTGAATGTTTCTCGTGTATTATATATATATATATATATATATATATATATACTGTATATACTGCTCAAAAAAATTAAAGGAACACTTTTTAATCAGGGTATAGCAACAAGTCAATGAAACTTCTGGGCTATTGATTTGGTCAGTTAAGTAGCAGAGGGGGGTTGTTAATCAGTTTCAGCTGCTTTGGTGTTAATGAAATTAACAACTGAGGGGCAACAATGAGACGACCCCCAAAACAGAAATGTTTTAACAGGTGGAAACCACTGACATTTTTCCCTCCTCATCTTTTCTGACTGTTTTTTCAATACTTTTGCATTTGGCTACAGTCAGTGTCACTACTGGTAGCATGAGGTGATACCTAGACCCTACAGTACAGAGGTTGCACAGGTAGTCCAACTTCTCTATGATGACACATCAATACCTGCCAATGCCAGAAGGTTTGCTGTGTCTCCCAGCACAGTCTCAAGGGAATGGAAGAGATTCCAGGAGACAGGCAGTTACTCTAGGAGAGCTGGTCAGGGCCGTAGAAGGTCCATAAACCCATCAGCAGGACTGGTATCTGCTCCTTTGGGCAAGGAGGAACAGGATGAGCACTGACAGAGCCCTACAAAATGACTGGTGTGAATGTCTGGGTCCCCGACGTCCTCTAGTGGGCCCTGTGCTCACTGCCCGGCACCATGGAGCTTGATTGGCATTTACCATAGAATACCAGAATTGGCAGGTCCATGACTGGCGCCCTATACTTTTCACAGATGAGAGCAGGTTCACCCTGAGCACATGTGACAGACGTGAAGGGTCAAGAAAAGCTGTGGTGAACATTATGCTGCCTGTAACATCGTTCAGCATGACCGGTTTGGTGGTGGGCCAGTGATGGTCTGGGGAGGCATATCTATGGAGGGATGTACAGACCTCTACAGGATAGACAACCACACATTGACTGCCATTAGGTATCAAGATGAAATCCTTGGACCCATTGTCAGATCCTATGCTGGTGCAGTTGGTCCTGGTGCACGACAATGCCCGGCCTCATGTGGCAACAGTATGCAGGCAGTTCCTGGTGGATGAAGGAATTGATACCATTAACTGGCCCGTACGCTCGCCTGACCTAAATCCAATAGAACACCTCTGGGACATTGTGTTTTGATCCATCCGACGCCGTCAGGTTGCACCTCAGATTGTCCAAGAGCTCAGTGATGCCCTGGTCCAGATCTGGGATGAGATCCCCCAGGACACAATCCGTCGTCTCATTAGGAGCATGTCCCGACGTTGTCAAACATACATGCAATCACGCGGGGGCCATGAAAACTACTGAGTACGATTTGGACTTGCTGCAATGAAATTTCTCCAAAATGGACTAGCCTGCCGCATCATTTTTTCACTTTGATTTTCAGGCTGTCTTTGAATTCAGCCTTCTGTAAACGGCTAGAGAGAGTTTTGGGGTAATGGCTGCAGGCCTTCTACACTGCTTTTGAATGTCAGTGATTGGCAAGAGCTCACTTGGTGAGAGGAAGAGGGGCAAGGATTTGAAAAAGATGATTTTTTGGAGGAAGGTGATCTAGAAATTTTCTAAAAGTACTAGTGTGTAAGTGGATTAGCCACAATCCCACTCAGGCAGGCCCATTAGGCCTTTTTATTTGCCTGTTTTGTTGTACTTTTGAAAGATCAGTACTTTACTAATCATACCTAGCCACTTTACTGTTTCACCTCTTAAGGTATGCCGCCTGAATTCTGTTTTATGAACTGATCTTCCACTTTTATTGCTGTAGGTGAAACTCAGAACAATACATTCTCACCTTTGTGTCGGGGTTTTTAAATTCTCTGTTGTTTGAATTTTAGCAGTTCTAGCCAGCAAACCCAGGGCATTAACAGTACTGTTTGCGGTCATCATGATTAGATGTGGCTGCCTATGGACTCGTGTGAAGTGTGTTGCTTGGTCTATGTTCTACCTGATATGACTGTTCATGCAGGCCCCACTCCACCTCCTGCTCATGTTAGGCGTTCCTCCATCCCATGTGACTTGTATGAGTGATGGTCTGCAGTAAAGATCAGTCTTTTCGCATCTGTTCGGGCCTATAGCAGGAGCCTAAATACTGACTGGTTTACTGATCTCCTTTCTTTTAGCCCAGCCTCATTAAAAGCAGTAGTTGTTGTTTTAATAGCCTTTGTTATTATTATCTTGTTACACTACTGCATTTCTAAATGTCCTAAGCAAGCTTTTTTTGCCCTCTATCATCAATGTAATGATTATATTCAGTTCTCTTCCTGATTTTGGTTGTGTTGCTCTGTAGCTAGAATATTCTTATGCTAATGCAGACTTACCGGAATCTGTTGCTTAAGGTAATATTTGTTATTTGTCTATAGAAAAAAAGCTGTGTATAATTTTACTATAAGCAAGCATTTCATTGATGCTTTAGTCTATGACCTATTTTGCCCAGTGCTCAGCTCGGCTGGCATGTAAAAGACTAAGCCTGATAAATACTGCCGCTAGCAGGTCAGAAATATTTAGGCCTTCCAGCCTCATTTATCATTAGCTCACAAGGACAACAAAAGTTAGTCACATACATCTGCAATTAACTGTGTATTTAAGAAACTAATTAGCAACTGTTAACGTAGTCATTGTCTTATCTACGCACAAAATAAAGGTTCTCCTCCCATTCTGAGAATTGCCCATTGATTCTGTCTTTGACATTATCATCCTGTTGTGCTGTTCTTTATGTATAATGAAACTTTTTTTTTCTCCTCTTTGTCTTCTTGGTTAATTTTTGGATTCAGAGACTGCTCTACAAGTCACACCCTGTATTTGTTAGTTTAATCTAAGTTTCTGTTTTACCCTTTCCATTTGCTTTAATTGTTTTGCTTCACAAGCACTCATTTTATGCTTCTAGCTGAGTACCCTAACAGTCAATAGTAAGATATCCTTCTTTTGCCAATGACAAACTAATATTTATACTTCCCATCTATTTTCAGCACAAAAATCAAAATATAATAATTTAATTATTTAATACTTTGTACTTGCATACTTCTCATTAACTTTTTTCTCAAACTGTTGTAGAAGTTTAGGAGTAAAGTTGGATTTGAGAGGAAAAATTGTGAAATTAACATCTCTTTGCCAAAACAGAACTGTTTACGGTAATTTTACGGTATTCTACAGAACAAATATGATCTGATTTCTAAAATACTGTACTGAAATGTTTTTTCATGTTTGCCTTTGGTTGTGTGCGGCCCTAGCACCATCTATGAATGGGCTGTGTTTGCACCTAATTAGTCCTCCAACATTACGGAATTAGGAATGGCAATTATTTTCATCTTAGTAAGCAATAAATACAGCAAGAATGGAAGAACATACTGTGGTATATTCAAGGAAGAAGAGGTCATTTGGGCCATCTTGTGGGCTCATTCATAATATCCTGATTATGAAGCTCTGCTTGTGATTCTGATTTAGGCTGCATATAATTATACACAAGATTTTACATAAGCATAGATCAGTGTTCATTTTACTGAGTCAAATGTACAGATCCTGTTTTTTTTTTCAGAATTTAATTCTATCTTTCTGATAGCAGTGCATCTGTTAGCCTACATCTTGTGATTGGTGCTGTTGCTGCCAAGCTAAGCTGGGTGGTAAAAGGCAGAGGTGGCATACACAGGGAATTGGCAGTCATCAGGGCCTCCAGCAATATAACTATACAGAGGGGATTTTGAACACTGTAAGAAAGACAGAAGGGCACCTCACAAAGTCTGCCATTTTTACTGAGATAAAGATGTGGCCCACGCATGTGACAGCCCATGCAAGGTTCCTGAAGGCAGTGTCTGCTTGAACTGAATGCCTACATTTTGCTGTGATGTTTAAGGTTATACAGCTGGCTAGTGCACTATTTTAATGTCTGTCTACCTCCTACACTGTGCATCTTTCAAACTTTAGTATTATTTTGCAAATATGTTCGTTGCAACATTTCAGTAAGCAATGCAAATACTTATCTAGTCACTGAGGTTCCTACTTTCTAGAACCCTCTACCTAGGCTCATCCTGTTTTGCATTCTAAGCTAGCCTGATCATCAAACTGTTCTTACTAAATACTCAGTTGATTTCCCATTGTTCACAGGTTTTATCAGACTTTTCATTTTACTGAAATATGCTTTTTAAGAATAAGGGGGATGCTTTTTAAGAATAAAGGGGATGTGCAGAGCTGTAGAAACTACAGGGGGATAAAATTGATGAGCCACAACATGAAGTTATAGGAAAGAGTAGGGGAAGCTAGGTTAAGAAGTGAGGTGATGATTAGTGAGCAGCAGTATAGTTTCATGCCAACAAAGAGCACCACAGATGCAATGTTTGGTCTGATGGTGTTGATGGAGTGGTACAGAGAAGCCCAGAAGAAGTTGCATTGTGTCTTTGTGGACCTGGACAAAGCATATGACAGGGTGCCTCAAGAGGAGTTGTGGTATTGTATGAGGAAGTTGGGAGTGGCAGAGAAGTATGTAAGACTTTTACAGGATATGTATGAGGGAAGTGTGACAGTGGTGAAAACTGCAGTAGGAGTGATGGATGCATTCAATGTGGATGTGGGATTACTTTAGGGATCAGTTCTGAGCCCTTTCTTATTTGCAATGGTGATGGACAGGTTGACAGACGAGATTAGATAAGAGTCCTCGTGGACTATGATGTTTGCTGAAAACATTGTGATCTGTAGTGAGAGTAGGGAGCAGGTCGAGGAGACCCTGGAGAGTTGGAGGTTTGCTCTAGAGAGGAAAGGAATGAAGGTCAGTAAGAATAAGACAGAATACATGTGTGTGAATGAGAGGGAGGTCAGAGGAATGTTGAGGATGCAAGGAGTAGAGTTGGTGAAGGTGGATGAGTTTAAATACTTTAGATCAACAATTCAGAGTAATGGGGATTGTGGAAGAGAGGTGAAAAAGAAAGTGCAGGCAGGGTGGAATGGGTAGAGAAGAATATCATGAGTGATCTGTGAGAGATGGGTATAAGCAAGAGTGAAAGGGAAGGTCTACAGGACAGTTGTGAGACCAGCTATGCTATATGGGTTAGAGACGGTGGCACTGGCCAAAAAGCAGGAGACAGAGCTGGAGGTAGCAGAGTTAAAGATGTTAAGATTTGCACTGGGTGTGACGAGGATGGACAGAATTAGAAATGAGTACATTAGAGGGTCAGCTCAAGTTGGACCGTTGGAAGATAAAGTCGGAGAGGCGAGATTGCGTTGGTTTGGACATGTGCAGAGGAGTGAAGCTGGGAATATTGGGAAAAGGATGTTAAGGATAGAGCTGCCAGGCAAGAGGTAAAAAGGCAGGCCTAAGAGGAGGTTTATGGATGTGGTGAGAGAAGACATGCAGGTGGTGGTTGCAACAGAACAAGATGCAGAAAACAGGACGATATTGAAGAAGATGATCTGCTGTGGCAACCCCTAACAGGAGCAGCCGAAAGAAGAAGAAGAAAGATCCTAATGCTATACAGCCAGATGTGAATGTTTTCACACTCTTTCACAGTTTATTTTCATTATTTTCTCTGTTGTTTTGTCCGGCTAGTGATTTTTTTGCTGTCTTCTCGGATCTAAGATGGCAATGACTTTGTTATGTTATAGGAGTGATGATTTGCGATAACCAAAGGAACTGCAACTTTGCTGACAATCAAACCAACTGATCGTCTATATTGTTATTTACATAACGTGACACTGGACAACTCAGTGTATCACTCTGATACTGAATTCAACATTGTCAGACTACATACACATTTCATACATCACATCACATTACATACAAAAAGAGAAGGATGAACATGACATAGAAATTATATCTATACTAATAAAAGGCAAAGCCCTCACTCACTCACTGACTGACTGACTGACTGACTGACTGACTGACTGACTCATCACTAATTCTCCAACTTCCCGTGTAGGTAGAAGGCTGAAATTTGGCAGGCTTATTCCTTACAGCTTCCTTACAAAAGTTGGGCAGGTTTCATTTCGAAATTCTACGCGTAATGGTCATAACTGGAAG
>JANRMT010062814.1:46727404-46778668 GCA_026402145.1 Polypterus bichir lapradei
TAACGATCAAGTTACGTTATTTTTAAAATTTTTCCTTTTCTTTTTCATAACTTCTTTAACACAGTACTTCTCCGCTGCGAAGCACGGGTATTTTGCTATATATATACAGTATATATGTATATATATATAGATATAGATATAGATATAGATATAGATATAGATATAGATAGATGTAGATATGGGAACAACACTCATATCAATGACAAAACAATTACATTAACAATCATGTTACGTTATTTTTTAAATTTTTCCTTTTCTTTTTCATACCTTCTTTAACACACTACTTCTCCGCTGCGAAGCGCGGGTATTCTGCTAGTAATAAATAAAAACAGCAAACATCAGCTGTAGGTACCCCTATACTGAGCAGGTGCTATACTATGAGGGCAACTTCCTTGTTTACTATATTCCTAATACTTACACTCTCTTGGCTACCTTTACATAAATAAAAAAGAGCTCTGACAAAAGATTGGCTTTTTAAACAACCCTGCCTTGTGATTGGTAGTCACCATGTGACCGAGTAACACTTACTGTACAGTACTATAATCATCTCTGCTTTTGGCAAGGAGGTCACCTTTTATTTCAGTGACAGGCAGATACCCAGAAGAACTGAATAACTGTCATGTAAATCAATTGAGTAGAAGTAAATACTGCAATATATAATAGAAGCACAACAACATATAATCTCTGAGGTGTCCATTATTTCTGGCTTTGATCCATTATTCTTCATCTAACAACACTATGTACCTGATTCTTCTGTCTGTATAAGTTGATCTCTCAATGGTAAAACTATTCAACAGAATTAATAGTAGGCCAGATGATCTTAGATGAACTTTAAAGCTTGTTTTTCAGTGTAAAGATTTAAGCTATGACAATTTGAATTCTGGGTCTACAGACAAAGGTGAAGACCTTATCAAAATACGGTATTTGATTTAGGAAGTTAACAAAACGAGTTAAAAAAACAGAGCTTAACATCAAACAATGTTTGTGCAAAACCTTTTATTGAATTAACAATTATGTTTTCATATGTAAAGCCAAGATTCACAGACGACCTTTAACTAATGTACATTGTCACACCTGTGCGCATGGGAAGCAGCCAGAGGGTTTAAATAATAGTAATACCAAGGCAGAACAGAGGATGACAAGCTGCACTAACTCTCTCTCTTTGTCCTCTGCAGACTATCCTCGGGAAATCCCACTAGGTGCCAGAACGTTTGATGACATCACTTCCGGTACCAGCGCCATCGATGATATCAATTCCAGTCCCGCCGCCATGGATGATGTCACTTCCGGTCCTAAAGACATCACTTCCAGTCCCATACTCAATGATATCACTTCCTGCC
Organism: Polypterus bichir lapradei; assembly: GCA_026402145.1. Taxonomy (NCBI): domain Eukaryota; kingdom Metazoa; phylum Chordata; class Cladistia; order Polypteriformes; family Polypteridae; genus Polypterus; species Polypterus bichir. Next base: position 46,728,745 of record JANRMT010062814.1, read on the forward strand.
ATGGCCTTTAAATCCACCACCTTGTCAAACCGAAATCAGTTCTGTTTTGGACTTCAACCTGAACACAACTCAACTAAAAATCAACCTTTTGCAGCCAGGGCATAATATATGGAAGGCTGCCCCACACCTTTTTGATGTATCTGTGTTGTCTGTATCACAACATGTTGTCAAACTTATGTATATAAAATGCTAGGGGATGCCTGTCTTTGGTGGCTACCTCCCCCACATAATTAGGCTACAGGTAATTTTCATGGCAAGCAGAGGTTTAGTCATTTGTTATGGAGCACACCGCACAGGCCAACTGACCATTTTTATCACAAATGCAAGTTGTACACTCTAAGCGCAAAAGAAACTCATAAAGGACTAAAAATTTGGAGGTGCAGGTTTCTGCCGCCTCATGATTGGGCTTCAGGTCCAACGTGAAAACAATATGAGCCATCGAGAATCTGAGGTGTTTCCAAGTAAGCAGTGGCAGTTTATAATGTGGGGTATGGACAAACCCAAATATTTTAAAAGCTTTACTTAAATGAATTAGGTAATGTTAAATAATTGTGAAATAAATATGTTTATTTACACAACATGCCTGGTGTCAACACATGTCAACATTGATGAAAAATTTGTTCCAACTTGTAATTGTTTGATTTCTATGTGAATATCTGTATTTCCTCAGTGAAGAGCGCTGGCCAAATGAGAATGTATGTAAGTCCTTGATATTTTGGCAAGCAGCTAACCACAGGCTGCCTTTCAATTGGTTGGTTTCAGATTTTTCTTGGGACGGAGCTCTCTGGAGTCTGTTCTCAAATTCATAAGGCCTGTGCTGACCAACTTTGTGGTGTCCTCTGTCCCCAGTTCAGTCTGTACCTGAGGCTTCAGAAAGTGCCTGTACTCTCAAAAACATCTTGCATTGTTCCTGTTCAAAAGAAGGCAGACGCCTCTTCACTTAATGACTACAGATCAGTGACACATCTCACATCATGAAGATCTTTGAGAGTCTGATCCTGGACTATACGAGTCCTCTTGTGGTAGACCACCTGGATCAACTGCATCTTGCCTATCAGACAAAGACTGGAGTGGAGGATACAATTATCTGTCTGCTCCACAAGGCGTATTCTCACCTGGCAGCACTGTGAGGATTATGTTTTTTGATTTTTCCAGCGCCTTCAATACCATTCAGTCATCCCTGTTAAGAGGTAAACTCAAAAATATGCCAGTGGATAACCATATGGTGCCCTGGCACACCACAGTTTGCGAGACTCAAGGACTGTGTTTCTGATACAGATGTCAGCAACACTGGAGCACCACAAGGAACAGTCCTGTCTCCTTTTCTCTTCACTCTGTACACCTCGAAATGCAAAGACCAGGTCATGTCACTTGCAGAAATTTTCAGATGATTCTGCACTTATGCGGTGTATGGATAAAGAAGATGAGACAAAGTATAGCAGTCCGGTGGAGAACTTTGTTTCTTGGGGCAAAGAGAATTGTCTGCATCTAAACATCAGCAAAACTAAGGAACTGGTTATTGACTTTTGCAGCCCCAATGAGCCTCTATGTCTAGTCACTATTAAAGAAGTGGATGTAGAGGTGGCCCACAACTACAGGTACTTGGGGGTACACATTAATGACAGGTTGGACTGGTCTCAGAACACAGAGGAACTGTATGAGAAAGGGTAGAGCATCCTCTTTTTGATCAGTAGACTGTGTTCCTTTAATGCAGGAAGTGACATCCTTCACATCTTCTATAATTCTGTGATGGCCAGTGCAATTTACTACACTGTGGTGTGCTGGGCTGGTAACATCACTTGAAGAGGGACTCACTGAATCAATAAGCTAATTAAAAAGGCCCCTGGAGGTAGTAGTGAAGGAGAGAATTAAAAGAAAATTGAGTGCCATTATGAACAATGATGCACATCCTCTCTAGGAGACACTAACACTAAGTACTTTCAGCCAACAAATTACTGTTTTATACCAACAGGAATACATCTGCATGATGACTCACTGTGACTTTGACAGCCAAGTCCAAAGTTTTGCTTATGAATTCTCTTGCTTTATAGTCATTGTGGTGTGTGTTCAGACCAAAGTGAGCAGCATGTATATTTATTTATTTATTTAAGGAGCTTATGTAAAAAGACACATTTCCCCTAGGGAACAAATACAGTTCTATCTATCTATCTTTCATTGAAACTGATGTACTTCACCGTGGTTACAGTACTTCCTGTTGGCTGTATTAATATCTGGTGGAATTTATCCCTCACTGATTTAAGACACTCTGTTATGTAGATTTTTCTGACTATCATCTTGCTCTTAAATTGAAACCCAATACCAATAACCTGCTCAGGCTACTTTACATCATAACTTTAAAGCAATACAAATAAAAATTGATTGTGACACTGTTTTCTGTGTTGACCAATACAAACAGTATACTGATTACACAGCTGAAGTGTAATATGCTGTATGTATAGTGTTCTCAAAGTCCAGCTGCCAACACTAAACACTACAAACACTTCTGTAACACTAACCCTAAAGCGTGTACATATTGACGCATCAGACAGATCCTCTGAACATTTCTCACCAAGAGATAGAGCAGACATTGATGGGTATGACTGTTTCCTGAGGAATTTCCATGAAGAAAGAAAAGCAAAATAGAAATCAAATTTCTAAACCTGACCTTTTGCTCTTTTGTCACTTTCCCTGATAAAATAGCTGCTGTGTCATACTCTTTTTGTGTATAAACTTGTCACTGTCAAATAATGACTGTAGGGCTTGCAGCTTGTCTCTCAGAAAAAAAATATTATTGTGCACTTCTATTCTCCATCAAAAACCTTTTATTTATCAGTGAAGGTCACCTCAGTTAATTGAAACATGGATGACTTTTAGTTCTAAATACTTGTTTCAGCAAAAAAAAAAAAAAACTACAAACAAATGTTTGGATTAGTGATATGAAGTTATGACACATGCTTATTCAGTACTACACATGTATTTTGTAACATTAGATGGAATCATAATTCATGTACTCTAATCAAGTGAAGTAAACTGTTTTAAAGTATGCAACAATACAAAGCCTTGGAGCCATGTTAGTTAAGGTTCTGTTCTATCAACGTCATGCAGAAATAATAGAAAATCAATTCCTAGCAGGATTCAGAAGACATCACATAATTAAAGAACAGTGTTGCTCATGTAAATTTGTTTTGTTTCATTAAAAAGATAAGCAGCTGGGAGCCAAACAATGGTGCAGCTTTAAAGAACCTGGTGAGCTTAACTGTGTGTTTTATACAAGGTTGATCTAGACCTTTCAATATTGCTTCTATTAATGACTTGGAAATTTACCATTGGCCTTATACCTTAGGTCTATCTGGAACTGACTGGAAGCTACTGCCGACCCTCCATCCTGGTTTTTCATCAAACACAGACTGGCTTTTGCATGATCCCTTCCCACTCTCCCCATCCAGAACCTTAAAGTCTCTTCTTTCTAAATGTGGTCCTTTTATCCATTATGCATTGAAGTCCTCATACTGGGTAGAGAAGCTATAGGGTTCCATTCCTTTTCAGCACTCCAATACCCCCATATTTTAGAATGAAGCTTTGGGTATCAGTGGACACACATTGATCTCTTTTATGTATGTACACATTGGGGGATATCTCCAAACATTCCAGGCACTGAGGTCCAAGTTCTCCATCCTTCCCTCTTGTTTTCTGTTTTATCTGAGGTCAGTTCTTAGGACATGTCATATGCTGCTTTCTTTCCCAATGCTATATCATCCACTCTTTATCTTTGCTCATTCTTTGTTATTACATTAAAAAACTGTTGCCAGTCTATCTGGTGCAATGCACAAAGCCTCCTATAAATCAAATACCTTGTATTCTTTGTGGCAACATGATCTCCAATTGTTCATTGCTTTCTCATGAAACACCATCTATAAGAATATAACTCTGCCCTCCAGGAACCCAGAACCATTAACATACTAAGTTTAATTTGTCCATCACTTGTATCTTTCACTGTTTAAATGTTTATTCACTGATCACCTTTGTCATTTCTGCTCTGGAACCTATTGGCTTTTAAATATTTAAATTTTTTAGATTTAAATATCTGTGAAGAAGTGTCTCCATCTTCAACTATAAGGACATCCCAACAGTAACGTTTAATCTTTTCAGGAGGTAGGGGGTTTCCAATCGTCTAGTTCCAGGTTACAGACATTTCAAAAAGGAGCATGCATTTGCAAAGTAAAAGAACGTGTCAGAAAATACCAGTATCATGATCAACATTACAACCATCATTCACTGAAAAGAACAGCACTTTGTCACCTCTCATCCAGTTGCACATGGCAGTAACATGTGTAGGACTCTTCATGTTCAACTACCCACAGCTGTCGGTTAGCTTTCTGGACTCGCATTTTGGAATAGTCCCATCTGAATTTTGTCATCCACTTTAATTTCATCACGTGAATTTGCCAGCTCGCATCCATTTTTTCATTCCTTGTAAGTACCAAGTTTTACATTGAACTTTCTCTGCATTTATGGTTATTTGTTGTTTGTTTCTCTAATTATTAATGTTATATGGTGTGGAAGATGGCTGGGGGTCATGTCCAGCCAGAATGCCTAGAGAGTGGAAGGACGGGGAGAGAAGCAGTATCTTTCCCAGAACACAATAGGACAGCCATCCTGGTGGGTATTGGGGCCACGGGAACAGAACTTGGAAGCTCAACCCTGTTGGGGCCAGTGGTCACTGCCAGGGAGCACCTGGATGGTACTGCAGCACTTCCGCCACACCAGGAAGTGCTGCTGGTACAGGAACCAGGTACACCCAGAGTGCTTCTGGGTGCCCATGCAGCACTTCTGCCACACCAGGAAGTGCTGCAGGAAGGTCATCAACGAACACCTGGAGCATATCCAGGTACAACATAAAAGGGGCTGCCTGATTCCATTCAGGGAGTTGGAGCTGGAGCGGAGGCGGCGGAAAAGTAAGAAAAGGAGTAGAAGAAAAGTAAAGTAAAAGAGAACTGAGTTATTGGGTTGTTTATTATTGTGCGCTGTGTGCTGTAGAAGAAGGAAGAGCAAAATTAAAGTGCGTGCTTTAAGGACATTGTGATTCTGTGTCTCTGTCTGTGGTTTGGGCTGGCATTCTTCCACAATAGTTAAGGCAAGAGAGTTCAGGGACTGATTTGTATTTCTGTCATCGTCATCTTCTTTTTCCACGGCTATTCCTATTTTTATATGGGGCTGCTAGTTTTCTGACTGAACTTCTCCAATTGAGAAGAAATCTGTTTAGTCAAGCTCTTGATCACTGTACATATTTGGAGACTTCTGGATTCAAGGAATATTTCATATTTTTAATATATTCACATTACATCAGCTAAATCCTTATTTTGACATTTTTATCTGTTTACTGTCCATCAACTGGGGAATTTCTGTAGAGGGAGGGTGAGATATTTAAAGGAAACCACAATTTAGCAGAAGTCCACACTTCATTCCAGCTTTACTGGAGTGTGTGACTTGTCATTATCTTAGCGTGACCATGGTTGTTACTACTTCATATTTTTCTTTTCCTAGACCTTTTCACACTCTCTCACTCTCTCTCTTCGCCCAGTCCAGCAGAGACTGTTCTCTTTGGGTCCCATTGCTGCTAAACTGTCACTGATATCTTGCTGGAAATCCACCAAAATTACTGTTGGCTCATGTAAATCTTCATTCTATAACCTAACTCTGCTTGAGGTCTTGGCATTGAGGACTAATGGAGCATCTGGCTCCAAATGCAGGGAATGACCTTTGGTCATGGTGATTGACTATCTGGTAGCTAGTGATGATAGGAACTTATTATCCTTGTTGTCTTTCTTTCTCAGTCATGCAGGCTCCATTTAGTCACTTTCTCCAATTATATTTTATTATTTTTCCTCTCAGGGTTGGGGTTGAAGCCGAGGTTTTATTTTTAGCATGTAATTTCACACATTCTTTTTGTATTTTTTTTTTCAATATATATTCAGAAAAAAATACCTTTCAATATCATTAAACTTTTGGAATTTGTCATCTAAGTACAGTATATCATACTGAGGTTTAAAAAGTGCTGTAGAAAGGTCCAAAATATTTGCAACAGTGCCAGCCAATGGTAATAGTGATATAGAAAATGGCCCGATGTACATCACTTTTCTGGGGATGTGTATATACTGTAAATTATACAGATATCAATAACATGTATCCTTGGCAGGGTAGTGACATAAGCAATCTATAATATCACACAGATTTTAATGATAAAATGTTGAGAGACCACCCATCTCCTAAGGATATAGCAGTTATTCATCACTTGAGCACCAGTAAAAGATGGATTTATAAAACCAGAGACACTTTGACAATGAAAAATTGAAAGTGGATCTAATCAGTCAAAGCTTAGCACACGATATCGCACATAGGTTAGATTGGTTAGGGTGACATTGCTGGATGAGGAAACTTATTTTCTCTTCATTTACACAATTTATTAGTGGAAAGTCTTACTTTAAGAGGAGTGACAAACATTTAATACCTGTGCAAATCTGGAATTGCACTTTGTCATATACTGTAACCAGACATGTTCTCTAAGATAAAGTTCTCATTAGCTAGTACTTGATAGTACTTGTTTTCATTGTTGATGCCACAAAACACTGTGAGGGGTGTAAAAATGAAAATCTCAGCTCCTTTAATTCTCTTACACAGTGCCTAGAAATAGTATTCACCCCCATGGACACTCTCATATTTTATTGTTATACAACATTGAATTACGACAGATTTATTTGGGCATTTCTGACATTGATCGACACAAAGATATTCTTTAAAGTCAAAATGAAAACGGATATCTGCAAATTGGTCTACAATTAACTACAAATATAAAATACAAACTAATTGATTTTACAAGTATTAACTTCGTTCAAGTCAGTATTTAGTGAATACACCTGTGAGCCAATAGACAGCCTTGAATCTCTGCGCACAGGTCTCTCTCTTTCTCTCTCTTATCAGCTTTGTTGGACCCTGCAATTTCTGCCACTTTATTATTTATTAAAATGCTCAAGCTCTGTCTGGTCACATGGTTTCTCTGAGTGAAGAGCCTTTTTCAAGTCCAGCCACAAATTCTGAATTGAACTGAGATCTGAACTTCAACTCAAACACTTCAGAACATGAATATTGTTTTTAGGCTATCCATGTGTAGCTTTGGCTTTATGCTTTGTGTTATTGTCTTACTAGAAAACAAAACTTCTCCCAAGGTGCAGGTTTCTTGCAGAATGCATCAAGTTTTCCTCTAGGATATCTCTGTGTTTTGCTGCATTCATTTTACTCTCACAAGCCTTCCACTGCCTGCTGCGGGAAATCATCCCCACAGTGTGATGCTGCTGTCACCATGTTTCATGCTGGGGATGATGTTTTTTTTGATAATGTACAGCATTTGATTTATGCCAAATATAGCATTTAGTCCGTTGGGCAGAAAGATAAATTTTGTCCTCATCAGACCATACAACCTGTTTCTAGCTGACTTCAGATTCTCCCATGTGGTTTTGCCAAGATATCAAGTGCGTAAAGCTGCAACTGGTGAAACACTCAGGCAACAGTTGCTGTATGCTGTCTCTCCAGTGTTAGTCGCTGTAGCTTACAAGTCCTTCAGAGTTCTCCTAGGTCTCTTGATGGCCACCATCCCTAGTCTTCCCTCCCAAGATTTAACTGTACTCCATGGGATCCTCTGTGATTTTTAAATATCCCTGTCTCCATCCCCTGACTCTTGCTTTTTGATCACTTTCTCATTGAATTGGTTGGAACTGTCTAAAAACACTATTTCCTGTTTAGTTAAAAATCTGAATTTTTTGGCAGGATATATCTAGGTAGGTATATTTATCACAGTAGGTATCTACTAAGAAAGGACATTTCAATATATCAATAGTTCAGAATAAGTCTCCCCTCCAGCCATGGAAAAGTAAATACTCCAAAACCTCAAAAATGCCTTGACAGAGTTAACTGAAATTTATTGAAAAAAAGAAAATTAGCTGGTATGAGTTTTTTTTATATGTATTAATATTATGCTAACTTATATGCTCTGTGCTGTACTGAAAACATGGTGTATGCAAATAAAGGACAGAACAGAAGAATTGGGTGGCACGCGTATTTAAGTTTTGGTACGTGTTGTCAGCATCGTTGTTTGCTACCACCAACTCCATAGTGACAGAACAGCTGGCATCAAGTTGGCAGCTCTTTGAAAGTGGATGTGGAAGTATGCAAGATGAGATGGAAGAAAATACGAAACAGATACATCCGTGTAAACCAGAAAATGTCAGAGAAAAGAAGTGGGGATTCGGCCGTTGCAAAGTTAACTCAGTGTGATGGCAAGCCACAATGCAGCTCCAACAGGATCAATGGGTGTGGTTCGATGTTTGATGAATGGTTCAATGAGGTGAAGCAAATCATCAGACTTAAATGCTGATATACAAAAGTATTCATGGTGCATTTCTTTATCCATTTCTTGCACAGGCGATACAAGTGTCTCATATTCCCAATTGTAAAGACACAACACATTTAAAGGTCTCACATACCATCTTCTGTGTAGATGTTGCCGTCTTTTTCTTGCACTTTCACAATAGCATCTCTCATTGCCACCTGCTGGAATCCTCCAGATTTACATAAAGTACATTCGTCAAGTATAGTCAGTATGCCTGTTGCGTAACATCCGCAAGTGGGTATATCCCAGCCCTTAGAGGGAACATAGCTGATTATGCATTTCAATTCAAAAGAATAGACTTTCTAGTAAAATTGTGTTTTGCAATGACCATCCATAAAAGCCAAGGCACCAGAAAAAGGAATTGATCTATGGCAGGAATGCTTTACCCATGAAAAATTTTATCTAGCATATTCAAGACTAAGCAGCTCCAGTGACCAAATAATATTTTTATTACTTATTATTTGACCAATGCCTTTATCCAAGGCAACTTACAACATCTAAGATACTATTGGTTACTGTACATTTCTTAGGTTTTTCCAATTAAGAGCACAGGCCAGTATAGTGACTTGCTTATGGTCACACAGGGTTTGAACTCAAAGCCTTAACCACTAAACTACACTGCTGGTGAACAATAGTAGCACTTGGTAGAAGAAAAAGTATATATGCAAATATTGTATACAGAAAAGTACCTAGTTACATAGTACTTCTGATACACCCGCGTATCCAGTGTCACTATAACTGATGCCCATTGTCTCACAAACTTTTCTGGGAAAAGCCAGGAAGCATACCTAGTGATAACTGTTTGGCACACAAGTTAAGTCTGTGGATGTTTAGTTGAGGTGAGTTTCATCTCAGAGAACGCACTTTGCTTGCTGCCATGCTAGCTTATTATTATTGGTGTACTAGGTTTGACTGTTGAAACCTTGTTTATTTACTACTCCATTTTACAGTTTGATTTATCCTATGTTTGTTTCTAACATTACAATTTCCAAACTAGGCCAGGAGAACTTAAGAATGAAAACTGTCTGATATATTTCTGTGCTGAACCAAGTGTAAATCATGTTCATATCTTAGCTGGGGTTGGACATATGTAGGTTTCAATATGAAGACAAGTTTAAATATTCTACAGTATATTAGCAGCAACATTCAAATTTTGTTCTTTCAGGTAGCATTAGAAATTGTATACTGTTAAATATTCTCCATCATAGCTGATACTTAATACACCAGCAATCACACTGCTATCTTGAGCCAAGAGTTTGAATTAGATATGTGTAGGAGTGTGTAGGAAATAAACATCTGCAAGCAATTAAAAGACTCAATGAAAATTCCAAATGAACAGAGACTGTGCCTCATAAATACATTTTCAAAGCTTCAAAATGTGCAACAAAAGGAGAGAACGCCCAGTGCATTATCAACACTGTAATTATCTCCAGTGCTGCATTACAGTGGATGGCTGTCTCTTGCTGAAGTCAAATTGCACAAGTGCTCTCATCGTAAACATTTATTTTTGTTTGCAGAGACATTTGTTTTGCCTGCTTTAAAAAAACAGTCTGTAAATAAATGGCTAAGATGAAAAAATGAAAATAGGTTTTGCCTTTGTCAGAGCACCTTCAATTTTTAAAACTGATTTTTTGAATTATTTCACTAGGTGAGTAAGTATTAAGTGCATACACTGATTGGCATGTGTGTATATGTATTGCCATGAAACAGAAAACCCACTAATAAGTGACAAAGTCAGCTTACAGGGAGATAAATATACATCAGCCCTATTTATTTAAAGGATAGATACAGTACACAGTTCATCAACTTCTTGGTAACATCGTAGCTATAAGACCCTAAAACCAGAACACTTCCCAAATTTGTATCATGTGTAGTTCCAGCAAATGCAAATTGTCAAAGGCTCCAACTTTGTGTTCTGTCTCCTCAGTTAGTCCTCACACTCCATGTCATCTGCTTATAGATGTGCCCTTCATGTACACAGCATGTGATCTTAAGGGCTTATTTGACCACCTCTTTACACAGCAATTTAAATATATAAATGAAATGCAAACATCCTCTGGCATAAGTAAAATGTGGCAAAATTAATTTATTGAAGTATTCATCTTAAATTCCCCAGGATGAATTTAAGTCTCTTTTAAGATTTAATTGCATTATGTAAAAAGGATATTGCCTATTAAGGATGAAATGTTTAAAATGGTAACTGTGCAAAATAATATGTGTCCCCTGTGTTTTATATATAGACAAAATTATTTTTAACTAAGCCAAGCAGAAACAACAAGTCATCCGTTTTCTGAATGTGTTTTATGCATTAAAGAATGATAGGGAGAATTACTCTTTTTAGCAGGTTGGCACAAACCAACCCTGAAAAAACTGCCAGTCCATGACAGAGCTCAGTCACAAACAAAGTATAGGGGGGTAATATCAAGGCTGAGAGACTGAGACCCCATCCACCGTGTAATTCAATATCCTTCCTCCGTCTTGCCATAGAAGTCAAGAGTCCTACTTGTTCAGCTGAGCAGGGAAAATTCCCTTTAGCAAAGCTGAATAAGCATTTGTTTCAGACTCAGAGGCCTAGGTTTGTGGCCAGGCTTCCCATGTGAGGATGTGAACCAGAGAGATTTGATCGATTCCTTTTTGATAATATAAACACACACTCATTCATCAATGAGTTTACGTTTGTAAACATGTGCATACTCAGATACAGACCAGTACCTGTATGTATCGAGCATCTTGGAATAGGAAAATTAACTGGTCCAAAAATCGCAGAGTGATACCCTACCTTATTATGTTTTCCTTATTTATCTCCTACTACCTTGAAAATTATCAATGGTGGTAGTATTTTATTTGTGAAGAAACGTTAGCATTAATATCAGAAAATTACACAACATCCTCATGATTTCCAAGGAAGCAAAATATCTTCATGAGTGCTATTTTGTGTCTTGGGATGCTGTAAAACTGTGATGTCATTCATTCTCAAATATGCCTTCCCATTTCTTGCTGGAAGTTAGGTTAGTGTAGGACACTTGATAACCATTTCCCATGTCCTAATCCGGGATAGGACAAATTCTTATCCTAGTCACATTTTTAGTACAATTCCTTGAAATAATGATAAGATGCTTGATTAATATGGGCATAGGCTAGGAAATGAACCCAGTCCTCTGGATTTGTGAGGCTGCATCACTCCCTATTTCTACACCACCAGTGGTGGGCTACAATGTCTTAACCAATATATGTTACAATATTTTAAATTACCTCTAAACAATTGTTTCTGTACTTTGATTCAATCCAAACAATTAACCTCTCTGTGTAGCAATGGGTGAATGGCAGATTTACTCATAGTATACTTGCATGGACTATACAGGTTTTTCTTAAATGGTGTGTGCAACACTACAGTTTCCAGATGTGGCTGTGTAGATTTGTATCAAAAGTCAGTTATTCAATAGTACCAAAGCTGTTGACTTGCTGAACTCCTGTGACAAACTGGACTATACATAAACATATCTTAAAGTCCAGTTTACAATTGGATTTATTTATATCAACATTACATTTAGAGATCTCTCTAAATTAAAATTTGGTGTTTCATCACTACAAGGGGACCACAACATTAAATCTGATTTGATATGTTTTTCGTCAGCAATCACATAAGAAAAAGGTTGTGAATTATTTGTAATCATGCATTAATTGACTTTCAATTTATGTGTTGAGCTTCACAAGTATTAATTTAATTAGACAGACAGACAGCACTTTATGGTGAGTCAACATACAGGGACAAAGTGGCTAAACTGGAGGCTTGGTATAAGGACAAGAAACCTTACCATCATTTCAAAAAAACTAAAGAAATGATTGTGGACTTTTGGTGGACTGGTACTCTCCCTCCTCTTCCTCTTTACATCAGTGGGGAAGAGGTTGAAATTGTCACCTGCTTCAAATACCCAGGGGTGCATGTTACAAATGACCTCTCTTGGAACTACAATACAGTCTGTCTGGTAAAGAAATCCCACCAACGCCTCTACTTCTTGAGGAGGCTGAAGCGGGCTGGTCTGTGCTCCTCTCTTCTGACCTCCTTTTACATGTGTGTGGAAGACAGAATCCTTACCTCCTGTATCATGGTGTGGTACAACAGTTGTTCAGCCATAGACAAGAGAGCAGTGCAGCAGATGGTTAAGTCTGCACAGCGGATAATCAGCCTACCCATTGTTGAGGACATTTACACCAGCAGGTGCAAAAGTAAACCTCCTCCATTACGGAAGCAACTCATCCTGTACATGGACTGTTTGCCCCCCTCCCATCAGGCAGAATATTGTGCAGCTTAAAGGCTAATACTATCAGGTTGAGGAACAACATCGTCTTGGATGTTATTAGAATAATGAACATAACATCCCCAAATCTGACTGTACACTCTGTGTGACTTATGCTACACTTTACATTTTGTTTCAGTAGTCTCATGAACTAAACTATGTGCTGCTACTTTTTTACTTGCTGCTAATTATAGGGCATACTGCAATAATATTTCTTTTAGCTATAGTTATCTTAATTTACTTTATTTAATCATGCTATTTTGTACTATTTTATTGTGTTTATTTGTGATATCTTTATCACAGACTTTACCAGGTACTTTTTATTATGAACTTTTTATTAGGTTATCGTGTGCGCTGTATACTTACCGGGACCCGAGAACTACATTTTGTTTCTGCATATAGATGATCAATGTTCTAAAGATGTTCAGATAGTTTGATTGACTACTTTAGATTGAAAGTGTGGGTTTGTGAGTGAATGTTCTCTTGTGCCATAGCCTGACGTAGCCCCTACCTTGTACCTAGTGCTGTCAGGATAGGCGTCAGCCTCCACTGGCCTGAATGGGGATAAAACAGGTACAGAAATTGGATGGACCGATGGATTAAAGTGCAGAATACTAATTTTTACATAAAGGGCAAAATGAAGAATTTACCAGTTTTAGTAACTGAAGAGATTTGTAAAATTATAGCCATTTCTAATGTCAATGTAAAGAACAACATCCACTGCAGATAGTGGATTATATAGCAAGGTTGTGTCCAATATTTTATGTCAATAATTTGAAGGTTCAGACCAGATTAGTTTGTAATTGTAAACAAGCTTTACACTTTCAAGGTGATAATGACACTTTGATATTGTGCCATTAAAGGATTTCTGAAGCCTGATCATTTTGCAGCTCAGTCACCCTCATCTCTTTCCCATTACTTTCTTTTTTTTTGTTTTTAATTAAAGAACACCAGCTAAATAGACAAGTCAACAAAGACATGGGCACCATATGCAACTACAGCACACAAACAAAAATAACACAATGATTGTTTTAAGTATTATAAATCAAACTAGCTGACTAATTAAACCTGATTTCAATAGTAAGGTAACCTCTGGAGAATGAGGTTGAAAAATATATATACATTTCAGAGCAAAGAAAGATGCAAATATTTCTTAAGTATTACATGGCACTGCTATATGTAACCACCATGACATTTGCCTAGGTATATTATATTGTTAGGAGCCCAGAATGGAAGTCTTCAGTTCTGAAAGCAGCAAGAGATATTCTGGATATTGAGGGACTGTCTATATCCTTAAAGGGACAATGAACCTTCAAATGAGTCCCTAGATACGTTAAAGGATAAGTTTGGCATTTTTTCAAATTGAACTTATTTCTCACAAGTATGGCATATGTTAATTTTCCTCATGAAATTGTGTTCTAAAGTGAAGTCTATTTTAGAAATTTTTAAAAATAACTAGGTACCTGGGTCCCATTGTGAAAAGATACCTTACGATGAACCATAGTTGTGAAGAAATAACTTTGACTTGAAAAATACTGAATTTACTCTTTAACATGCTGCCAGATTGAACTGATGGTGGCTGGGTTCTTGTTTGCCATTGATGTTCCTTCCCATTAAGAAAAAACTGAATTCTTCATAAGAGAGGATAGAGATATGCTTTACAGGGACCTCAGGAAGGTATTTAAAGGTTAATTTTGCATATAAATCTCAAGGGAAAATATGCTCCAGGCATGCAGAACATAACAGGGGATTACAGAATTGTGAATAACTTGAGCTTAGTAGGATGTAATAGATTTTCTTGCCTGCAAGAAAGGTCCATGAGTCCTCTATTATAAAGTCATTCTAAGTTTAAGTGTTGTTGGTGGTAGGGTTTGCATTAGAATATTATATGATGCCAGATCATGTTTAATGTTAAGAGCTAGGAGTTAAGCCATTATATAGGAAGGAAGGACATCATACAATTTGGAAATACAGGGAAAGGGGTCTTGAAAGACCAATCAAGGAAGATTTCATCACTGAAAATACAGTACACGTTTCATGCCTGTACAGATATGTAGTTAAGAGGGAAAGCTGTAAAAGTACACCTACAAAACACTACAATTGGGATATTTTTTTGTTTGTTTTGATTTACTTCCTCTAATAACCTAATGAAAAGAGTAAATGTAACAAACAGGTAAATCGTCAATTTGACCTAGATACCTAGATGGTTGTCTTAGGAGATGCCCCAGGGTAAAGCAAGAAACACAACATCAGCATTTTACTTCCCAACACTTCACCTCAATCAAGCATCCCAATAGATGTTTTTTATTCTTCAAAGGTTTCAATAACAAATGCCTAAACATTTTTATTCCCATAATGATGTCTAAAAAAGAACATTAGCTTTTTATGCTATCTGAGCTTTGACTTGACTAATAATTCTTTTTAATAGCTGTCCAAGACCTTGACAATTTCATAAGAAATTATTTACTTGAAGTTTCACTGTACCTTGCTGAGAATTTGTCCCATTAGGCTTTAATACTCTTCCTTTGATCGGGTTCAGAGAATAACTGTGTGTTTTCTGGTTATAATAATGAAATGTAAGAATTTCTTACTCTAATATGTATTAACATAATAAGAAAATTGATTTAATGCACAGTATGTATTTTAGTCATACTTTGGCTAGAAATTGAAAGTGGATTAAAACTGCTCACAATAAATTGCATACAATTCAGAGAACAATGGTTGCATTTCTGCCAGGTGCTCATTTTCAAAAGACATTTGCTGAATTTTACAAGTGCTATAAGAGACATTTGGGGGTTTTGATCAATTAGCCTATTTATCTAAAGATAATTAGCTTTTGATGTGTGAATATGCCGGAGAAAGAAAAATCAATCAGAACAAACTCATTCAAATACTAAACTGAGGGACTCTTCACAGCAGGAGTGCTAGCTTGGAATCAAACAAGGAACCTGAAAGAAATACATTTAGTTGTTATAAGCTCTTTATGGGTACAAATACATGGGTGTGTCATGAACTGAAATCTTAATTAGCAAATCACATTAAGCAGTATATAAGTTCACTGTTCACACAGTAAAATGCTGTCATTGATTTGAGGTCCTGGAATTACACATAAAGAAAATGCATGACACCATAGAAACAGAATCAAGTAGAACAATTTTCCAAATATATAAATGTGATGGATGTTCAACAAAGCGGTAAGCTGCTCCCAGGGGTTCTTGTTGTTGTTGTGTCATAGTCAATAGAGTAAGCTGAAAATCACAGAAAGTAAATGAAAGTAACCTATCTTAAACCTCCCTAACACTGTAACATTAGCAAAGGTTAGAAAATGCACGTATGGTGTAACATTCAGTTGTGTTCAGAGATATGGTTCACTGATAAGAAACTTGGTGTATTGATAAGTTGGTCTTGTCTGTTGCGAGAGATGGACGTCTGAAGCGGAGCTCCTTTAGCAGCGGTATTATTTTTTTATTTTATTTTCTCATTATCCTGATATATCCTGTATTCATCCAATCTGAGGGTTCTACTACAGTATATGCAAGCATATATAAACATGGCCGGCAAGAAAGGGGCTCAGAAAGAATTGGAAAAGAAAACTAAAGCTACATCCAAGCCCAGACCGACAAGTCCAAGTTCAAGCTCAAGGTACGGCCTTTCAGATGGGCGAAAGCCCAGACTCCTTGGGACCACGGTCCGCTGCATCGTCTCCAGTTGAGAGCGAAATGGGGAGCGAATGTGTGAGTGCCGCAAGTCACAATAGCTTGCCGATTGGAGAAGATCATCTGAAACTGGAAAAGGCCTTGCAGTCTGCGCTTTCACCTACTCCACGTAAGCCGGGAATACCGGCTGTAATAGAGCCCACCGCCTCACCTACAGTGCATGAAAGCAGAAATGATCTGTCTGAAATGATCTGTCCGAACTGAAGGTGATGATCTACATTAAATACCTTCATTTTAACAGTACTTCACAATGTCTTGCATTTCAAAATGGAGTACAAATAGGCTTGTGGTGGCTCAACAGTTTACAAACATACAGGATTCTAATTCAAGCTAAGTGAAAATGGCATTGACTGATGTGCTGTCAATAATTGCGGAATATCTATTAATAATTGTATGGTTTTATTTTTAATAGCAAAAGGAATACCAAAAAGACAGCAACACCAATAACATTCCAGCAAGTATTTAGTGTAGCACATCTCCTCTTTCACAAACCTTAGTAATAAGATCTCACCACTCAGTTAAACTAAAGGCCAAATCATATTAAATAAAAAGTGAATTTACCAAAATAAAGTGAAATAACCAAAAGAAAAAATATATATAAAGAAAAGTAATGAAAAGTACCTGAAATAAGTTCCCCACCTAGCTATTAGTTAAAGCGCAGTAATTTATTAAAGGTTGTTAGAATGCGTTGATAGCGAATTGCTACACCCATCACACGACAAACCACGTGGACTGGGACCCGAGGGCCCAATGGAGTAGAGTCACTTCTGGGCTAAATAACTAAGAACTTGGAAAGGGACTGATTATTGTATAAAGTGAACATCAAAGGTGACCCCTACTCTTTGTCAAATATTATATCGCTAAGCAACTGTTTAAGTACAGCACAAGCCATACGTCTGCTCTATCTATCCTATTAATGGGGCTTAGTATTTTGTACACCATAGAAACTGTTAAACACAGTGTGTTCCTTGTTTTACACCCACAGCTGTGATCTTCTACCCGTACATAAACTCCAGCGTCATCTACAACCCCATGCTGTGTTTGTATCACTTTGAGGAGCGGCACATTCATGTGTGATTAATTAGTTCAAATACCTTTTAGCTGAAGGGCAATAACGTCTGTTCTTCAAAATAATAATGTGCACATAATACAGCCATAAGGTCATTGACACTGTAAGAGAGTTCATTCAAAGCTTACTGTCGATGGTTACAGAATTTCTTTCGTCTTCCATACACTCTTTGTATGATTCTGTATGAGCAGCTTGTGTATGCGCCTTCTCATGTTTTGACTAACTTGTAGGAATCTGACCAGCTGTCAGACAGCTAAAAGGGGATAATACACAAAATATACCAGTTTAAGTAATGCCTCTCAAAGTAAAATTAAACTATTAAACACATTATAGTTGCATTCACGCAGAACATTTCTCGTTGTTTAAGATGGACAACAATTCAAATTTGCCAATGCTTTTCAACGAGATTTTGAAATTGCAAAACTTTGTACAGCACAATCTGTTTGAGATATCTGAACAAATATTAAACTGTCTCAAAAAATTTCCTTGAGGAATAAGCGTTACATATTTCAATAAAAATGGTCCACTGGGGGTCGAGTTCTTCCTCGCAGACACACAGACATGGCTACCACAATAGGTGCTTTGCACATTATATGTGAACGACCTAATAATCAATTAAACATTATTTCTTTATATGCAAGACAATTAAATTTACTAGATCAATATTAACTTATTCTAATTATAATATAAGTTATAGAATTACAACATAACGAAGACTACAGTTTAATACAATGTAATTTTATAATGCTATGCTTTTTGAACTTTTAATAACTAAAGTTTCTGAAACAGTCCTACTCTGTATGCAACACAACCTGGACCATAAATTTTCAAAAATGCATTTTAGTAAAAACATAAAACCATTGAAACTAGATTAATACTTTTATTTATTTTTCATTATAAATACTTTCAAAATTGGAAGTAATGATGCAATATCAGATTATTTTTGATAGTACTATGAATTGATGCATAACTCTAAGCTACAGTATAGTCCAGTGTTTCTCAACCTTTAAGTGTTTACGACAGAAAGAGTTTTCATAACAGTTTAAATCACGCCCCCCCTAACATTTGTTGAAAGGAACCCACTAATACCAATTTGTTCTTTTTTAATTAATGATATATCATAGATGCAAATTTTATTATACCTACTTAACTTTTATCAACATTTATCTAACTCTATATTTATTTTTCTAGTATCAGAATGTAGTTTAAGTTAATTTGTTTTGTTTTCAATAGATGTATTTTTCATATTTTTGATTCTTGTTTTCTTTTTTTCCCATCTTCGCGCCCCCCTAGGCGCTTGTGCTTGTTCAGCCACAGGAGGACTTCCATACCAGAGCCCCTTTGCAGATCTTACATAGTGTTTCTTAAGATTTTCCCACCAATAGGAGACTATTTCCCTCTCTACACATGACTCTACTGTTGACCTTCAGTAGGATCCCTGAGTACTTCTAATCCATGTGTGCTGGACCTGGGGTTTGCATGGTCAGTGGTGACCACAACCTGTTGTAGTCAGGATTGGCTACTTATGACCAGTATATACTCTAATAAATACTATACCTGGTGCTGGAAAGCATCTATTAGATTTATTCTGAAACATAGTGGACAGTATTTGTTGGCACTCCATCCAGAGCTGGTACTTGCTGATAGGCAGCAGTCTCTAGCATCTGTATTAAATGATGTGGTGTTAGAATATTGATGGATAAGTGAATGGAACCTAGGCCCACACCAGAAGTACATTTTTATTTATAGTAAATTATTTTTTGTGTGAAGCTCACTCACACAGGAAGAGTAGCAGGAGATTACTATAAATCATTGTACCAGATTGTATTCTACAATGAAACTGAATAAAGCACCAATGGGAATTTTTTATTTAGTCTGGTTTATTGTCAAATCTAACAACAAAAAGAACATCTGCATCGCATAAAATTAGAAATCCACCCATCTGAGTTAAAAGGTCCAGCAACAACTCTGCTAAAAATGTGTCTACAATCCAATTAGGGCATCCCAAGCTTATTAATAGTTAATTTGCTTTCTTAGAGACCTTTTATTATCTTGGTTTCCCCTTGATAATCACAGCAGAAAGTCTTCTGGTCTTCTTCTAAATATGAAGGGGCATGCCATTTAAATTGATTAATAAAATTTACTGTATAAGAAATGTAAAACCTTTTTCAGCAAGTTATATGAGCCAGGATTTCAATACTAATTCTTCTACACTGGCTAAATGTATTCCCACTGTTACAATACTACTGCATAGCATTAGTAGTACTGTAGTGTTTAATAGTTCTTAAAAAATACAACTCTGTTTCTTGAGGTATGGTCCATTCAGAAAACTTCTAACCCCTTTATTTTTTTCACATTTTGCTATGTTGAAGCCTTGTGCTAAAATTATTTAAATTATTTTTTATCTGCATCAAGCAACAATCAATACCTCAGGATTAAAACAAGGCCAATGTGTGTGTGTGTGTGTGTGCGCGCACCCTGCCCGGGGTTTGTTTCCTGCCTTGTGCCCAGTGTTGGCTGGGATTGCCTCCAGCAGACACCCGTGACCCTGTACAGTAGTTAGGATATAGCGGGTTGGATAATGGATGGATGGACAATAAACTGTTAAAAAAAAAGGTTTTTGCAAATTCATAAAAAATAAAAAACTGACACAAGTATTCAGACCTTTTACTATGACATTTGAAATTTGCCTTAAGTCAGGGGTGGTACACAGTGGTGGTCAGCCACTGCGACCCTCCAGGACTGGAATTGGACACCCCTGCCTTAAGTGCATCCTATTCTATTGACCACCCTTGAGCTGTACAGAACAAAATACATTAAAACCTTGGATTACAAGTAACTTGGTCTTGGAAGAAATAAGTGGATAGGACTGGTGAGCTTTGTTGGGCTGAATGGCCTGTTCTTGTCTGGAGTGTTCTAATGTTCTAAGTGTTTTGCAAGACGAGAAAAAATTTTTAATAAATTTTAACTTGATAAACGACCGAGGTCTTGCAATACGAGTAGTACATATGCATTCTGTCTGCCGAGCGTTACGTGATCACAAGTGGGCCAATGGTTTTTCTCTCTCTTTCGCTGTGGGATTGTGGGTAATCGTCTCCCATGCTTGGTCTCAGGCGGCATGACTCACTCGTATAGTCAACATCCGTACAAGCGTATACTGCTTACTATAGCATTGTGACCAAGTGTGTGTGCGTAACGCATTTTTTATTTTGCGTCCAAGTGTAGTGACTGTTCTTTAGTAACTGCACTGCAACAAAAAAAATTTGTAAAAAAGCACCACCCAAATAAGGCTGTAGCAGTGCGAGCGATGATTCCGTTTAACGACAATGCAATGTCACATTTCCGCGAAATCAACTGTCATTGGATAGGTTCCTTGTTAAAATCGCAAAAACAGAAAAAGATTCCAGTAATCCAACAGATAGCAGTGATTCCATTAGTTAGAGTGAAAGTCATCCTGCACAATTACCCTCCTCCTCCTCTCCTCTCTCTCTCGTCTCCCTCACACCAGCCACGATTCTTTTCAAAGGTAAAGTGCAGGTTAATTTGTTTTATATATTTTCACTTTATATTTTGCATTAACTGTGGTGGGCTGGCACCCTGTCTTGGGTTTGTTTCCTGCCTTGCGCCATGTGTTGGCTGGGATTGGCTCCAACAGACCCCCGTGACCCTGTAGTTAGGATATAGCAGGTTGGATAATGGATGGATGGATGGATTTTGTATTAATCATTTTTATATGATTTATATTTTTGGGTTGTGGAACGAATCCATTATTTCTTATGGGGAAATTTGCTTTGATATACGAGTGCTTTGGATTATAAGCACGTTTCCGAAACAAATTATGCTTGCAAAGCAAGGAACCACTCTACAGAGATATCCTTAATGATAGTAGTTCTGTAGTTCAGACTGGGTCGAAGGTTCACTTCCATCATGACAATGAGACCAAGCATAAAGCAAAGGCATCACAATACTGGGAGTGTCAATATTTGAATGTCTTGGAGGACATTTTGCAGCATTATAAAAGCACACCAGGACGTATGGTCCAATCATCCGCTCTTCTGGTCTATCTGAGGCAGTAGTCGTTACAGTAAAGCTTTGGGCTTAAACCTTGAGTTTGTCAGTTCAAATCCCACTACTGACACTGTGACCACTTGCAAGTTACTTCACCTGTCTGTACTCCAATTGGAAAATAAATATAACCGATTGTATCTTAAATGTTGTAAGTTGTCTTAAATAAAGGCTTCAGCCAAATAGTAATCCTTTTCACTGCCAAAATATATTAACGCACCGCATGTGCCTGTACATTTTATACTTTATTTGAGGACATTTTAATTTATGTCTTCTAATTTTGATGTTCTTTTCAGCACAGTGATCTTTACATCCATTAGGGGTTAGTTAAAACAAACAGCAGTTGACTGCACAGAGTTATAGGGTGAAGCAAACTCTTGCAAGCGTTACGTGGCCCTGCCATTAAGCTTTTTTTGTAACTTAGTCATTGGGGCCTTTCAGGGCTTTTTCCCCTCATGCTATCTTCTGCATTTTTTCTCACTGTCACTTATATAAACCTTAAGGTTAAGCAGCATGTTTGTATAAATTTGTCTTTTTTATGTGCCTGCTGGTTATAGTTTTTATGGACTAAAAAATCCAGATTACTGGGTTGCATTCACTATGAATGCATGGATTTGCTCTGTGATTTAATTTTTCATATCAGTTCTAATCAGGATAATATATTGTAACTACTTGACAATTAGCAGACAAAAAACTACATATTAGTCTTGGTTTTAATATAATTCTGATTGATTTTTTTTTAACTATTACAAGCAGGGAACTATGTTGAAAGTTTGATTTAAAAGCACATTTCCCTTTTAGACTCCAAGTTAAAGTGTACTGATGTGGATGAAAAAGTGCACATCCTTAATGGGCGTTTATCTTACATTCTCCAATTTAAGACATAAAACCTAAAAATACAGAGAAAACACTAGAAAATGTTAATTATACAATAACTGCCAAAATGGTTGCTGAATGGTTGGGTGATTGCTCCACACAATGAAATATAAATTAAAATCTTGTATTCACTTAAATACTTCAGAAATTACAGAATATAATCAAAGCAAATGGGATTATTATATCAACCATCTTTATCTTTATTCAACAGCTTACTTACTATGAAATGACAAGTGGACATTTAAAATGTCTCTCATCATAGTCTAAAACAGATGCTTTATAAAAACTATGCAGGGTTTTAATTAAACTAGTAGTATTTATAAAACTGGGGATGTTAAAACAGAGTCCTACTTAGGAATGTATTTCAGTAGTAACTTGCATTCATTGAGTCAAATGTTTTTATTAGAGATACAAATATGCTAAAATAAATGGTCATATCTTCTTCTCTGTTTCCTTAAGTATGATGTTTTCTGTCAATTACTATATTCTACAAGCTTCCCACCACTCCTAGGACGCTACTCAGAACTGTAGCTCAGACCTGCAAGTACTGATATAGCTTTGCTGGTTACCAACTCCAGACTCTGATCTCTTCATCTGTTCTTCCAAGAAGCTTCCAGTCTGCACTGGTCTGCTTTCAAACTCTCCGTCCTCAATCTACATACATTAAAATGTACTTAATTTCTCACTTCTCCCACCATAGCTATGGAATATAGTAAACATCTTCTGATCATCGAGACTTTTTCCAGTTTACTAAAGAGCAAAGTTTAAGTCTTTTAACTTTGGAGTCTTTGGCAAGGCACTTCAATGTTTTTTATGAATCTTCTACTTAAAGCATTTCCACTTGTGGCAAAAGACTTAGACTATGAACATGCTACAGCAAAACTGGACACACGTCTGGATGTTTTCACACAAACCTTAGGTAGCCTTCAGTTTTTCAAAAGTAGACATAAGACATCTTCCCCCTTCCTTTGCAAGTACAATACAATATGTCAAGTTCCAAAACCAATTACGTTTTAATTATATTTGCCTTTATCACTTATTTTTGCCATCTTGCAAGTTTACAACGTGGTCACTACTAATGTACCTTCACTATGGTGACGGAAGTCTAATGTCACACAGAAGTGACACTTGTGCATGTACTGGGTTGTATTTATCATTGGAACACTCCATGGTTCTCATAAAAGATGCACAAGTATTAAGGTAAGCCGTTCGCTTTCTGATCTACATTACGTAGCTAGACACTGTCTTTGTGACCTGTTATCCCAGCTTTTTCCAAATACTCAGTGTGGTGTTGACTTTCAGATCACTTTTACTTTGTTGTGTGCTCTTGAATTTTGGTTCTGTTCATGCATTTTAAAAATAAAAATTTCAGCAAAATCGTATTTTTGTGCCATTCTCTGCTTAAGACATTTACTTGTAATGTTTATTGTTTCTTTTACTATTCTATTTTACTATTAAGTTCCAGCATCATTTTGCATTACTAAGGGTTTCATCATTTGCTGCACATTGGCACTGATGGCGACATTCTCCAGAATGCTCCACGAGTACATGCCGTGTGATGTCACAGAAGTGACCATATAAACATTGATGCTCTTTATATGAAATTGGATAAATATTGTGCAAATTACCAATTCCTCTTCACACTTTATTTTTGGTACAACTGAACTATTTTTTGGCTTAAAACTTTAATTGTTTTGTTGGCAATGTGACATAGATAGACTTCTTGGTTATAGAAACTCTGCTTGATTTTTGACATAAAATACTTTCCTGTCTCTTTGCAAGTCAGAACAGGGCCTTGAAGCCCATCTTTCGCTTTTGTGGTCAGGCTGCTTGGAATGAGGCCTGTTTTTGAGACAGACCATTGAAGAACTGCACTGGTTTTAGTAATTTTGAATCCGGTCCTACTTTTTTCACAATTCTGTGTATTGTCGAAACTACAACATTTTGTACATTCACCACCATTTTCTACTATGATCTACCTGTCACACAACTGATATGACTTATGGGCTCTGTTTTCTACTATCAATAAGCTCACTTTAATGTAATTTAATTCTTCTAATAACTGGATCACTTTATTTTTTCAACAAGAGATTCACTTTAATTTAGCTTTTCTACGTAACAACAGACTTCACCTTTATCTTCTAATAAGTTGAGTAAAAAACTGTGCTGGAAACTGGTGGGCACTGAAATAGCACTCTCATTAAGCACAATTACAAGTGTATAAATCGAATGAAGGTATGTGTCCGATTAACATGATTTGTTTATTCCTGTTCTCTACAGCAAGTACAATTTTGGGGTTGTGTAAAACCCTTTCTTTAATGTCTGACTTCAAATAGTTTCCAAATGCGTACAACTGCATGCACCAGGAGGAAGCACCATATCCTGACTTTAGGCATTCCGCATTAAAGCCAATTTAGGTGACATAAGAGTATACCAGGAAAGGAAGATGAGGAGAACAAAGCATGGAGAAAATGAATTAGGTACTTCACGTATTAGACAGGACACATTTTTGTGCTTAGGGCCATGTCACATGACAGGATAGTTTTGTTTCTTCATTTCATTTTTATATATGTTTGTGTTGTCCTCTTTTAATGTGTTTGCTTGAGTTACAAAGTGATTGCTTTTTTAAGGACTCCTTCACATTACTATGGCAAGTATTGTGATTGATCCAAGTGCTGAATATCAAATGGTAACACATTTATATTTAAACTGCTCTGAGTCAGAACCACTAAGAGCTTTAAAACTTCACTCTCCAATCACGTATATGAAACATCAATATGTAAAGTGTGTATCAAAATATTTGGCAAGAGCAATATTTTGATAAATCACAAGTATGCAGTAAATGTTATTTTTAACTTATAAAGATGACAGCAGTGCTATGGTATTTTACAAAAATATAATGATGGCTTATTTTTTCTTATACTAGTAGAGACAGCATATAAAATAATTATATTTTTAGGCCAATAAATCATGCTGCCTGTTCCATGTATCTCTATTCGGTTCATAAGATTAGATTTAAAAAGCAGACATTATAATGTTCAGCAACTGAATGAGAACAAATTATAGCCAGCTCTTGACAAAAATCACCACGAATGTATAACAGCAGCACCTACAGAGAGGATCAGGTTTGGTTTGATTGCCTGTGGTGTCAGCAAATATAACGTACTGAAAAACAGTGGAAATCACTTATTAAGTAAATTAGAATGAAATTTCTCGTAGTTTTCTTTGTGATACACTGAAAACTATTATTTATGTGTTGTACACATTCCATGACGTCTAAGAATTAAAGGAGCATTGAATTTGTTAATAACATTTTAAGGCAGTTTAGGATACAGGGTGCCTAGCAAAGTGATTGCAAATCATGACTACTCTGTACACGGGCTGAATAATCCGTGAAAAAAAGCTAAGACTTATCTTTGAGATGGAACTGACATATTAAGTTAAAAATTAAAAGTGCAAGGAAAGACTATACTTGGAGGGATTGTCCAAAATGCTCAAGAAGACCACAAAAAACTTACAACTAGCATGGCAGTGGTAGACATTACTGAGAATTTGCTATGTTAGCGCTCTAATTTTTCACTATTTCTTTCCTAGCAACAGCCTTGAATGAACTATTCTTTAATTAAGACAAATATAGCCGGATAAGAGTTGCCAGAAAACTGCAAGTAATTGAGATGGACATCCATTAAAAAGCAGGAGGAAGAGCAAATAATGCTTGCATCAATAGCCAAAGATTGTCAGTTTGATTAGCAGAATGTACTCCAGACTAGAGTGTAAGCCATTTAAATTAAGCAAATATATTTTTTACTTTGTCACAATAAAAATATTTTTATCTTAGCATTAAGTGTGATTAAACTTTAGCCGAGTCACTGGCTGTATGTACTCTTTATGTTTCCCCCATGTTTAACTGTTTTTTCTCTAGGAACTTATCTATCTATAAACAAGTTTCAGTAGTTAGATTTAGAAAAAACTGGGTTTAGCAGGCCAATAATGTTGTTGTGTTATGGCACTTGGACACGTTAAATGTAAAATGAATCATGGAGTAAGTGCTTACAGACAGAATCTATACTAATAAAAGGCAAAGCCTTCACTCACTGACTGACTGACTGACTCACTCACTCACTAATTCTCCAACTTCCCATGTAGGTAGAAAGCTGAAATTTGGCAGGCTTATTCCTTACAGCTTACTTACAAAAGTTAAGCAGGTTTCATTTCGAAATTCTACACGTAACGGTCATAACGGTCGACAACATCCGCCATGTTGAACTTTTTTATTTATGGCCCCATCTTCACGAAATTTGGTAGGCGGCTTCCCTGCGCTAACCGAAACCGATGTACTTACTTATTTCGATAGTATGACGCCACTGTCGGCCGCCATATTGAACTTTCCAACGTCACCAATTTTCCAACTTCCCGTGTAGGTAGAAGGCTGACCCCATCTTCACGAAATTTGGTAGGTGGCTTCCCTGCGCTAACCAAAACCAATGTACGTACTTATTTCGGTGGTATGACGCCACTGTCAGCCGCCATATTGAACTTTCCAAACGTTACTAATTCTCCAACTTCCCGTGTAGGTAGAAGGCTGAAATTTGGCAGGCCCATTCCTTACAGCTTACTTACAAAAGTTAAGCAGGTTTCATTTCGAAATTCTACACGTAATGGTCATAACGGTCGACAACATCCGCCATGTTGAACTTTCTTATTTATGGCCCCATCTTCACGAAATTTGGTAGGCGGCTTCCCTGCGCTAACCGAAACCAATGTACATACTTATTTCGGTGGTATGACGCCACTGTCAGCCGCCATATTGAACTTTCCAACGTCACTAATTATCCAACTTCCGGTGTAGGTAGAAGGCTGAAATTTGGTACTTATTTTGGTGGTATGATGCCACTGTCGGCCGCTATATTGAACTTTTAATGGAAACCGATGTACGTACTTATTTCGTTGGTATGACACCACTGTCGGCCACCATATTGAACTTTCCAACGTCGCTAATTCTCCAACTTCCCGTGTAGGTAGAAGGCTGAAATTTGACAGGCTCATTCCTTACAGCTTACTTACAAAAGTTAAGCAGGTTTCATTTCGAAATTCTACGCGTAACGGTCATAACGGTCAACAACG
This sequence comes from Polypterus bichir lapradei, assembly GCA_026402145.1. Taxonomy (NCBI): domain Eukaryota; kingdom Metazoa; phylum Chordata; class Cladistia; order Polypteriformes; family Polypteridae; genus Polypterus; species Polypterus bichir. The sequence continues at coordinate 46,756,336 of JANRMT010062814.1, forward strand.
TCCGCCATGTTGAACTTTCTTATTTACGGCCCCATCTTCACGAAATTTGGTAGGTGGCTTCCCTGAGCTAACCGAAACCAATGTACGTACTTATTTTGGTGGTATGACGCCACTGTCAGCCGCCATATTGAACTTTCCAACGTCACTAATTCTCCAACTTCGCGTGTAGGTAGAAGGCTATAATTTGACAGGCTAATTCCATACAGCTTACTTACAAAAGTTAAGCAGGTTTCATTTCGAAATTCTACGCGTAACGGTCATAACGGTCAACAACGTCCGCCACGTTGAACTTTCTTATTTATGGCCCCATCTTCTCGAAATTTGGTAGGCGGCTTCCCTGCACTAACCGAAACCAATGTACGTACTTATTTCGGTGGTATGATGCTACTGTCGGCTGCCATATTGAACTTTTCAACAGTCTTTGTTACTTATGGCCCCATCTTCAAGAAATTTGGTACATGGGTTCCCAACGCTAACTGAATCCTACTTACGTACATATATACGTCCATAGCCTGCAGCTCGGTCACCGTGTGAGGTGGCGTTGGGTCCCCCATCCCAACGCCTCCCACGTTGTTGGCTGCCTGTCTATATAAGACCGTCCGTCGCTCCAATCTCTACATTCCCTTCCTTGCTTCGCCACGGGATTAACGTCTTCCTACTGATAACTACAGCCTTTTTGTTTAATCCACGGCTTCTCCGCTGTTAAATTGTTTGTTTATTACAATTATAGTTATTGTATAGGTATTTTAGACTTACTTTACATTTCTCAGGTACCCATTTCCTTTATCATTCCAACCCCCATTACCATGTCTATCGAGGTGATCACTATCGATCAAAGAACTGTCACTTACCGAGTGGTTTCCATGCTCGGAGATGGCACCTACCTTTTCCATTCTCTGTGTTACATATTGCACGGCCATATCAGGCTCACTCTTGATATCCGGAGGAACATTGTGTCTTATGTATTGAATGACTGGGACAGGTTCAAGGTGTGGACTGATGACGGTACAGGAGATAATTATACTACACAGGAGCACTATAAGAGTGAAATGCTTAAGCCCTTCACCTATGGTTCTGCATGTGAGTTGATGGCTGCCGCTGAATTGTTTGGTTGTCGCTTTCAAGTGTACCGAAATGGCCAAATATTTTACACCTTTCGACAACCGCCAATGCCTCTTAAACATCTTAGATTCACAGGTGACGATTTCAGTAGTGGACACTTTGATGTTCATGAATGTTTAAACTCTCAAAAGCTGGATGTGATTTTATCGATGAAACCGGTTGTGTGCTTACAACGCTTGACAGATGCCGAATGTCACTTCAACACAACAAATCCTGCAAATACTGTCGTAATTGAAACAAACCATGAAACTCAAACAGATTATGACAGCAGCAATCCAAGCTGTCAGATTTGAGACAAGATTACTGTTCACATGGCCAAATGTAAGTTGCATGCTCAAGAGTAAACTCAGCGCACAGCTTGGTCATGTTACAACCGGAGGGCCGAACTGACAACATGGTATACAAAGAGATCCTTAACAAATAATTATTGGCATATTTTCCCTCAGTTTAAAAAGGTTTAATTTTCTTCTTAATAAAAATTTTAATGCAGTACTTCGCCGCTGCGAAGCAAGGGTATTTTGCTAGTCTATACTAATAAAAGGCAAAGCCCTCACTGACTGAGTGACTGACTGACTCACTCATCACTAATTCTCCAACTTCCCATGAAGTTGAAAGGCTGAAATTTGGCAGGCTCATTCCTTACAGCTTACTTACAAAAGTTAGGCAGGTATCATTTCGAAATTCTACGCATAACGGTCATAACTGGAACCTACTTTCGTCCATATACTGTAATAGCCTGCAGCTCAGTCGCTATGTGAGACGGAGTTGCGTCTCGCATCATCACGCCTCCCACGTAATTGAGTGCCTGCCCATATAAGGTAAATATTCGCGGGTGAAGGACTGTGCTTAGCATATTCATAAGTGCAACTAATGCAAAAACCCTCCCTCAGCGAAAGTGCAAGAGAAACTTTTAAGTGCCAGGTCTGAGCTAAAATTAAATAAAGCCGTGGACATCGCAAGATCGCACAAGATATTCGCGAGATACAAGTTTAATGAGAAGACGCAGGGTATAAAGCCTCGATGCTAAAGACCTGGCGAAGTCATGCCTTCTCTGCTGGCCTAAAAAAATATCTGAATCACAAACTGATGTTAATTATATTTTGTCCATAAATACTTATTAAATAATTCCAAATAGTCTGTCTGCTTCCTTTCATAGCTTTTGCGATGGTTGTGCTGCTTCCAGACATGTATTTTCATATTAAAGCATTTAACCAATCACATTTCAGCCATCATTTGTTGCCAGGCAGAGAGGCCTTCACAATCCATTGTGCAGGCCCTCTAACACAAAATAAATGTCGATTAAACTGTTGCTTCAACCAATCAGATTTTGAGTTGGTGTCAGTAGGGCCCTCTAGCAGGCGTACGGCAACATCACCGTATTCAGACCCATTGATTGGATAGAAGCTGATATGAGGAACTCTACGAGGCCACTGAACGCACCGCAGGCGCTCTGAGCACAAGATCCTCGTGCGCACTACCGCCAACTCCATAGCAGGATTCTGGACAATATTATTTGCCAGACACAGACCAGATTTCAAGACCACGAAAAACTGATGTTTGTCACGCACCTCGACCCCCAGAAGTTTCGGGAATACAAGAAAAATTTCCCGCATGCAGCCTTCTCCAGTTTAACACAAGAGCCACAGAGCAGTTTTTGATCTGTCTCGGCTAAAAACAGAATTGACTGTAATGAATGCCATGGATGATTTTGCAGGAAAATCTCCCACTGATCTCCTTGACTTCCTTCATCAGAAAAATCTGAATGAGAGCATGGGGCAGCTGTTCACATTGGTATATTTGGCGGTGACCATTCCCGTGTACACTGCTTCTGTCGAGTGGACATTTTCAGCCCTAAAGTCAATTAAAACTTATGCCAGAAATATGACAGGGCAGGTTCGACTTTCAGCATTAGCTTCGATGCCGTTAGAAAGGAACTTTTTGATGGAACTGAAGCGTACGGATAATCTGTACGACAGAGTAATTGAACTGTTTTTGATGAAAGAGAGGAGGATGGATTTTGTTTACAAATAATCAAAATTTTTGGTGAGTAAAATGTTGCGATTTTCCTAAATAATATTGCAAGTTTATGAGTTATTATTTATGTTTTTTATGTGTTGCTGTAGCTGCAGTAGAAAGGAACTTGTTCACCCCTGGTTTGTCTATTCAATAAAGGCATTTATTGTGGCTACAGGAGTTATCTATCTGCGATGCAGCGGCTCTTTATACTGTATTTCTGCATAATAAGATGGTTTTTATAACCATAAATTAGTTTTTGAGGGGCGGGTTGATTCAGACGGAGCACTACTGAAGGCCTAGGTGTGAGATGCACAGTCCGCCACTGGACCAGATGATACGTAAATTTGATGAACATTACAACCCGAAAATAAACGAAACTGTAGAGAGGTTCAGATTATACTTCTCCCAGTGCATCTCTCTAAATCCTCCGTGCGGGAACATTATCATAAGGCTTAACAATCTTATTGTGCACCGAACCGTCCTTATTACGAAGTCTTCCTTGCTTTACCGCTGGCTGCTTCTTTCCATTCAACTTCCTAGCTCTTTACTTAAACAGTTTTCCTTCTCGCTTTTCCGCTCCTTCGCTGTCTTCTCCCTTTTTGTTCAAAATATGCGCCTCCTTGCCTTTTTACAGTCAGCTCCCCTTATGTCACACCATGGTACGTTTAGCACAAGTTAATACCGGGAATGCCTGTTAAACATCTTAGATTCAAAAGTACCGATTTGGGTAGTGCACACTTCGATGAATGAAACCTGTTATCTTTACAACGGTTGACAAACACGGAATGTAACTTCATAACAACACGTCCTCCAAATACGAACCTGATAGAAAGAAATAATGATAATCAAATCCTTGATGACAGCAACACTCATAACAGTGACAAAACAATTACACTGACAATCAGGTTATGTTATTTTTAAAATGTTTCCTTTTCTTTTTCATAACTTCTTTAACACACTACTTCTCCGCTGCGAAGCATGGGTATTTTTCTAGTTAATTTTATAAGGAAATAAATAGGCTCTATAAGGTAATTATTGTCATGTGTACTATTAGGGTTTTGATTTCTGTTTTTATTGTTATGTTTTTTTCACACTGGTTTCTAAAATCAAATTGTAAAGCATCAGTGAAGGCAAAATATTTTTTTTAAAGTTATCAAAAACACTTTAGAACACTATCTTGTGTGGCAGGTACATATATACCATGTTTGTGAAGAAATATTTTCGACTTGAAAACACAGACATTTTTTGTTAGCAAAAAACTGAAATAAAACAAAAAATACCCACAACTTCAAACTAATACCTAACACCCATTTTTGGCTTCCAGACAAGCCCCATGCCTTTCTGTGGAGTTTAGTGGTCAGGTTGCTTGTGGTGAGGCCTATCCTGAACAGGCTAGAGCAGTGGTTCCCAAACTCGATCCTGGGGACCCACTGTGGCTGCAGATTTTTGCTCCAACCAGATTCACAATCAGTGATAATAATAACATCTGATCTCATTTAATTACCTGGGGCCTCATGCATAACGCCGTGCATAGAATTCACACTATAGCATGGCATGCGGACAAAAGAGGAAATGTGCTTACGCACAAAAAAATGCAAATGCATAAATCTGTGCGTTCACCAACTTCCACATTCTTCCGCTACATAAATCCCGGTCAGCGTGAAACGTAACACACGTGCATGCGCCTGCTGTCCCACCCCAACTCCTCCCAGAATTACGCCTCTTTGAACATGCAAATCAATATAAATAGCCCTTAAGCTCAGCGTTCTGTGAAAAGGCAATGACAAAAGTACGGGGGAAATAGAAGAATTTCAGCGAATACTAAGTGGAGACAAGGAAAAACTTACTATTTATTGGTTTAAACAGTGGTATAAACAACAAAAGGAAGTTGATCGAGTGACATAGCGTGTTGGAGAACCTCGAAAGCTCATGTTCACAAAGTAACACAGTGCCCGAAATAAAAAAGAAGTTGTCACATATCAAAGTCGCCGTGAAAAGGTGAGTCGTAGCCCACCGTCTGAGTGTCATATGAAAGCTTATTAGGGTACGGAGAAAAAAAAAGGCAATATTGGGGGAAAAAAAATGAAATGTCAACTTTATTCTCTAAATTTCCACTTTAATCACGTAGTTTATTTTGTCATTAAAGTAGAGCATCATAAACTTCATCTTAAAATCATATAATTTACTAGTTTCTCAAATCCCATCGTAACTAAAGTAGCATGTTAAATGCTTTGTTTTGTATTTGATCTTCTATGTGCTCTATGTGTGTGAATCAGTACGTGCTTCTGAACAGAGAATACATTACATTCATGATATTACAGCTCTCTGAATAATTAAAATACTGAGATGTATACGTGATATCATTTTCATAATGATAGGAGTTAAAGCATGTTATTAAACATGGGAACACGGTGGCGCAGTGATTGTGTGCGACCTTCGATTAAATAATTTATTGCAGCAGTACTGTCTCTTTCAAACGTACTAACAATTCCTGTCCTTACTTTTCTTTCTCCAAATACCCAATCGTCACACAATCAGCTTTGTAATAGACGTTAAGCCATCTGTAAGCTTAGAACGCTGATTATTAATTATTATTTATTATTCCATCCATCTATCCTTCCAGTGTCATGTCAGCACCAGCAAGAATACACCACAAGGCAGGAACAATCCGTGAATCGAGCGCCAGCGCCTTGCTAGTGCAGCGACACCGTGTCTTCACATGTTTAATTATTAACAATATAGATTATTTAAATGAAGTTAAAGTTTTATCTGTATAATATAATAAACATATTTTGCTGCATTTCATCTTAAAAATTATATCGTCATCATATGTAAATACGCGCTTTATAAAGTGGCTCAGGTTGTGCAATATTATAACTGTATCGCAAGTTTACAGTGAGGTAATTGTACTTCTAAGTACAAAGCGCTCTACTAGGGGCACTTGATGGACTGATTGAGTGTGTTTATAGTTCTTGGGATGAAACTGTTTCTGAACCACGAGGTCCGTACTGGAAAGGCTCTGAAGCGTTTGCCGTACGAGAGCAGTTCAATAGACAGCATGGATGCTTGATGCTGTATCCCGATAATTCTCTTTCTGATCAACTGCTGTACAGCTGTGATTCCCCACTCAAATACAGTGATATAAATACTCCGTGTGGTGCAGTGAGAGTAATATGGAAAAAGATGATCCACTGTGGCAACCTCTAACGAGAGCAGCTGAAAGAAGAAGGTGCAGTGAGAGTAACAACACAGCTGTTGTATTTAGAATAGTTTGACCATTCTGTGGACCATTATATTGTTACAGGTTAATTACAATCAGATGCATTAAACTAATAAACAATATGAGTTTAATTTCAGTTTATTTATAAAGCCATGTCAGGGATGTGGATCTAAAAAAGAAAGGGAAAACACACAGGAAAAGTAGCACTGCTTTGACGCTGGGTGCCGCCAGTCTGCAAAACTGAGCGCAGAACTTGCGTATGCCAGGGTATGAGCTAACATTGAAATGTGCGAGGCTTTATGCCAAGTTTAGGTTTTATACATCTCAATTTGAATGTGGAAACATTCTTACACAACATTTTTGTGCGTACACACCGTTTATACATGAGGCCCTTGGTCTTTTTAACTCTTCTCTCATACTGCATTCAGAAAAACACAACTGTATGGTATTTACATTTATCAGACATTTAGAAATATTTCTGTTTTTTTTTTTTATAAAGCTATAAATGTTTAACTCTCTTTTGTTGTTTTCGTATTATTTTCCCCTTTTCCTGTGTAGTTTTCGCCATTCATTTAACTCTAATAGTGACAATTAACAACCAGCACAGCAGACACCCGGGATGATGAAAGCAGAAACGACTTCAGTGTCAGACTCACTAATTAGTAAAGAATCAATTAAATAACCAGAATACCCGGAAAAGCAGAATGAAAATGAGGTTGAAAATACTGTTAACAACTTAAAAAAAAAACTATGTTACCCTTATAATTGCTTATTACAATTTAATAAAAACATACCAAACTTAGTTTGTAATTTCTACATTGACTCCAAAACACAGAAAATGGAAAATGACTCACTTAATTAGGCTAAGAGTCCAATGAAAAACAGAAGTTGGTTGGAACAAAAACCTGCAGCCACAGTGGGTCCCAAGGATCGAGTTTGGGAACAGCTGGGCTAGGGGAATGTCCTGGACTAGCTTTAGAGGCCTCACACCATTTTTTTATTTTGTGTGCTGCTCCAACGTTACAGCAGAGGGTAGATTCCTGTCTTGTCAGAACTGACTATAAGGCTACAGCATAATTCTGAATGGGGTGCCAGTAATCTAACATGCAAATGTCTGTGATGTGGGAGGAGTACTAAGAGGAAAAGTCACACAAACACGGCGAGAACATGCAAACCTCACAAAGACAGAGGCCAACGTCTCGCATTCAAACACTAGACTTTGAAGTGGTAAGGCAGTAATGCTAAACACTGTGCTTTCATATGTTATTTATTTTCTGTAATTGATGGATCTTTCAAAAAATTTAAGGGCTACATAACTGGGGTAATTCAATGTAGATGCTTCAATCATATTTTTTATAAAAATTCCAACAGTATATAATTACTTCATTTCCAAATGCATTATAACTTTTCCACATGTCATTTAAAATATATAAATAAAATAGATGAATCCATTGAAGCACACAGGCAGGTCTTAAACCATTCAATTTCATTGATTAGCATGAAAAAACAGCAATCATAAATACAGTGTTGGTATTTGGTAGCTTAGAACACAACTGGTTGATTGATAAATTGATAGTGGCATTCGTTAAATTGTTTCCTGTGACATTTATTATTCAAGCCCATTTTTCCATCACAGGCAAGAAATAGAATGCAATTGTTTGTGTTAAAATGAATGGATAGAAAGCACATTTTAGATAAGAATTGCAATGTAATTTAATTCTCGCACATCCAGAAACAAGGAATCAAGAAGCCAATATGGCTGTATCAAGTCTTCAGTTTTAATCTGACCACTTTTACTGATAAAATATTATTTTTCTAATTAAAAAGATGAAAGCTACAACAATAAGAAATGGTATAAGTTTCTTTACCATTATATCATTTCAATCCCAACCATTATCAGATTTTAATTTTTTTAATTTTGAAAAGAACCAAACCTAAAGAAATTGAGTATTATGAAGTAAAAATGTTTCAAAACAGTACACTGCTGACATATTATAAAAAATTAAATTAAAATTAAAGAACCAAGATTAGCATTTCATAAAGGAGATGAATAGAATAGTTGTCAGGGTTGATCACTGTCTTGACCACAAATGCTCTTGTTGTAAGCTTTGTCAGCTCATTAACCTGTACTCAAAAACAGGGCTAAAAAGTGCTACAAATGATAGTAAACAGACTGATTTTGTTCCACATAAAATTTAATATATTATTTACTGACTGTATGTTAGCTATTAACTTCCTTTGAAAATTAAACTTAATTTACTTGCCCAATTTGTTGATTGAAGTACTTTATTTCACTGTCATTATATTAAAAGTAGGCAAATAATGTGCCAAACGTTGCTGCTAATAATAAGATCACAATATGCAATGCATCATGGACAGTATATGCCAGAACCTCTGTTAAAAATATGTTCATAGGAATATTGTTTGATTCAGAATATTTTGTTGCAAAAGTGGAGCTTATTTAGAATGAATGCTTGTTTAAGTTAGTAACTGCATATTAAACTGAATGTACCTGTACAGTATATTCTTGTATACCTACTCTATTCTTAGACATGTACATGATTCAGGGCTATTACACTGCAGCACTATATTTAGAATATTAAACAGAATGTATGGTTTTGAATTTAGTGTTCTCCCTTTAAACTTGATGATTTAAAACCTGACCTTTAGGGTTTTGACTTTGGCTATGTCTGACTTCCCTTCTGTAATGTCCTTAGTCCTTAAACATCTATGCGATTCAATTCAAAATTTGGTTCACCTGGACTTTCATGAAAACTCCAGGTGGTCATCACCACATTGTATTAATATTAGCTTTTCAAATATAAATAAGAAATCATCATGTTGATATTTTGAGCTATATTTAAAACTACTGTACTGGCTTCTTCTTGGGTACTTTTGCACATTATATAGTAGTTTGGTGCACCTACACAAAATTTTGGTTCTTTATATACGACTGAAGTGTTTCTTATATTTATTCAGTAGTAGAATCATAGATTAGGCAGGCACTCTCAAGTCACTGTATAGGGAACAGTAAGTTAAGCAAACATGAGACTTTAACTTCTTCCCATTAGACCACATTAGGCTTTGTTCAGTCTGTCTCTTGACGCTAAAGGTAACTCAGCACAATATTTTAGTGCCTTTATACAGTTCTTTTTAAATAAGGGTTCTCCTTTTCCTAAAAAGACAAGTACTTACTGCACTAGAAGTGCCATAACTGGTATCCCATTTAGACTACAGGCAGAATAAGCACCACTGGAGGCTTTTCTTCCAACCCAGTTTCTTAATGTGAAGTCAATTATTGCTGATGAAGCACTTATTGCTCATCCTACATTTTAATGCTTAATGTAAGTCGTATCGTTTGTTAAGATTTCCCACCCTTAATTACTTATTTTAGTTTTAAACAGCTGCATTCACTGATTTTAATGGCTTCTTAATAGCAATGAGATGCAAATGACAAGGAAACCAGCAGTTCTCAGTCAAACTTTTTCTGATTACATCTGCGTGTATTCATCGTGTGCTATCTGGTTTAGTAAAATAAAATACTGTCAAGATAAACAACCTTCCCAGGCTTCTTTTTCTATTTCAGAGCATCCCCCTATACACTAACAAATTGTTCTTTATGATATTAGACTCAATTATAACCTCATTTACTTGGAATCCGAAACATGCACATATCCTAAGGGCGACCTAAAGCAGAAGGTGGCAATACTTAACTTTCAGTTTTATTACTGGGCGGCAAATACAAGCTATAAAGACTTGGACATTGATACAAATTGATGAATATACACAAGCCTGGTTTGCAATAGAAATACAATTCTGCCATACTTCTTTATGTGCCCTGCTTTGTACTCCAGTACCGTAAATACAAATTGTCGCTAGTATACATATAATCCGATTGTGCATCAATCACTCAGAAAATTGAACCAACACATGAAGCACTTCAAGGCAGGGAAGCTTTTATCTGTTACACTTCTACATGATAATCACCTTTTTCTACCCTTTAAAACATACAAAGTATTTAATGTTTGGAAAACTTCCAGGATTAAAACACTTAGATCTTGCATCTTATGAACAATTACATTTAAAATGTAACTTCCCAGAATCACATTTTTTCCACTACTTTTAATTCAGAAATTTTGCTTAAATGGAGTCTATTCAATTTTCCTCATCTCCCACCCATTTCTATTCTAGATGAAATACTGATCAGGCCTGAAGACACAGACAGTATCTCAATAATATATAAAAACATATTAAAGTCTATTCCTTTCAAAGATCCTAAGGTAAGGTGTGGAAAGGATCTTTAACTTAATATCTCAGAAAAAGAAGTGGAAGGCAGCCATGCATAGAATACACTCTAGCTCCATATGTGCAAAGCATTCAATCATTCAACTGAAAATCTTTAATCAATCACATTTATCCATTTAAAACTATCCAAAATGTTTCTAGGTTAAGAATCAACCTGTGAATACTGCAATCGAGCTCCAGCCTCATTATGCCACATGTTTTGGTTGTACACCAAATTAACATCATTTTGGACCAAAATCTTTGAATGTCTATCAGACAGCCCTGGTGTCACAATCTCTCCCAGTCCATTAACAGCTGTGTTTGGTGGACTCCCAGATGGGCGTAAAGTGGAGAATGACAAACAAACTGTAATTGCCTTTACTACACTATTGGCACGTACACTTGTCTTTCTCAACTAGAAGAATCCCAGCCCACCTGCTATAAGTCACTGGGTAACTGATGTTTTATACCTTTTGAAATTGGAAAAAAATCAAATACTCAGAGGATCTTCTCAAAACTTTTTAACAATACGGTAAGATCTAACCAATAAGCATTTATGTTGGAGAAAAGGACTTTCTAATTTCTTTGTTGTTTTTAAAGATTTGCTCTTGGCTGTCCTCTCCTTCTCTTGGTTGGGGGTTGAATTTTGTTTTGTTAAGTTCGACTTGATTCTACACAATCTTATCTTCTCTGTTTTATAAGTTAGATTTGATTGCATGAAATGTTATTTTCTTCAAGTGAAATTTAAAAAAAATAAAAAAAACATTTGGAAGAAAACTGAAGAGAAAAAAAAGAAATACTGAGATTTACTAATCCACTTCAGGCTACAAGTTCTTTGGGTTATATGCTTGAAAAACATAAATAAAAATATGAAATAAGAATGACCTGACATTGCAGAGTTGAAACACAAACAGGCCAAAAAAATTAAAATAAGATCTGTTATTGGCAAGGTTTTTTGTCTAATTAAGCAAATGGGATTGAACAAAAACCTGCAGCCACTGTGGCCCACCTGAAATAGAGGATCCCATCTACCCCTTTCCTCCTACAGGCCATTAGCAAGCTGCCTACAAAAACATTTTGAAGCTTCTCTCAATCGTCTGCTTTTTCCTGACTTACACGCAAACTAAGAACTGTGGCCATAAACAGCGTGTGCATTGAAGGGTGTTGTGTCTGGTCTCTTTCCTATTTTATAGTCTTTGCTATTTTTCATAGTTTACAAATTTTTCTGTTTCACTTTGTTTTTTTGGGTTTTATTTTTCTGCTAATTCTGCTAATTCAGAAACTATTGCTATTTTTAATTTTGCTTGGCTAAAATGATTTTCTAGGGGGCATGTCCCAGAAATCATGACAGTATAAAACTTTGTCCAAGTTTTTGGATAAATTCATCTTCCAAACTCGCTTATTCAGAGATGGTCATAGGGCAGCTTGAGCCTAGCATAGGGAGCAAGGCATCAACAATGCCTGGATGGGGCACCAGGATGTTTTCTTGTGCATTTCTTTCATAATGTGTTCTGGCAAACAATCTAGGCTCCTGTTTCTTGATTTTTATTTTTCTGATTTTTGCCTCTGATTGGCTTTCTTTCCCAGTTTGAAACCCCACTTTGTATTTTAACTAACACTTCATTTCCTATTCCATCCTCTCATTCTTTGTGGTGGATGCTGCAATTGTCTTGTATTCAATCAACTCACACAACACTCTAATGAAAGAAACACCAGTTTTACTACCTTCTTCTAGATCTTTCTCTATGTTGAACAATTAATGATATTGCCAAATTGACTATGATAAATTTGTAATATAATACAGGTAATCAGGTCAGGCACAAATACATTTTGCACTGGACCATGGGTTTCTTTGGCTGTGTTCAAAGAGTTTAAGAAAGACTATGAATTAAGATAAACCTAATGATTCAAAAAGGAAAATCAATTTTTTATTCTGCACAAAAAGAAAGATTTAATTTATTTATTTTATTTTTAAACCCCATGATGTTAACAGTATGAAATATGGTACTTTATCAAACTAAGAACATATTTCAACAGAAGTAGTGAAACATACTTAATGCAAAGTTTAATCATAAAGCTTCTTATAAATTAGCATATCTTTTTTTTTAAACAGCTATACACTTTAAACCCACCATTGTATTTTTATTATTATCATGTTAACATTACATTATCATTTAATGTTTTTTATTGGAAATTTTTTGAATAAGTATTGAAAAAATCTTTTCAAGTTGGCAGTTATTTTGGGTTGTCAATATAAAATAAAACTAATGCATTATTTCAGATTTAAAGCCCTTGAAAATATGTGTGTTGTAAATAACAACAAAAACTAAATGGTTAGCATATTCTATTTATTAACATCCTTCAAGCAGTGCTGTGATTATGCCATATAAACTGTACACAAGAATATCAACTGAGAAGTTTAAATTGAGAGATTTAATACATACCCTATAAACCTTGCAGTATCATGGTACTCTACGCTCTGTGCAAGATTATATGTGATTTTCCATCTCTATTACAAGACAGACATAGCTGTCCTTGAAGAAGTTCAGAACAGAGTGACTACATTAATTCAAGGTCTCAAAGGCATAATGCATGAAGACATACTGAAATAACTCAGCTGATGTAATTCAGGGAAAGGAATCAGAGGTGTTTTAACAGGTATTTGGAAAATTGTCAAGAGTCGGGGTAAAATTACTGCTAAAATGCCTCTTCTAGCACACAAATAGCTAGAGTATAAATCTCAAGCTAAGGAACGCTGTAAGAAATTTTACCGGATTTCATTCAGAGTGAAGACAGGAAAAAAATAACAGAGTGGCTGTCTCACATATAAAGCAGCCTCTGCCGAAACGTTTGTCATTTGGATGCTCCAGAATACAGATTTTAAATTAATGTATCTACATTTCCTACATATCTGTCTCTATCAGTACATTTGTCTTATATTCAACCTCATTTCTGACAGTTGTGAACATGTCACCAGTGACAAAATCAAGCATCTGATCATTAGAAAGTATGATTCCACTACTATTATAAACACCATGTAGCATTATAATGTAGGATATTCATGGTCACCCCATCTTTTTTTCTCTAAGAAATTTTGTTTTCCTCCTTAGCTGCCAACAAGCCCCATTTCACTTTAGTTTGCTTAATTGCAATTAGAAACTTAAAAAATTCCATCCATGCATTATAGAAGCTGCCTATTCAAAATCCAGTATTGTGGGAATCGGAACCCATCTCTGCTCTACTGTGGGTTTGGCAAGAACCAAAGCTGGATTACGATGAGAGTCTATTAAAGGGCACACTCATGCTGGGACACTTTTTTTACTAAGACAAGGCCAAGTTAGAGTTGCAAGTCAGCCTAATTTGTACATCTTTAGGATATGGAAGGAAGATCAGGGTACTCAGACAAGACCCTGACAGACTTGGGAAGAACATGTGAACTCCACGTAGACTGCAAACAGCACTAACTACTACACCAACATGCTGCCTTTCTTTATAAGTTAGCATTAGTTCAGAGTGAATTACATTCTTCCTGCGAAGAATACATTTTCACTACAGAAATATTGTTTTTTAAATTATGCTTTTTAACATGGAAAACTTAATGGGATGTTTTACATCTAAGGACACTGCATTAAAACGTTTATTATTTGCCATTATTTTTACTTTACCATGATGCAATATTTTGGCTCTGTTGCTATGTACATGAGTTGCATGGGGTGCTAGCCCAGAAGTTGGGAGTATCGTTGTGATTCCTGTGACTGCATAAAACATTGCCATTGTGAATGAAGCACTGTCCAACTTTGTGGCTAATTGAAAGAAACAGATTTGTATGTGTTTTTTGTATAAATTCAAGTTTAAAAACCTGCATGTCTTAGTCCTTTGGCTGGTTTTCTTCTGTTGGTTGGTTACAATTGGTTTCCCTGCAATTCATTGTGGGTATTCTATACCCTTATTTCTCTCCTTTTCACTGTTCGGCATATGGATATATAATGTAAATGTCAGAATTTAAATCCATAAATGTATAAGCTTAAACGTATATACAGTATATGCTGTTCAGGCTCATCTTAATGGCCTGGGGTCCCTGTTTTGAAAGCAAAACAGAAATATATACAGGCATCAGAAACATCAGGCGTCCCTTTGCTCCTGGGTCCTCCAGCCAGTGCTCATTGTGCCCTTAAGTTAAGAGGGCCCTGATGTTATATAAATGCCTTACAACAACAAAAATGAGTCATTTTAAGGCTAGTTATGTTAGGAGTTAATATTTATTTGCGCATGAAATTACAATATTACATTAGAATAAACAAACATTCAATGAGGCCACTTTTTTCAGTGTTTTCAAAATTACTGAGCTACTGGAAACATTCAGGCATTGAGTATAATCACATAAACAGATCACACAGTTCAAGTGTCTTTGCTTTAAAAGTCAAACTGAAATTCAAAGAAAAACAATCCACAAAAAATGAAGAGAAGGGTTGATAATGCACACAAAAAAATAAGAAAGCTTCACAAATATGATGTTTCGGGTTAAGGCGCAAATCTGTTACATTTCTTTAAGTTTCTATATAGTATGGCATACTCCAGTGGTACATTAGCATGCAACATATATGTAAGTTTATGTTCATGATAAATATATGCTTCTGTACCTTTCATTTTGTAAACTTAATCCACTTATCTATAATGTTACAGCAGGATATAAAGAATGTTCCATTGACATACAGAGTTATAGAGAACAGAACAGAATCTTCCATTATCTATGTAGTTATGTAAAACTTGCATTCCATTACAATTAAGCAAATCCTTAAGTGCATTTAACATTAATAATAACTGGTAATTGGATATTACACTATATATAATGGTAAAAGGTAAAAAGTATGTTTTGTGTTTTTAAAACAACTCAGTTTAATTCTTGAACCAGTTTGCTTTAGCACTATATTGATTCTTTATTTTTCCCCTTACCAGTAATTTATGATTATTCTTTCTTTGTAAATATTTTGTTTTTGTGATGTTTGTGATGTCTGTGTGTCTCCATTTTAGAACCCATTTCCATGCTAGATGCTGTCCTTATGTGCTTTATATCATAGCTTTGGCTATTTTGTGTATAATAGCCGTGCTTGTTATTATCCACATGATCGTCACCATTGCAATATATAATATCATCTCTGAGTCTTGTTTATGAAGGTGGCTCACTGTTGAAACATCTAAGCTTTGGGATTATTCTAAAATAAATCTTTCATGGTTGTTACATTATTATTACTGGTCAGGGTTAATTCTTCTAGGTTTCAGTTTTAACTTTAACGTTAGCCTAGTAACATCTGATTTTTTTTTTTATTAACTTTGTTTTGGCTCATGGAGTGGTATACTTAGTCTTGTTTCTGGATTAATGGCCCTTACCTGACTTCTGAACAAAATAAAGTCTGTTCTCTTCTTTAAGCTTTATCTCCTGGTCACATCTCTAAATGTATTCATCCATGTGTACACCTGTTACTGTCCAAAGTGTACAAAGTCATTATACTGGTGTACAAGTTATTTTAAAGATGTCCTGTAGTAAGTTCTTCCAAGCTTTTTATGGGATGTGCCATAATTATTCTTTTGACTTTGGCTACTTTTTACTTTTTCCCCCGATCCAAGTGATTCCACACTGCTTCACATATGTTGGGGTCTGGTCTCGGAGGTAGCAATTCTAATGTGTTCCATCTGCAGACTTCTGCTTTAAGTACGTCTTAATTGTGTTTGCACTGTAGTCAATATTGTGTTGAATGTTTTTGCCAGTAAGATGTTTTCCCAAAATTATAGAATACAGAAGAAAAAATAAAGATGTTTACATCACTCAGGAGTTATCCAGTCATCATCCCATTAATTTAACTTGCTCCTCTACAACATTTGTCAAATGCCAGGCAATGACAGAGCTGCCACCATGCTTCTCACAAGGTTATAGAGAGGATTCTTTGTGAACCAAAATTTCAAATTAGGGTTCTTTTCTCCATAAAACATTATGGCACCGGTTGGTTCTCTGTGCTTTACGGTCTTTCACATACTGCGGACATTTCTGTTGCCTTTTCCAAAAGTAAGATTTCTTGGATGCAACTTGAAAACTCAAGACCATTTCTTTTAAGATTTCTTCACACAGGCAAATAGAATACTTTGGTACCAGATGACTGTACATGATGCTAAGTAATCACTTCTTTGGATTCCCTTCTGCACCACAAATATATAACATTTAAATGAAGATGCAGACAACCTTTGGGAGTCTTCCACTATGTGTTTTCTTTCTTCAGCCTGCCTAGTTTTTTTATATTTCACTTGAAAATTATGGCAGGGTTGATGTTCTGTTTCTCTGACTACAGTATAGCTTTGTATTAACCCAGCTCCAAAACCACAAAGTGGCCTGACAGCTCCAGAGCTCGGACGCCCACACCCTGTTTTTTCTCCAGGCAATTTTCTGGCAAAGCATGTTTAAGTACAATTGCATTGCTTTTAAAGCAGTTAACCAGGAGATGTAAGGTTATTTCACAAACAAAGTGATCAAAGCGCATAGAAACTCTCCCTGGTTTAATGAAAATACTCGAGCTCTTAAATTAGAGTGTCGAAAACTGGAGCGTAGATGGAGAACAACAAAGCTACATGTCTTTCAAATTGCATGGACAGAGAGTGTTAATAAATATAAAAAAGCCCTCTTTAAAGCTCGCTCAGAATACTATTCTACATTAATAGATAGCAATAATAAAAATCCTCAGGTACTGTTTAGAACAGTGGCTAAATTAACAAATGGCAATTCAGATCAACAGTGCAAAATACCAACAGATATTAGCAGTACAGACTTTATGAACTTCTTCAATGAGAAAATTAAAAATATAAGATCCCAGATCTCAGCATCACAGTACAAACCAAATAATAGCTTAGCAGACCCTGTCTCACATTGCATTCAGCACTTTAGTAATTTTAATCCTGTAACTGAGCAGGAAGTCTTAACTTTAATTACTAAAATGAAGCCCTCTACTTGTTCCCTAGATCCAATGCCAACAAAACTAGTAAAAAGTGCAATGGATGTTCTTGCAGCACCTATTCTAACCGTTATCAATAGTTCATTACTGCATGGCACAGTACCTGATGCACTAAAAGTGTCAGTCATTAAACCTTTACTTAAAAAGTCAGACCTAGACCCACACATACTAAATAATTATAGGCCTATTTCAAATTTACCATTTCTCTCTAAAATACTAGAAAAAGTAGTTGCCAGTCAGCTTCAGTCACACCTTATGCATTACAATTTATTTGAGGAATTCCAGTCTGGTTTTCGCACTGGTCATAGTACAGAAACTGCACTAACACGGGTTGTAAATGACATTCTGATATCCTCTGATGAAGGAAACTCCACTGTAATTATGTTATTAGTCTTAAGTGCAGCATTTGACACCATTGACCATTCTATTTTACTGCACAGGCTAGAAAATGATGTTGGTCTTACAGGCCACGTGCTCGCTTGGTTCAGTTCTTATTTATCAAATCGATTCCAATATGTACAGAAATGTGCTGACAGTACTCCATCATTATACACAGAAGTTCAATATGGTGTCCCACAGGGCTCAGTACTGGGACCTTTACATGCTTCCACTGGGATCTCTCATTAGGAAACATAATGTTAATTTTCACTCGTATGCAGATGACACCCAGTTATACCTTTCATTTAAATCAAATGAAGTTTCTCCGATGTTGTCTTTAATTAGTTGTGTTAGTGAATTAAAGGAATGGATGAATGAGAACTACTTGTCTTTAAATACAGATAAAACAGAGATGTTAATTGTTGGAGGGAATGACGCTGATCACAGCAATATTTTGTCGACATTTAACTCAGTTGGAATCCCAATTAATTTTACTGAATCAGCCCGCAATCTAGGAGTTATCTTTGATTCTAGCATGTCATTTAAAGCACATATTACAAAGTTGTCCAAAACATGTTTCTTCCATCTTAAAAATGTTAGGAAATTAAGGCGCTTTCTAAATAAACAGGATTGTGAGAAATTAATTCATGCATTTATCTCTAGTAGGATTGACTACTGTAATGCGGTGTTCACTGGCTGTTCAAACTGTTCTTTATACAGCCTCCAGTTAATCTAAAATGCGGCTGCAAGAATTATTACAAGAACAAGAAAATATGAACACATAACTCCAGTTCTTAAATCCTTACACTGGCTAGGGCAGATTTCAAAATCCTCCTTTTAACATATAAAGCATTAAATGGCCAAGGTCCGGCTTACTTGTCTGAACTTATCATGACTTACAAACCTGAGTGCACATTAAGATCTCAAGATGCAGGTCTGCTTATGATTCCAAGGATTAATAAAATAACAGTGGGAGGTCGAGCTTTTAGTTACAGGGCCCCTAAACTGTGGAATGGTCTTCCTGCTTCTATAAGAGATGCCCCTTCGGTCCCAGCCTTTAAATCCCGGCTGAAGACTTACTACTTCAGTTTAGCATATCCTGACTAGAGCTGCTGATTAACTGTACATACTGCATCTCTGTTGTTAGTCATTAGCACTAAAACATAAGTAACATAAGTATAATTGAATACTAACCCTCACCTATTCTGTTTCTGTTCTCGGTACTCAAATGTGGCAATTGGTGCCATGGCCCACCTGCCAAGTTGTTTGCCTGCCTATGGTAAAGTCATCCCTGGTGGAGGATCACAGGAATCATGGGAAAGAGGGGCCCTTTCATCGGATTGGCTGGCCGAGCAACGTTTCAGCCGTGGAATGGCCAAATGGGGAGGCAGCTTGACGGATGAGGTCTCCAGCACTCTAAAAATATCAAAATCTTATTATGTGATATCATCTACTGTTAAATTCTGCTCTGTATTTCTAAAATTTGTATTATTATGCTGTATTAAGGATTTGTTCTGTTCTGTGTATTGTATTGTATTGAACCCCTTCTTTTGACACCCACTGCACGCCCAACCTACCTGGAAAGGGGTCTCTCTTTGAACTGCCTTTCCCGAGGTTTCTTCCATTTTTCCCTACAAGGTTTTTTTGGGAGTTTTTCCTTGTCTTCTTAGAGAGTCAAGGCTGGGGGGCTGTCAAGAGGCAGGGCCTGTTAAAGCCCATTGTGGCACTCCCTGTGTGATTTTGGGCTATACAAAAATAAACTGTATTGTATAAACAAAGTCAAAAACACAAAAGTAATTTTTCCTAAAGACTGAAAACAGAAGAAAGTCTTTCATAAGTGTTGTGAATGTTTTTCAAGCTGAAGGGTTTAATCGTAATTAAAGTTGGATAAGAACTGCAAAAATTTGTTAACCAAAGTTCTATTATTTTACCAGAGCCCAAACACTAAGACAAAAACTAAGTCAAGATAAAAGACCTACAGGTAAAACCAAAATATCTATCAAACATAACTAATTGCACTTGTTCCCTGATCAAATCTGTATCTTGGACAAAGGAGCTCCTGCACCGCACTGTAATTTATGATGCAAGTCAGGGAGGCAGCTCCTAGCAGGCAGGGGAGATTTCCTTGTAACCCATTATCTGCCTGTAGTTGCTTCTAAAATAGCTATGTGATACACTAAACATTTAACAAACAGAAAACATAATACTTCTCAAAGAAATAAAATTCAAACTATAAAAATAAAACTTGAAAAAAATATATAATACATAAGAAGTAAAAAAATATATATATCTAAAGCACAGAAACATCTCTAATCTGCCAAAGTGGGTTTCCCAGTTCTCACACCTTGTCGATGCAAAACTACAAATGTACATCTCTCAAAGTGCTTAGAAAATCTTCTTCTCCAGGGACCTCAGTATTTGCAGTTGCCATTCAACAGACTCATTTATTTGGCAAGCTGCACCACTAAAAAACCTAGAGACTCAAACTGGTGTTCTAGCCATTCAAGAAGATATGATATGTTTTGGAAAGTACAATAAATCCTATTTACCTTTTCACTGTATCAAAAGCATATTTATATTTATTGTAATTTTATACTGTGTGGTATTTCTACAAACAAACAAACACTTCCCAGATAACTAGCTTTAAAATAATTTTCTTGATTGGCCTGAGACTTTTGCATAGTACTGTAGGTCATGTGATTTTTTTTTTGCTGTTACAGTTACTAATATGAATGAATACATCTGCTCTAACTTAATTAATATTTATTTAATTATATGATACACAGAAGGTTTTCGTTTAATTTTAAAGTACTGGATTAAACAATGGAAAGACAGAAAAACCTCTCTTAATATGAAGGGTCAGTTTATTTTGCAATGGAAAAACCAGACATTATTCCAAAGCAAATCCCTACAGACTCTAGTAATGGACTACAGGTGAATAGAATCAAGGCTGATTCATTTAGATGTAATTTATAGGGTGAAATTAAGCCATTTATTCACCTGCCCTTTGCACATTATAATAAATAGGACAGCTTGATTGCAGTTACTTTTAACATGCTACAGTTCATGAGTTCACACACCTGTTCATACAAAGCTTCTAAAACAGTGAACCTTTACAGTCAGCTACATTTCTTAAGCTTTCAGATTGTTTCATACACAATATTTAATATATAGGGTGAGTCACAATTTTGTTAACATTTGAATGGCGGAAACAATTTATTCACAAAACATACTTTATATGTGCAAGATGATTTACAGGAATGTCTAAACCTGTTCGCCATCACATTCAACACACAAAAACGAACGAGCAACAGTACCATTTAAAGCCCGGACACACATTTCACAGGGAATAGATGATACCACAGTCCGTATTTTGTCCTTCAGGTCATTGATATCACAAACTTTTACTGCTATACACATATACGCTCCTTCACCATACCCCATAACCAGAAATCACAGGGTGTCAAATCAGGGAAGTGTGGAGACCATGGCAATGGTCCACCATGACCTATCCATCGACCTGGAAAGATGTGATCAAGATAAAAATTATCCATTAGTGTTAACATAATTTTGACACACCCTGTATATGTGCCCTTAAACAATCAAGTTTCAACAACAAAATTGCTACATTTCTACTCTTATCTTTAACATGGAATTAATTTGTGAGACTATATGGGGTGGACAAAAGTGGGCTCACAGTTGTTGGTATGGAAAAAGACATGCAGGTTATGATTATTACAATAGGTTTATTAACTCAAAAACTTTAAGAAGAAGAAGACAAATAATACAAATAAAAAATACAATCATTAATAAATACATAATAATAGAAGAATAAATTGGGTTTTGTGTACTCACAACTGTAAACCTACTTTTGCCCACCCCTGTGTAGTGCAAAGAATGTTCTACATGTCCATACTTGCCGGTATTTGATTTTATGCTGTGGTCTGTGGGCAAGTATCACCAACTCGGGGGATGCCAAATGCCTTCATGAATTAATCTATAATGCCAGCTGCATTATAGGTCTGTCTCAGAACCCGCTGAAGGCTTTTGGCAGAGAAGATGATGATAAAAATTGGAGGCCATTGTAGCTAAGGTTGTCCATGCTCTTCGTGACATGTTTTTTCTTGAACCACATTTGGTCCCCATTTCATTTCACTACAGTGGGCTAAAATGACCTAGTAGTGTTTACTAGATAAGAACCAGTCTGATATGGACCACTGATTATTCACAGAGATTCATCCAAAACAGCATACTCTCAATTAAAGTAACAGGAGAAAGTAGGGTGAAATGACACCTTTTATTGGCTAACTAAATA
>JANRMT010062814.1:46779068-46789109 GCA_026402145.1 Polypterus bichir lapradei
TATTTAGTTAGCCAATAAAAGGTGTCATTTCACCCTACTTTCTCCTGAATCAATCTATGGCTAACACGGTACAACACTCTACTACTATAATTAAAGTAACAGCAATTCTTTGGCCTAGAAAATGAAAACTGTGACCTAGGAGGAAACGTATAATAACACAGAAAAGTGAGATTTTACGTTGCTATCCAAATCTAAAGTCCATTTTTTAAACTGTGTTTAAAAATAAAAATATTTTTCAAATATTGTCTAAAGGGAAATCTACCTTTTAAAGGGTCAATCAGACATATAGTATGAAGAATAACTTACCACCTGTCTGATTATTGCAAAATATTTATACTGTATATAATACTATAAATATGGTGAGATATTTTTGTAGGTTGTTATCTAGTATATTAATTAGAGTCCTTTTCTTTCGTTGTATTATTGCTCTTCAGCAGACTCACCCCCATTACAGCAATAATTAAGGTTAACTGTTGTAATGAGCAAAATGATTTACACAAAATTAAATTTACACTTAAACTCATTGTTTCACTTCACAAAAACAGAATTAAATAATTGTCATTTTGCTTTGAGTGTAATGTGTGCTATTAACACAAGAAGAAAGGCATTTAGTGCCAGTCTATAAGGGCTTTCATGCATTAATTCTGCATGTGTCTGCCCATCATTTAGTATTTAAACAAAAGATCACTAGAGAGAAAAAAATATATATTACTGGACACTCCTTCTGTGATGTGTAGACAATTTATTGAGCCATCAGCCATGTTTTGTAGTTGTTCTGGTAGTGTGTATTACTTACTGTCAATTATGATGAGAATTTTAGCAATCACAATCTTAAAGATGCACCAGTGTAAAACTGTTCAAAACTGATGCACATGAAACGGTGTACATCCTCAAGCAACCCGAGCATGGGAAAAGTGCTATATAAATAAAATGTATTAATAATAATATTATTATTATTAACCAGTATACTGTAAGGTGGCTGCTACTGCAGGTAAGGGCTGTAGATTTAAATGGCAGCAGTAGCGACTTTCCTTGTTCCAAGTTTTCCTGAGGAGAAAACACACTAATGTGTATGGTGGTGTATTTTGGTGTGTACTCATGTGAAAAACATACACCAGGTCACGTTAAAGAAAAAGTACTGAACTCTTTTGCAGTGATATAAACAAGAAGCATAGGGAGAGTTAGTTTTCCTGGTTTACATGCATTACATAACTGCAGAAAAGAACACAAAAGTGTGAACAAGCCTTTCAGATGCAATATTCCTTGTTTTCCATTAGTCACCTGATAAATCAGCTCTGAAACAAACGCAAATTGAAATTACCTTTTTCACTCATTACTAGTTAACCTTTTTTAATACTTTACACAACTCTGAATTGCAATATGAGATGAGAGTTTACAAAAAGAGAATGGATGCAGACACTTCCCGAGTTAGAAAAATGTATTTTTGGGGTTCATTTTAGAAATAATATATAAATAATGCAATGCACTTAAATAAGCTCACTTTGAATACTGTGAACATCTAAACTGTGGTTTCCTCTTGTAAAATAACCAAACCATATAATTAATTAATTAATTCAACAAAAAATTGGGGCTCAGGTCAATTTTATGGATTACTTGTGGGATTCAGGGAATACATACTAAAATGCTCATCAATGCTTCAGTACTTTGGTATCAGGCCTGAAACAAGTACTGTTTACTTGAAAACCCAAAAATAAATCCAATGTAAAGTGGTTCTGAAAGTAGGAAAAGGCCAAAATTACTACACAGAAAACATCTGGCTGTACTTGTTGCTGGTAAATGTGGCATAACCAGTAATTATGTCCAAGTCACTTCATCAAATAGGGCACTGGGCATTACGTGACTTTCTTTGTCACAGAATTTAACTAATTATCTGTGTTTTGTGTTATCTCTGGTCCCTTTTATCTAACAGTAAGTATTGGCTGACGATCTGATAACATTCAGTGTGAAAAATAAGCATTAATATAGAATATCAGATGAGGCAAATCCTTTTGTCACACCACTGAAAATGCTAGGCACTAAACTTAACATTTAGAACTCCACATCTGATGTCAATTTTAAGACTTACAGAAAATCTTTAGTGCTGCAGAGGTAGGATACACATTTAATTTCTGAAGTAAAAGATGGCTAAATCAGATTCTGCATGGGATTACCCAACTGCAAGATGTATGAGTTTTCAGATTTGTATTGCTTAAATCAAATGTGACCGATGTAATTCCAACCTTGGGTTTATGCTAAAAATTCACACAAGAATCCTAAAACATCCAGATTATTTCATTCTGTGCTTTTTATGTATATGTTTGTTGCACCTTTTAACATCTGCTGAAAGTTACTCAACAGACCCTCAAACAATATGTAATCTATAAACAGCTATTTGTCAGCATTTGGATATTATTTTTGCTTTTTTTTCTCTCAAGAATATTTTGAACTATTCCCTTTCTGTGTCCATTTTGTGAGCTTTTTATACATCTTTTTAAATTGTTAATATTGTTATTTGTATTTGTTTATCATTTTTTTACTTTGAAATTGAACTCAGTACCATTTGAATTTTTAACAGGAGTCACCATTTTGCTATTCTTGTGCTTGGAAACTGCTACCTTGTTTATCATTACCATGGTAACTGTGGGTCACATGATAGTACAGGGTGGTCCAGATCTAATTATGCAGATCCAGATCGTCTGGATGACTTTGATTTATGCGGGGACGATTCCAGTTCGGCGCGAAGACTATTCTTCATGTCGTCAGTTCGCACACTTCTCGATGGTCCAGGATTTTTCGGTGATTTTCTATGTAATAAACGTAATAAGTTATAGCGTAATGAAAATTGCATAATCAGATCTGGACCACCCTATATTTTCTTAATTTCTTCTATTGGGATGAAAGCTAAAACCCGTGACTCTTGGGTTTGCTTTTAGTATTTGACTTTTTGGCTTTCTTTTTTGCTTGGTTGTTTTTTGATTTTGAATTTTTGCCTCTTGTCTTTGCTTAGTTATTTTGTATTGTTTTCACTTTCTGGCTTTACCTTTATTCTGAATTTTGACTACTCTTTCTTCTTATTGTTTATCTCCTGCCTTTTTCAGAACAACTTTATCTTTTTTCAGCTAGGCACATTTGGTCTGGCCATATTCATTCACCCTTCGTGTCGCCTGAAGTGGAAGTCACATGTTATTTTGCATCAGCACTTCCTGCCTATAAAAATGAATGACAGAACAATACTGTCTGCATCCTAGTACAGGGGTATTTTAAATAAATCTCAGCTATCGCTATCCTGCATGCCTATTGACTACTCTTTTGCTTCTGGTGCTCTTCTGTGTTAATCTCCTGAACTTCTCAGGCATAATGCTGTAAATGTTAATATGACTATGGACAAAGAGTATATTATCAGCACTTTGAAAAGAACACAAAACGTCTGCAGTTTATTCCCCCATATGAATGCAAACAAAATTAATAACAGCTGTTTCCATATTGGAAAATAAAAGGAAGTTTAGAAACACAATGTTTTGACTTTTGACAGGTAAGCTGATGAAAAAACAAACAGTGCTGTATATGTGATCTTTTGATTCTTTTCAGCTTGAACCTTGCAGCATCATGGTGCTGTAGTTAGTCCTAGTGTTTCACAGCTCTGGGGTCCTGGATTTAAATCCTGGCATATTATACTATTGGCAAGAGTGTGATATTTGCTGACATTTTTAATGCCTTGATGCTGCCAGGCTGGATTGAGCAGGCATGATAACGGATGGTAAAAAACTGCACTGATTTTTCCTTTCGCAATTTCACAGAAATACTGTGAAGGCTTCCCCAAAATTTAATAGTGAAACGTAAACACCCATAAAATAAAATTGGTAGATATAAAGAGACACAAGACTTTTTCATGGTAAGAACACTCTTTTGTTTTCAACATTACAAAATACAGTGTGACACTGACCACATCGCAGATGTAACTTTGCTAAGTTAGTGGTCTTCAAAGAAAAGTCAATGTAAGGATGTAAAACCAATGCTTTCATATAGTTGGAAGTTTATTCAACAATGTTCTCAATTACCTCTGTGAATTTCAGTGTGTAAATTATTAAACTTATTTATTCACATTTCCATCAAAAATATGTCAACCCCATTCCTGATTCCCTCTATTATTGCTTTGCTGCTCCATAATCCGGACAACCTCCTCTGTGTCAGAAAATTCTGAACAACAACAACATTTATTTATATAGAGTGTTATCATACAAATGACGTAGCTCAAAGTGCTTTACAAGTTGAAGAAAGAAAAAATACAAAAATAAAATTAGGCAATACTAATTAACAAAGAATAAAGTAAGGGCCAATGGCCAGGGAGGACAGAAAAAAAAAAACCTGCAGGGGTTCCAAGGCCATGAGACCACCCAGCCCCCACTAGGCATTCTACCTAACATAAATGATCTAAATCAGTCTTCATGGTTTTCAGGCTTCATGAAGAAGAAGGAGAATATCCAGCTATCCATCTGTGGCCTCAAGTTAAACAACAGTTGAGTCATGCAGCAAGGCAATGATCCTAAACGCTAAAGCGAATCCAGTTTACAACAGCTGAGAAGAAGCAAAATAAAAGTTTAGACTTAAATCGAACTGAGATGCTGTGGTGGGACTTGAAACAAGCTATTCATGTTTGAAGACCTAAAAGTGTTTTCAAATTAACGTGCAAGAAAGAGTGGGATGACATTCTCCCACGGTGTTATAAAAGACTATAAACGTAATTGTTTGGTAGCAGTTAAGTGTTACTTCACAGTGCCAGGTGGCACTGAGTAAAACTGTTCATTCAGTAACTAACTGTATTTTTAAAAGATCAGTTCACTCAGATGCCCTTTACCTAATAACAGATTTTGATTGTAGGAATTTGCACTAATAGAGAAATTATGAAAGGCAGAATTTTAAATGGCACTTTTGAACATATAAATTGATTTAAATCATAAATGGGTGTAGTTTTGGTATTGTAAAATGCATCTATTACTCATCTATTATCATGTAATAAGACATTTACAAACATTTCTTTGGGTCTTCATAACACTTACAAAGCATCAACAAAGTGTTTATTCATTTCTGCAATGTGACCTGCTAACACAATGCCAATTTGGAATGGTCTGAGGCGCTTAACTAAGACAAATTTCTCTTGATATTGCAAATTTAGTACAAGACCTGTGAATCCTTCATATTGACAAGTAATTTTACCATCATGTCAATATGCCACACTGCACAGACTTAAATAATCAATTTACTGATGTTTTGTTTGTGTAATGAAGACCAAAATAAGCTTTTATTAAAGTCTTGTAACAGAAGAGCAAAGGAGTAATAGATGCATTTCTGCAGTACCTAAAGTTAAGTGTTAACCCTAAATGAATGGATGAATATGTATGCTTACAAAGGATTTTATTTCATATCGGAATTCTTATTGGAGAGCAAATGGCAAAGAAAAGATAAAAGTGAAGTAATTTTTCCACAATTAAATATTAGGTGGCAGGGTTTATCGAATGTCTGCTTCAAATGACATCACATTCACTTTAGGTTTGCGTGGTGTCTATAATTGTGTTTCATGTTGTGAATTACTTTCTCCTTAGCTGGAAAGCTAAAGCCAAACATTCCCATGGTGTAAAATGTTCAGTGCAGATGTGAGTGTATTAAACAGCTTAGCAAGCTAATCCTTTAGCCTGGTTCTCAAAACATTGTTTCATTAGTTTATACAATCCGGGGCTGTCTCACTATAAATTTACATATTCTAGGAGAACATGACTGCATTCGGCTTCTTGTAGTAAATCTTCAAATCACATAAAAGAGTACAAACTTTGTTTTTACAAAAGCCAGGTGCAAGTAATATAAAATACCTAAAGCAAAATATTGTTTAGCCTTTGACTTAAATAATGAAAGTCGGTCCTACTTTTAGATTAGCTGTGGTAAACAAATATCATCACAAATGTAAACTGGGGATCTTTTTGCATCAATAACACATCTTACACAGTAAAAAGTAAAGTTTGTTCCTAGTTGACGGGTTCAGGAATTTTATCTGGGTCGAATTTAATTTGGATAAAAACCAAGATCTAGGCCTTTAATGACCTTTTGGGCACAGCCACCAGCAGTGTGTCTGTCTGTGGAGAGAGTGTCGACCTTGTCGAGAGGTTTACTTACCTTGGCAGTGACATTCATGTCTCTGGTAACTCTTTCTATGAAGTCAGTAGACGGATTGGGAGAGCATGGGTGGTCATGAGGTTGCTGAAAAGGGGTGTGTGGCGCTCCCGATATCTATGTAAAAGGACAAAGGTCCAAGTCTTTAGAGACCTGGGGCTTCCTGTTTTGCTATATGGTTGTGAGACAAGGATGCTATCCAGTGACCTGAAATGAAGACTGGACTCCTTTGGTACTGTGTCTCTCCGGAACATCCTTGGGTACCATTGGTTTGACTTTGTGTCGAATGAGTGGTTGCTCACAGAGTCCCAAATGAGGCACATTACCTGCATTGTGAGGGAGAGTACCACAGCCGTGGCGCATTTCCCAGAGGGTGATCCAGCTCGTAAGATCCTCACTGTTGGGGACCCGAGTGGCTGGACCAGGCCAAGGGGTCGCCCATGTAACACCTGGCTGCAGCAGATAGAGGGTCATTTCTGGAGGGTGGGACTGGACCGCACGTCTGTCTGGGCGTTGCCAACCGGTATCCCGAGTTGTTTCATCGTGTAGTGGGTGTGGCAACGCACTGTACCAGTGCATGCTCCGCGACTTGACTTAACTTGACTTGAATTTAATTTCACATCAAATTACATAATATTTACTTAAAGCAACAGGTAAAAATATCTACCCATCTATTCATCATTTTCCTAAGGTGTGTTTATCAATTATAAGGGTTAGGGTTAGGCAGCCTCAGCATTAATAATACCAAAAGAACTAACCCTGAATTTGGATATAACTTTTAATTCAGGGTTCAGCCATTTTCATTTACTCACACTGTATGTTTACTCATCAAGTAATTTACTGTTGTCAATTAAGCTATGATAAAGTTGCCCCATATAGGATTGATCCCTCTCCTGCTGCAGGATAGTTCCTAACTCACCACAACCCTCACCTGGATTATGTGAGTCTATAAAAGTATGGATGAAATTAAAATAATATGTCAACAAACTGGAGTTTCTTCTGAAATCGTCATGAAAACTTTGTAGAAATTACTCACTGACAGTGACAAGACTGGAACAGACCCCAGCTTCTACCAAGCAGCTTCAAAAACATTTTATTCAAATACTTTATTGTGTCATTGTCTTGTTGTCAAAGTTTGGGTATTACCTTTTAACTGTATAGCCTCATGCCCCTGTAAACCTGATTTAAGCAGAGTTTGATAATGGAGGTATGGACTTTAAAATGTGCTTTCAATGATTTATATATCTACTGTATTGCAAGTACATTAAAAAACAATTTAGCAAGTCAGATAGTAGAAGCAGAAACCTTGACACTTTTTAAAAGTATCTGGATGAGATATTGAAATTGCTTTAAAAAACTAGCTTTTTGTCCTGAAAAGAGTCATCTGTCAGACTTCTTATCATTCAATCAACTGACTGAGGATTCATCTGTTTTATGATTCTGCTGAAAATGTTCATATTTCTTATTAATGTACATCCACTCTCTGTTTCACACCTGGCCTAGTAACACTTGCCAAGCATGCACCTCCTTCTCTTACATCTGTATATCATGAACAAATTCACATTACTGCACTTTCCTCCGTATCCTTTATAGTTGTTAGTTTTGATTCCGAAATAGATAAGATTGGTCAGGTAATTCTTGTCTTCTGTGGAGACTGCAGATATTATTAAAGGGCAGACGGCTACTATTTACTGTTTTATTTCTTTGATACTTCTAAATAGTCATAAAATTAATAAATTACTTAGATTACATAGATTCCATTTACTGTCCGGTAACACATATTTTGTATATACACAGTGTATATGCTAATTTAATTGCTGTAAATCAAATTAGGTCAACATCACATGAGTCATTTCCTTTTTTAATGTATGCATCTACTTTGTAGGTTACAGGGGATCC
Source organism: Polypterus bichir lapradei (assembly GCA_026402145.1). Taxonomy (NCBI): domain Eukaryota; kingdom Metazoa; phylum Chordata; class Cladistia; order Polypteriformes; family Polypteridae; genus Polypterus; species Polypterus bichir. The sequence continues at coordinate 46,787,130 of JANRMT010062814.1, forward strand.
AAAGCATTTCCAACAAGTAAGGAGTGTGCAAGACAAGCCCACCCTGTATGTTAGCCATACTCCTACTCGCTATATACAGAGGCCATCAGTGCCACCACTTGTCCATGGACTGTGCAAAGAACCAAAGAGGTTACTGAAAAACCTAAAGCCACAAATAGCTCCAACTTTGGTAAAAAAAAAAAAAATCAAATCCTGAAACTGTGAAGTACTTCCCCGATGCTAAGATTGCCTTTTCACTTCTATTCAACAAGAGTGGTAGAGTTGACATGAATGTTTTCAAACATAATCTTGTGAGTATCTCTATTAGTATTAATATTATTGATAATTATTAATATTATTTCTACTGCCTTCAACAGTGAAAGAAGGATCAAACTCAAGCCTTGTTACTACCTATGGAATTTTCTCATTCTTCCCTGCAAGTCTGTGAATTAGCACCTCTTGTGCACACACATGGAAACAAATCAAAGTTAATATTACTATACTGTATATCAAAGTAATTCAGAAGGCCAGTATTAAAGGCAGACAGACTTCCTTAAAACAGACACCTAAATCCTGCGTTCTTTTTCTTAAATTCCAAATGCAAGTCAATTGGAGTGAGTTGCTATGAGAATCTGAAAAGTCAACCCTAACCCTTCATGATCTGTGAATCACAGTTTTGTTGCTCTTTCCAATATATACATAATTTAGAAAATAAAACCAAACTAGAGCATAAGTTTGTTTCAAATTATCACCTTTGGTTACTTAAGAATCTTCTGAGAGTTACCCGAAAATAGAAATAAACAAAATAAGGCCTAGGCCAAATCCCTTGTAATTATATGTGCTAAACCGGGGTAATCAAATGTGAATAAAATGTACAATAATAAATAGGGTTATTATGTATTATTATGACAGTATTCAATTCTTATAAATCAAAAAAAAAATAGCAAATAACTCAATGAGGCAAAGCACAAATATACACAATATACTTTAGCTATCTGTTTAAAAGCAAGATAATCTATAAATCTAAACAGAATGCAGAACTAGAAATAGAAAAAATGTCTTCTCTGTGCAACAGAAATCCTTGCCAAATAGCCACTACTTTTATTTTCTCTGTACCCTATCCTGATAATGGTGGGTCTGCATAAATGCTCTAAGGTTTCTGCTGCTCATCATCAAGAAAGGGGTGGGCTTCATCATCATCATCATCATCATTGTTTATGTTAGCCCCTTGCTTTTATGCAGTCATGTTGCTTCCACTCCAGACTGCTATAACTTTAGCTTCCCCCTCAGACCTGGCCCAGCTAATATTGGCTTATTCCCTTCTAATGCTAAATCTTAATGGTTGTGAGGCTTCATCATATATCAGAAAACTCTATTAATTATGGCACAGATAATAATATAGCTGCATCTCTACACTTTTTTCCATTTCTTTTTCTTTTAGTATACCCACTAATCCAAGGGCTTTTAATCTTTTTTACTGAGTGCTGCAGCTCCAGTTAGAAACGAGCTGTCCTATGAGTCTGTATCTTTGTTTTTTTACTCTCCTTCAGCTGTGTGCATCTAAATTTGTATAATGGCAATTACGTTAAACATATGTGACACAAACTTGTGTAACATTTAAATGCCATGTCTTTATGCTTGCTTGTTTCTGTACAACACATGCCTCAAACAAAGTGGAAACTTTTGTTCAAGCTATGAAAGTAAATAACTATTAGCAAATTTAAAATCTTAAGCTGAGACAATTGCCTTAGCTTCATTCATGTTTTCATCAGTATTTTATGTTGTACAATAACTGCTTGTTTCAACATGCTTGATGTAGTGTTTACTTGTGAATAGGACAGAGATCTTCATCTACCATCCATCCATCTTCCAAACCAGCTTATCCAGAGGAGGGTCACAGGGAAATTGGAGTTTTAGTTTTCAGTATGTGAATTTCCCCTTGGGATTAATAAATTATCTATCTATCTATCTATCTATCTATCTATCTATCTATCTATCTAT
>JANRMT010062814.1:46789119-46800844 GCA_026402145.1 Polypterus bichir lapradei
ATCTATCTATCTATCTATCTATCTATCTATCTATCTATCTATCTATCAGGCACAAGGCAGGAACAATCTATTGATGAAGTGCATGACAGGTTGAACACACATAAGCAGTACAAAATACTAGTAGCAGCATCGTACAAGTAGGGTACTGGAGACAGTAGTCATAAACCTAATGACTGTTTTGTCTTTTTAGTTGTGGCTGGTATACATGTGACTGATTGGACTAACGTTACTTACCAAATAAGTGACAAGAAAGTGTGGCTGGGGCCCTTTTAGTCTATTGTGAAGGAGTATACACACAAAGAAACTTGTTTCATCAAAACTCTTTCCCACAACCATCCATTACCCTATGTACTGTACATGCGATGTAGTATGAGTTGATCACCCAGACCAGGTTAGAATTGACATATGACTTAATAATTATATTTATATAACTGCTGTGACACATTCAGATATACCTGTTAAAGATATGACTAACAAAATTCTAAAATTAAGACAAAATCTATTTCAGTAAATGTTGTAGCAGTGCTACCGGGCAGTAAAAACCTCAGTTCCCAGCAGTTCCTGCAGTTGATCTGATTGGACACCTACATAGGGTGCAAGGGCTGCTGGGGACAAGATGGCCAGCATGAGTTTTAAATTAGCCCGGTTATATAGAGAGAGGCTGTGTTGTGTCTGGAGTTACCCATCTGTTTTGTCTTCCCGTTCATTGCCTTTAGATTATTGTTCTTGTCCTGGATTATCTCCTGTTCGTGTGAATGAACTGTCTGGTGTCTGCCTGCTGTGAGGGGATTGAACTGGATTGTTCATCGACCTTCAGAGAAGGTGTGCTTCCAATCTCATCACTCTTTGTCATCAGGATATACCGGTAGGACTGTTCTTTACATCTACATACAGCGAGCTGATCTCTGGATTATTCAATCATTATCATCTCACTACATTGGTTGCCATTTCCTATGGACATTGTTATGGACTTCATCGTGTCTAGTTTTTGTTAGTTGTTTGTTGTGTCTGAGTACATGTTTATTGTGTATTCGCCGGAAACGGAACTGGGGTGGGATTTTTTTATTTTGTGTAGTAAGATTTCCTTTATTATTGTTTAATACATTCATGAATTTCTGTTTTAATTCAGTTTGCTTTTTGTCTCTGAGGGAGTGTGTGTGAGTCTGGCCAAGGCTGGGTGCGCTCCTGGGATCCCCACTGAAAGAATAAATAAATCACCGTCATCAGGCGGTGTGAATCTTAGCTGAGTTTTAGACCACTACAATGTATAGATAATGCCAACAGGCTAGTAAATTAACAAAATAATAATAATGAGGATAAAGAATAATGTGTGATACAATCACAACTGTAAATTTTTTATGTGATGTTAATATCATGTTAAAGTCTAGAAATCAACCACAGCCCTCCTATACGTCCTTCTTCCCACTTCATAGCTAAAAAGTACTAGGATTTAAATTGTTTTTGTTTTCTAATATTTCACAAAATGTAAATAATAACATTATTCTTTTATTTTGTTTAAATGACCTTAAATGACGGTATGTCAAAAGTAAACTAAACTTACATTTAGGAATTAAAATTGTTCCCGATCTGTAATGTGTGAAAATTGGAAGAGATTGTTGCAAGTTACAGTATTTGAGTACATAAAATGAACTTGACCCAACTGAACTCGAGAGAAGTTAATCATACATCTTGTCATTGATACAACAGTAACAACACTTAGTTATTCATTTTTTTTCATAAGAATCATCATTTTTCTTGTTTTTTTGGAATTTCAATGTATATGCTATCAGGTGCACCTTTATAGATGGTCACACTCTCTTTACACCTCTCCAGAAAACCCAAATTAAAATTCCCACACAGCTCTGGGTGCTGAATTACAAAAGGCCCCCTTAACTCACCTCATTAGCCCACTTGGTATATGTATATACTAAAACATTATAAAAATGATACTGTATATGCCAATAATAAATTAGGTACAGGGCTTGAAGAAGAAACAAAATATATAGATTTACATCAGGTCAACTTCACCTTCCTATTTTGTTCATTAGTGCATTGCAATAAAACTAAGAACTAAATTGATGAGTGCAACATCACATCTAAAGGAAATCAACTTTCTTCTGGAAGATCATGTGTAAGTGACCATTTCGGGTTTGCATGTTTGCGCCACATAAAATAAAAGATTGTTCATTCGGGTTTGGCGTTGTTGGGTCTGTCTAATTTCCTACATTGGTCTCATTGTCCTCCACATTGTTGCTCCCCTCTGTGTTGATGTTATGTGATGCAACACGATCAGACTGTGCATTGGTGTTAGAATTCTAGCTTGTAAAACCAATTTTATTAGTCTCAACTGCAGTATTTACAACTTGTTCAAATAATTTGGTTAATTCTTTGAAAATGTCGGGGTTTGCTGCACAACATGTGGACATTTTCTTTTGTGCAGCACAGTAACACATCAAATGAGTGATCTCATAAAACTGACCAGTTAGACACCTGCTTTAATCATGCCCCACTAATATCAATCAACCAGGACTCATATTTTTTTGTTTTGAAAGCTTTTTATTTAGACCTGTAATTAGAAAAGATTTGTAATTGTCAGGACCGAAGTGAGGTTTTGGTGTGTACTGGAAAGCGGATTGTTGTGGGTGCCTTACTGTTGGTGAAAATGTGGACTTCTACTATTATTAGGGTTTTATTATTATTTTTCTTTATGTAAGCAGGGGTCCAGGGAGTACACCTAGGTCACCCTGATGGTAGATCCAGCCATGCCCCCCAGTAATGGCCTTCCTGAGAAGTGCAGTGAGTTTGGCTCCACATTAAGCTTGTTAGGCAATCTATGTCATTGTTTGAGTGCAGTTCTGGCATGACAAACTTGTAAAAAATTACACTTATAAAAGTTCATAATCTAAAAATAAGTTCAAACAGACAGAAATAAAACATATCAAGACAAGAAAATGAATAAAAAAAATTAAAGAAGAAAACCAGACTGAAGCATTTTATAGAAGCACAAACATTTCGGGTAGGGTATCTTTTTTTGCTTCCTTTCTGCATCGTTATTAACACTATCTAGTTACAGGTAAAGACGGGGTGGGCCAAAGGCTTAAAGGAGGTGCTAGGAGCAGAGGCCAAGCCAATTCCTGATAGAGATACAACTACTGTTTTCTTATATTCTGGAAAAAAACTTTATTTTTATTAGGTGAGGGTGAACTGCAACCAGTTTTGTACATTTAGTAAAGACTGGATTCAGCTTTTCTCGTCTACCATAATTCCCTTCTTTAGTCAATGATTACATCATGGTGGAATCGTACATAATAATTTTTCTGAGGTGTTACTGGCCTGCAGACCACGGGATGTTATCCAGATACTCGTGATTTCTCACTTTACTCTTTGTGCTACTATAGTACTATTAATCGTTTCCTTTTGAAGACATATCTTTGACTACACTGGTACTATGTTGCATTTAAGGGGTAATCTTTTTCTTTATTTTAATTTATACCTCAAGTAAAGAAGAATGCTACAATGACATGACACATTCTATTAAAGATAGATTTTCCATTGCCAGACTCTAGTGGCTTATATTTTCAAACTAGCATTTAATTATCTGAGTAGGTATATATTCGTTTAGTGTTTCTAAAGCTTATCTATACTACTAATCCTGATCCTTTGACTGAACAAGGGAATTTTCTATTTTTGGTTAAGTCATGCTGCTCAAATTGACAGGCGCTCATGGCAGCTTTTGTTAACAGAACTGTTGAAGAGCTTTGTTCATTTTGGTCCCTTGATGTTTTAAGTTTTCAGAGAAAATTAAATTAAATCACTTAAAATAAAAACTATATTATTTTATGAAACTGCAATTTGCTTATTTGTAACTCTGCAGTATTCTTTAATGTTAAAGAAATGATTTTTAAAGGTAAACATTTAAAGGTTAATACTTCTTAAAATATTGGAATAGAAAATTTAAAACAAATAGTGATAAATAAACATAATGTAGTCACTGTTAATCTCTTTCAGAACTTTTTAGTTGTCATCTAATTTACTTTAGTGAAGCTAAACCTTTTATTTGATGTGATGGAAAGCAGACCTGTTCTGGTCAGTGTCTTACCACCTTCAAAGTGTTTGTCTAACTTTGTCTGATGTATGAAGTCAAGGAAACAAAGCAGACGAGTCAATGCTATCGCAAGAATAGCAAAACTAATCAGACTGACCCCTTGTCTTTCCTCAATGTAATGATGTCTGTGAAAAGATACATTTCCAAGTATAAAAAAGCTATTGAATATACAGATGAGGACTGCTGATTAATTTTACCTTTTCAAGCTGATTTACCCTAACAAAGAAGTAACAGTATAATATAAGACAGGGCACATAGCAGTTAGATTCAGGGCGCTAGAGCTACAGCAGTGGAGGAGATGACACAAATAAAAGGTGCCTCATCCAGACCTGTTCAAAAAGGACTTCTCTGTGTGAATTGTGAAGGCTGTCTATTGTAAAACAATCAAGGTGACCTGTGTTAATAATTTTATAGAGAACAATGTCCCAATTCCAGTAAAATCAATTTTGTAAAATAAACATAGTATTATCTTTTTAGTGCAGATATTCAGTGTGTCCAAATATATAAGATGTGCACTGTAGACTTCTTATTAAATAATTTATGGCAGAAACCAGACCCACAATAAATTCATTCTGGGTGATGATTTGTGTAAATCTTTGCACTCTGTGACTCAAACATCTCTAAACATATTCACAGATGTGTATTTAAGACTGAATTTTAATGAAGAAAGTGTGCTTTGTTATTTCCAATGACTGGCGGGGTAGTCATATGACAAGGCAGAATAAGTCTAAAACAATATATCAGCATTCTGGGTCAGATTTTAAAGAGCCAATACCAGTTTATAAAATATCATTTTAATGACCTCTTAGGCACAGCCATCAGTTGTGTGTCAGTCTGCGGAGAGAGTATCAACTTTGTTGAGAGGTTTACTTACCTCAGCAGTGACATTTATGTCTCTGGTGACTCTTTCTATTTAGCCAGTAGATGGATTGGGAGAGCATGGTAGGTCATGAGGTCGCTGGAATAGGGTGTGTGGCGCTTCCAATATCTATGCAAAAGTCCAAGTCTTTAGAGTCCTGCTGCTTCCTGTCTTGCTATAGGTTGCAAGACAAGGATACTATCCAGTGACCTGAGACAACAACTGGACTCCTTTGGTACTGTGTCTCTTCGGAGAATCCTTAAATACCGCTGGTTTGACTTTGTGTCGAATGAGTGGTTGCTCACAGAGTCCGAATGAGGCACAATACCTGCATTGTGAGGGAGCATCAGTTACGGTACCATATGGCACAATTCCATGTGGGTGATCTGGCTTGCAGGTGATCCGACCAGGCCAAGGGGACAACCACATAGCACCTTGCTGCGGCAGAAAGATGGTCATTTCTGGAGGGTGGGACTGGACTGCGTGTCTGCCTTGGTGGTTGTCAACTGGGATCCCAAGCTGTTTCATCGTGTTGTGGGTGCAGCAACAGGCTGTACCAGTGCATGCTCCCCAACCTGACCTGACCTATGTATTTTTGCTTATATTTAACCAGCTTACAGTAAAACACAAAATAAATGAGGTGGTACAGTGGCCCATTTATTAGACCTACTTCTTCGCATTTGCAGGGATTTGGTATTAATACTTGATTCAGGAGCTGTCTGTATGCAGCCTACACAATCTTATCGTTCCTGCATGTTCTTCCAATTTTCCCCCATATGTGTCTATCGTGATGGGCGGCTGTAAATCTGCCTGTATGAGTGGCAGTGCATGGGATTCCCACCAACAGCTGGATTCTGTTTTGTGCCTTAAGCTGCCAGGATCTCCCCTTAATGCAATATGTTTCTTTCATAACTGCAGTGACAAATCTTAAAAATATGTATAATACTAACTCCTTATACAAAAAGGTAAATAGTTACATGCAGATGCTATATTAAAGTGTTATGACAGCAAACAAAGGGATATTATAATTATCTTGGATCATATTATTTCAAAGAAATAAAGTATGCATAAACTTTTTTAACATAGGTTACAGGCTATGAAGTTTATAAGTCCAATTCATAAAAAAGTATTTCTGTTTATGTCACCTTTGACTGACTTTCTTCTGGCAACACAATGAAAATATGCTGAGGCCTTCTTATCCTCAGCAATAGACAGCTCCAGGAAGTTCTTAATTGTTCCTTGGCCAATCAAAAAAATATAATCTCCCTAGCAAGTCCTGAACCTGCCCCTTGATCTTCTCTTAGTAGGCTGTCTATAAAAGTGCTGAATCCTAACTATATCCAACTCACCTGTCACTTCCCAATTCAGTGAAACACAGTCTCTATTCCTGTGTTGCTGAACTCCTCACCTTATTATGGAGAATAAGCCCAGCTAACCTGCCCAGGAACCACAGATATTTTAATGTCATTCTTTCAATGACTACTCAGAGCTTGACAGACCAGTAAATTAACAGTTTGGTCCAATGTCTTAACCCCTTGTTTAGCAGCACAGTCTGGTACAATGTCTGAAACGCTGCCATGTTGAAAAAATTTCTCAATCACTTACTCACCAATATTCTCACTTGTAAACAAGACCCCAAGTGTGCAGAACTCTGCCATTTGGGGCATCTCCTTAATTCTTATTTGAAGAAAAAAAGGCATTTTTCTATAAATCTATCATAACATCAAATTTGGATGTACAAATTCTCAACCCACCTGCATTGTTCTCCACTCCACACCACTGCTGTGCACTTCAGAGATTACAATGTGACAAGGCCAAGAAGTTGACATCAGCTGCAAACAGCAGGGATTCAACCCTTAGGTTGCCAAGTTGGATACTTTCAAAGTTTTGAGTGCACTTTGATATTCTCTCCATGATTAGCACAAATTCTTGGTGGAATATATTCAATGAATAGATTTGGTTCCAAACATGTAAACACAACTCTCACAAATAAGTTTCTTTTTACAGCACTATGCAGTAGACTTTCACAAGTTGGCAGTGAATAGTGATCCCAGTGATCCCAGGTTTCTAGGTCTGGGTCACAGGGGTATCATTTTAAGCAAAGATGCCCAGACATTCCATTTCCCTACCACCTCCTAGAATTCCACTGGAGGATACCATGGTGTCCCTAGGCCAGCTGAGAAATATGATCTCTCCAGCATGTCTTGGGTCTGACCCGAGGTCTCCTCTCAGTTGGACATGCCCAAAACAGATCACCAGGGAGGCATCCTAATCAGATGATTAAAAAACGTCAACAGGCTCCTTTCAGTGTTGATGAACACAGGGTGTATGCTTTAAGCTCCTCCTGAATGTCTGTGCTCTCCACCCTCTCCCTAAGGCTGAGCCCAGACTTCCTTTTGAAGGAAACCCATTTCTGAAGCTTGTATCCATTATCTAGATATTTCGGTCACTACCCAAAGCTTTGTGACCACTGGTGAGGGTAGAAACATAGACGGACTGGTAGGTCAAGAGCTTCACCTTCAGGCTCAGTTCTCTCTTCAACATGACTGACTGGTTCAATGTCCACATGACTATAGATGCTACTCCAATTCGTCTAACGTCACAGCCCGATGAAGCCAGCAAGACCACATCATCCACAAAAAACAGAGATATGATCCTGAGGTCACTGAACTGGATACCATTCACCCCCTGGTTGCGACCATACAAAATTGTGAGCAGAGCTGGTGACAAAGGGCAGCCCTGGTAGAGTCCCACACCCACTGGGAATGTGTCTGACTTACTCTCAGCAATGCGAACCAAAATTTCACTTCAGTTCTACAGGGACTGCATAGACTGCAGCAACAAGCCTGGTACCCCATACTCCCAAAGCACCAGGCACAGAACATCCCAAGGGACATGGTTGTATGCCTTTTCCAAATCCACAATATACACATAAATTAATTTTTATTAAATTATGGCTAAATTCAACCAGATTTGATTGACACTATTATACTTATATACAGTGTGGTACTCATTGTTCCGAGACTGACCAGCCTCAAATCAACATAACATTACTGCCATGCACACTCATTAACACATTGACACAAATGGCAGCATATCAAGCCAAATAGTGATGCTACTATCATAGAACAACGCATGTAAATATGTATATATATAATTATACTGTAGTTAGATATCCACAAAGGGAGAAAATGAGTCATGTATCTTAAAATAGCTTTTGATTCCCACGCTTTCAACAACCTACCAGGTTGTATCACAGACTTTTGCTTCCATATACATACTGTGTATCTATATATATATGGAATATATATATATATTGTAAGAAGACGCTATACAGCGCCTGACCCGACACAGATTGGACACTGGAGGCATGTGTAAAATAACCAGACTTTTATTTATCTTCAGCTGGAGGGCACGTCTTCCCTGTAATCCCTCCAGCCACAACACAGTCTCAAGCACTATTACTCCCCAGTAAAGCACAAGCACTTTCTTCTCCTTGGCACCATCACTCCTCCCCAGCAACCTTGTCTTCCTCCACCCGACTCTGGTCGATGAGTGGTGGTGGCTGGCTCTCTTTTATAGGTCACCTGGAAGTGCTCCAGAGATCACCGAGATCCAGCGGCACTTCCAGGTGTGACGAATCTGTTGCCCACATGGGCTCAGGATTCCCAAACACAGCACCCCCTGGTGGTATCTGCAGGACCCAAAAGGGCTTCACTCAAGTCCAATTCCCAGGGAGCCCTGTGGGAAACCGAGGCACTACTCCAGCCCAGGGGGGCGGCCATCTAGCATCCAGGGGGAGGTATTGCACTGCCCAGGGCTGCTCCCCCTGAATATAGTGTGCAGGGGTGTCCCAGCTGGGCATGGATGCCAGCCGGCTGCCACTATATATATATATATATATATATATATACATACTAATAAAAGGCAAAGCCCTTACTCACTCACTCACTCACTCACTCATCACTAATTCTCCAACTTCCCTTGTAGGTAGAAGGCTGAAATTTGGCAGGCTCATTCCTTACAGCTTACTTACAAAAGTTGGGCAGGTTTCATTTCGAAATTCTACGCGTAAGTTGAGCTCGAAAGCTGTGGGGGTGGAGTTTCGTGTGACATCATCACGCCTCCCACGTAATCACGTGAACTGACTGTCAACGCAGTACGTAAGTACGTACAAAACAAGGAAGAGCTCCAAAAAGCGCTGAAGAAAACATGCAATATATAATTGAGAAGGCAGCGAAACAATAAGAAGCGAGCAAGTGACATATACAACCATATTCATGAGTGCTGCTACTTCGGAAACAAAGCACGGTGTAAACCTAAAGCTTAAATTAAGTTCATAGACAGGCTGCCGCTGGCGTTTGTCATGCCCACGGGTAATGCGGGATACAAGTTTAATGAGAGGACGCAGGATATAAACGAGAGTTTTGATCACTTTGTAACTAAGTTAAAATTGCAGGTGAAGGGCTGTGCTTATGCAAATTCTGAGAGATTGTGTTTGTGGGGGGTTGACAGTTAAAGGCAGGTGGGGGAGTCATGTCATCATCTCCCCTCCCATTCACCTCATTTCGCTCTGAGCTGAGCTCCGCAGCTAACGCTGTCTTACGGAAACAACTTTGTGACGCTGCCACCAAACACTCACAGAAAAATCCACAAGTTAATACACACTCTGAAATCTCCAGGCACTACTTACAAAAGGTTACATTGACAATCGTGTTACGTTATTTTTAAAATGTTTCTTTTTCTTAGCACAAGCACAGCTGAGAAGCTTTGATGCATGTGCTCCATAACGCGTTAAAAAATAATGCATTTAATCACACTTTGCATTGCAAGCAAAGGGGAACTTCTTTCAATGCATGATTTCCTGGTACACCGATTACATTGATCAGCGCTTCCCGATTCATTTTACCCTCGCACCCCCTTGGTTTGAGAACAAGTATGAAAAAATATGAGGTTAACACAGAAAAACAGATCACCAATTGTAGCTTTATGAATTATCGATACTTTATTCGCCATCAATAATTTTTTTGGTAAATCCATACTCAGTGTAATCCTCCTTCCATTTTATAATTTTTCCGCCACTAGCCATGATTAAATGAACGGTAAAAAAGTAATAGCGAAGCGAGGGTGACTTATTCAGGCAGGCAGGCGACAGCTCAATAGCTCGAATTTGGATATAAGTAGGTTCTATTTAGTCGCCAGAAATATCTTTGGTAGGAATGGAAGTTGAATTTAGTCTTTAAATGAAGTGAAGAAAAATTTATGCAATGATGACTAAATTTAACTACAGTGGGATGCAAAAGTTTGGGCAACCTTGTTAATAGTCATTATTTTCCTGTATAAATCGTTGGTTGTTACGATAAAAAATGTCAGTTAAATATATCATATAGGAGACACACACAGTGATATTTGAGAAGTGAAATGAAGTTTATTGGATTTACAGAAAGTGTGCAATAATTGTTCAAACAAAATCAGGCAGGTGCATAAATTTGGGCACCACAAAAAAGACATGAAATCAATATTTAGTAGATCCGCCTTTTGCAAAAATTACAGCGTCTAAACGCTTCCTGTAGGTTCCAATGAGAGTCTGGATTGTGGTTGAAGGTATTTTGGACCATTCCTCTTTACAAAACATCTCTAGTTCATTCAGGTTTGATGGCTTCCGAGCATGGACAGCTCTCTTTAACTCACACCACAGATTTTCAATTATATTCAGGTCTGGGGACTGAGATGGCCATTCCAGAACATTGTACTTGTTCCTCTGCATGAATGCCTTAGTAGATTTTGAGCAGTGTTTCGGGTCGTTGTCTTGTTGAAAGATCCAGCCCCGGCGCAGTTTCAGCTTTGTCACTGATTCCTGGACATTGGTCTCCAGAATCTGCTGATACTGAGTGGAATCCATGCGTCCCTCAACTTTGACAAGATTCCCAGTCCCTGCACTGGCCACACAGCCCCACAGCATGATGGAACCACCACCATATTTTACTGTAGGTAGCAGGTGTTTTTCTTGGAATGCTGTGTTCTTTTTCCTCCATGCATAACCCCCCTTGTTCTGGCCAAATAACTAAATTTAATTTCATCAGTCCACAGCACCTTATTCCAAAATGAAGCTGGCTTGTCCAAATGTGCTTGAGCATACCTCAAGCGGTTCTGTTTGTGCTGTGGGCGGAGAAAAGGCTTCCTCTGCATCACTCTCGCATACAGCATCTCCTTGTGTAAAGTGCGCCGAATGGTTGAACGATGCACAGTGACTCCATCTGCTGCAAGATGATGTTGTAGGTCTTTGGTGCTGGTCTGTGGGTTGACTCTGACTGTTCTCACCATTCGTCGCTTCTGTCTATCTGAAATCTTTCTTGGTCTGCCACTTCGAGCCTTAACTTGAACTGAGCCTGTGGTTTTCCATTTCCTCAATATGTTCCTAACTGTGGAAACAGACAGCTTAAATCTCTGGGACAGCTTTCTGTATCCTTCCCCTAAACCATGATGGTGAACAATCTTTGTCTTCAGGTCATTTGAGAGTTGTTTTGTGACCCCCATGTTGCTACTCTTCAGAGAAAATTAAAGGAGGAGGGAAACTTACAATTGACCCCCTTAAATACTCTTTCTCATCATAGGATTCACCTGTGTATGTAGGTCAGGGGTCACTGAGCTTACCAAGCCAATTTGAGTTCCAATAATTAGTTCTAAAAGTTTTGGAATCAATAAAATGACAACGGTGCCCAAATTTATGCACCTGCCTGATTTTGTTTGAACAATTATTG
>JANRMT010062814.1:46805844-46823481 GCA_026402145.1 Polypterus bichir lapradei
CACAGCTTGGATTGCTGCTGTCATAATCGGTTTGAGTTTCATGGTTTGTTTCAATTACGACAGTATTTGCAGGATTTGTTGTGTTGAAGTGACATTTGGCATCTGTCAAGCGTTGTAAGCACACAACCGGTTTCATCGATAAAATCACATCCAGCTTTTGAGAGTTTAAACATTCATAAACATCAAAGTGTCCACTACTGAAATCGTCACCTGTGAATCTAAGATGTTTAAGAGGCATTGGCGGTTGTCGAAGGGTGTAAAATATTTGGCCATTTCGGTACACTTGAAAGCGACAACCGAACAATTCAGCGGCAGCCATCAACTCACATGCAGAACCATAGGTGAAGGGCTTAAGCATTTCACTCTTCTAGTGCTCCTTTGTAGTATAATTATCTCCTGTACCGTCATCAGTCCACACCTTGAACCTGTCCCAGTCATTCAATACATAAGACAGAATGTTCCTCCGGATATCAAGAGTGAGCCTGATATGGCCGTGCAATATGTAACAAAGAGAATGGAAAAGGTAGGTGTTATCTCCGGGCATGGAAACCACTCGGTAAGTGACAGTTCTTTGATCGATAGTGATCATCTCGATAGACATGGTAATGGGGGTTGGAATGATAAAGGAAATGGGTACCTGAGCAATGTAAAGTAAGTGTAAAATACCTATACAATAACTATAAATGTAATAAACAAACAATAAAACAGCGGAGAAGCCGTGGATTAAACAAAAAGGCTGTAGTTATCAGTAGGGAGACGTGAATCCCGTGGCGAAGCAAGGAAGGGAATGTAGAGACCGGAGCGACAGACGGTCTCATATAGGCAGGCAGCCAACAACGTGGGAGGCGTTGGGATGGGGGGAGCCAACGCCACCTCACACAGTGACCGAGGTGCAGGCTATGGACGTATATATGTATGTAAGTAGGATTCAGTTAGTGTTGCGAACCTGTGTACCAAATTTCTTGAAGATGGGCCCATGAGTAACAAAGACAGTTGAAAAGTTCAATATGGCGGCTGACAGTGGCGTCATACCACCGAAATAAGTATGTACATTGGTTTCGGTTAGTGCAAGGAAGCCGCCTACCAAATTTCGTGAAGATGGGGCCATGAATAAGAAAGTTCAATATGGCGGACGCTGTTGACCGTTATGACCGTTACGCGTAGAATTTCGAAATGAAACCTGCTTAACTTTTGTAAGTAAGCTGTAAGGAATATATATATATACATACACTCTTTGGGGTGCGAGCAACTGTTGCTGGGGGTGGCAGAATCTATCAAGGAAGAAAAATGAAAAACATTATTTGTACAAAATCTTAATTTATTTATCCATTCCTAAATAATTAAATGGGCAGGCTATTTCGTATCAGTGCAATACGCTGTTTGTTAAAACGGATGACTCCCGCTCTTACGTGCAAGTCTGCGTGGATATTATGAACTATCGTATCTGTTCAAGTTCTATTTAAATTTTAAATAGAAGGAATTTTTATTTAGTCGACAGAAATATCTTTGGTAGGAATGGTAAAAACAGACAGGAATATTATTCCTGAATAAATCAACTCAAACCTTAAACAACTTATAATATTTTGCTCTCCATAAAAATATATCCTGTCTAAATTATACAAGTTAGAAATAAAGTAAACGTTAAAAGAAGAAACATTCAAATTTCTTTACTCTTATGTAATTTTATATAAAAAATAAACTTAGATTTTAAATATCCCAAAAGATTTTGCTCTCCATAAAAATATATCCTGTCAAAATTATACAAATTCAAATATGAACATGCTGCATAACAAAACCTGGAAATATAAATGAAATGTGTTCTTTTCAGCAATAACAAATCAAATCATTCAGTTGTCTTTGCTCATATGCCATTTTAGAGCTGGACGCCTGGCATCTTTTTTTGGCAACAAGTTCGTTTATGTTTGGTGTGAGGTTCTGTGTTGTGGAGATTCTCAGGATGGACTGCAGGTGCTCATCAGTGAGGCGACTCCTGTGTGCTGTTTTGTTAATCTTCATCACTGAGAAGAGCTTCTCACACAGATATGTGCTACCAAACATGCACAAGGTTCAAGCCGCATGTAGACGGAGCTGGAGCATTTCTGCGGGAATGGAGTGTATAAACTGTGCGGGCCCTGCAGTATCGTACTTTGCTTTCAGTGTGCCATTACACTGCAGCTCAATCACCTCTATCTGAATCTGCACAAGTGCAGTTTCCACATCGACGGCAAATGGGTTGCGAAACAACTCAAAATTCTTTTTTTGTTCTTCAAAGTCACCAAAGCGCCGTGCGAACTCAGTGTGCAGTGCGCTCGGTTTATCAGCAAAGTGCTTATTTGGGAACACCGTTGTGCCGACTTGCTTCAACATTACTTGGCAACAGAGAAAGTGGGGCAAGTTGCACTGGTGCATTTGTGTCTCCCATAAAAGCAGCTTCACTTGAAATCACTTTGTGATTGTGCACGGGTAAAAACATCTACTGAAGTGTCAGATTCTTCTTTAATTCTTCTGCTTTCTGTATCTTCTGCATTGCATTCAGGTCTGTCAGGTTATCCTGATGTTTTGTCTCATAGTGCCGTCTTAGATTAAATTCTGTAACTACAGCCACATTAGCTCCACAAATGAGACACACGGGTTTACCGGCAATGTCAGTAAACATATACTCAGCCTCCCATCGGTTTTTAAAGGCTCTATTTTCAGAATCAACTTTTCTCTTCAACATCATGTGGGCTAGCTTCGCAATAACTTGCAGCATCATAAGCTAGACTTGATTAACGTGGTAATCGCTGCATTATGGGATCTGTAGTTTATTGTGTTACCAGCGCTTCATATACCCGGGCCATTAATAACAATAATACAGTATATAAAATGATCTCGCGGGCCGGATATAATTACACGCTGGGCTGGATGTGGCTCGCGGCCCTTGAGTTTGACACATATGGACTAAATATAACTTGAAAAGATATATTTTTTCGAATGTGATGCAATGCAATTCAGATCGCGTTGACGCGCACTACAGTACATCGAGCCCGCGTGCTATTGTGGTTTTGCCTGCATGCCTCAATAAGTCACCCTCCCCTCGCTCTTTTTCTTTTTTACCGTTCATCTAATGAATACACTGAGTATGGCTTTAACAAAACAATCATTGATGGCGAATAAAGTATTCATTATTCGAGTATGTAGATTGGGGTATATATATACATGAGTGTTATTGAGTGTTGCTGTCATCAAGGATTTGATTATCATTATTTCTTTCGATCAGGTTCGTATTTGTAGGATGTGTTGTGTTCAAGTTACATTCCGTGTTTGTCAATCGTTGTAAAGATAACAGGTTTCATTCATCGATTCGTTTCTTACTGCATCAATAAACAGCTCGTCTTCTTCTTTATCTGAGACCTGACACACTTTATGCACGGGTTTTTTTTTACACTGTCTTCCTGTAGCGGCACATTGACTTTTTCCACCGTGTGCTTTGTTTCCGCAGTAGCTGCACTTATGAATACGCTTTTATGTATCAGACGCTTCATATTTTTCTGCTGCCTTTTCAATTGTGTAATTCGGTTTTTGTTCAGCGCTCTTTGGAACTGTTGCTTTTTGTCTGTGCACTGCGTCAGTTCACGTGAGCCGCTCGGTGTACATGCATCGAAGTTTCCCAGCTGTGCTGGTGCCATGTCGTGCTATGTGCACGGCTGTATTTAATGTTACCCAAGTCCCGGCACTTAAAACTTTCTCTCGCAGTTTCGCTGAGTTTGTGCCAAACACCACCCTGACCATCTCATCTTCCTCTGCATAAGCACAGTCCTTCATCCGTGAATATTTAGTGGCAGTGTTTCTATTGGATTGCCGCTGACGGACGGCCTTATATGGGCAGGCACTAAATTACAAACACCAGCGGCAGCCTGTCTATGAACTTAATTTAAAGTTTAGGTTTACACCGTGCTTTGTTTCCGTAGTAGCAGCACTCATGAATGTGGTTGTATATGTCACTCACTCGCTTCTTATTGTTTCGCTGCCTTCTCAATTATATAATGCATGTTTTCTTCAACGGTTTTTGGAGCGCTTCCTGGTTTTCTACGTACTGCGTGATTATGTGGGAGGCGTGATGGTGTCACACGAAACTCCGCCCCCCACAGCTTTCGCGCTCATCTCCATTACAGTAAATGGAGAAAAACAGCTTCCAGTTATGACCATTACATGTAGAATTTCGAAATGAAACCTGCCCAACTTTTGTAAGTGAGCTGTAAGGAATAAGCCTGCCAAATTTCAGCCTTCTACCTACACGGGAAGTTGGAGAATTAGTGATGAGTCAGTCAGTCAGTCAGTCAGTCAGTCAATCAGTCAGTGAGGGCTTTGCCTTTTATTAGTATAGATATATATTTTATACATAGTGGCCACTAGGGGTGCACCCTCAGTCCAAACACTGATACACCTCCTTCTCCCTTTAAGTCTCCTTTATGAGTGTTGTCCAACTTCCTGTCAACTCTGACTCCTCACATGAGGCTAGATATATGTCGTGGCACTATATGGCGGAAGCACTTCCGGATCATACAGAAGCTCCTTGAAATAGGGAAGTCTGTTGTTCATGGTGACCCCCTGCTGCATCCAAGGATGCCAACAGGGTCACCCTTCTGTACTACAAGTCCCAGGCAACCCTGCAGGTGTTCAGACTGGGCTCCAGCCAGGGGAACCCTGTCACCTCTTGTGCTTGGAGACGAACTGTTCAAAATATCCATTTGTCCTTCGTCCATCCATTATCTGGCTATCCTGACTGGGAGAGCATCTAAGGACACCACAACCACAGACAGATTGTCCATCCATCCAGTCTGGCACTAATGGAATATATACAATAAGGCAGGATTAACAATATGCTAAATGCATGATAAGTCTCTGTGCTCACCGCTTGCTGATGAATTCCATAGTGGCCATAGCTGATACTGTAACTTTCTTATTTCTAAGATGACAATCGTCTCAAAGGTGAAAATTTAGCTGATGACACACTTCAAGTAGGCACTACATATATTTTGTGTGTCTTGTTAATTCACAGTATACTGTACATACTTTGGGCATATAACTAGCAATAATGCATGATGCTGGCAAGATGAGTTCAGGCTACTCATGACCTTGTCTTGGATAAGATGATTCCACTAATCCAGAGAGACAGAGAAGAATATCTCAAAGAGTGGTGAAGCAGCTGCAATATATTTTGCCGGTGACCTGCCCAATTAATTACTTCAACCACTAATTTTTGTTAAAGGGTTGTGAGTAGCTGGAGTCTATCCTGGTAGTTCTGGGTGCAAGGGAGGAACCACCACTGGATAGAACACAAGTCTGTCGCAGAGCACATTCAGTTACAGAATGGCAATTTAAAGTCACTGAATAACATGCTGATCTTTTGGATAAGTGAGGAAATTTGCACAAACATTAAAGAAAACATAAATACTTAAGACAGTCAATACACGATCTTGAATTCAAACCCAGGCACCTTGTGATTCAAGAGAGTGGCATTTCCTATGATACTAACATGAATACTTTGCATCAGAGATTTACTGATTGTGATTTGCATGGTTAATTTATAGGAAATTCAATGCTTTGTTAAAAACATTTTGCAAAATAAAGTCTGTATTAATATCACACTCATATGTGATATGAAAGTAACATCCTTTAGCATCTTCCATTTTTATAATCAATGTTCTTCAGGTCTTCTGATGCTCCGGTCTCCACCATGTATGTTCAACTGTTCCAGTACCCATACATAACACAACACTTAAATACTTCATACTGAAGAAAACGGTAGCAGCCTACATTAAGTGTGACCCATAATAACCTCACTAATTTAAGTTATTTTCAAATTTAAGTGAATAGTTTTAATTTGACCAAATATTTAAGACTGAATCTTACAATGAATAACAAATTTAAGCTTGAATGTGTCATTTACATCCAATGAACAAAAGAAAAAAATCTCTGCTCTTAGTGTGCACAGAAAAAGTCCATAAAATGTAACTTTTATTATGTGATTGAAAGTGTGTAGATTTTTCAGTTACGCCTGAGTTCAGAAATATGCCCCTGGCAGGCTTTATTGTGTTCTCCAGCTGTAATTTTCTGGCCAAATCCAATGCGATACTGAAGTTGATTCATAGCCTTAATAAATTGCATGGTATTTCAATACATTATAAAATTATTAATCTATTTAATCTTTTGAATGCATACTAATGGAAATCAATTCTTGCTGGAAGTCACACAATTACCTTTAATCATCACAGGTCTATTTGTACCAAATAAAGCAAAGGAATATTAATGGAAGTTATGTCTAAAAGGTTTTTCAGATGTTTATTTAAAAGCAGACTATTACTCATGCTTTATATACTTTTCTAATAATCTTTAACAAATGAGCAGGCACTGCTGTGAGAGTGGGAATTTAAGAATAGCAACTAATTTTTTGAATTTTAATTTCCTACCACCAGCAGCAATGAAATGTTTGAATAATTACTTTTGAACTATTGTGGTGAAAAGTAATACCAGTTTCTTGTATTTAACACGCCAAGGCTTCATTCCATAAAGCAGAGTCCACTATGTTAGGTTTATTACACATTTCACCATTACTTGTTTGAATTGCTTCATTCAGCCTGCTACTCTGTATTACATACAGGCTGATTGGAAATAACAGGCAGGTAGTAAGAGATCATGCCATGCTGCCATTACTGGATTTGCAACCACCATAACCTTGACTAAAATTAAACAAGTATAGAAAACAGATGCACAGTTAACAGATTTGTGAAGCACTGGCACAGTGGTCAGTGTAGTTGGCATGCAGTAAAAGTCCATGAGAATGGCTATCCAACCCACTTCTCTCATTGTCTATATGAAGTCTGTCCATTCTCTTCATGCCTGCATGGGTTTTTCTCTGAAAACTCTGATTTTCATTTCACATCCCAAAGATAAATTTGATAAATTAATTGGCAAACATAAAATTCCCAGTATGTGTGTGAGTATGTGTGTATGTATGTGTATTTATGCAGTGGACCAGCATCTCAGCTCTGCTTGGTTTTTGCCTTCTACCTCACACTTAAATCATGAGCACTGTCTCCAAATGAGACAGGTTTTTAAAGGATTGTTTGACCACTTGTGGCCACAAGATGTTGCTAACTCTGGGGTTTTGCCTCACTCTCTTTTCAAGTGGCTTTATTTATTAGAAAAACTTATCCCTCAAGCCTTTTTATTTAAAGCAGTTATAATTATTTCATATTTTTACATTTTTCATTTTTTATATGTGTTTCATATATAGGTAGAATTTTATTCTGAAACATGATGTAACATTTTCATAACTAATTCAGGGTTGCTTTGGTATAATAAAATTCATTATGCAAGTGCAATAAATCTACTCTAAGAGACTGAAATACTGCAGGACGGTCTCCCATGTCAGTTCTCCTAGCTTATCATAATCTTCCTTACATTTCAATTGATTCTCGAAATTTTCCATTAAACTTGCAATTAATGATTCATCCATCCATCCATTATTCAACCCACTATATCCTAACTACAGGGTCATGGGGTTCTGCTGGAGCCAATCCCAATCAACACAGGGCACAAGGCAGGAAACAAACCCCAGGCAGAGTGCCAGCCCACCACAGCACTAGGGTCAATTTAGGATCACCAGTGCACCTAACGTGCATGTCTTTGGACTGTGGGAAGAAACCGGAGCACCCGGAGGAAACCCACACAGACACAGGGAGAACATGCAAACTCCACGCAGGGAGGACCTGGGAAGCGAACCCGGGTCTCCTAACTGCAAGGCAGCAGCGCTACCCACTGCGCCACCCGTTAATGATTCAGTAACCATTAATATCCAAACATACTGACATGGAACATTTCAAATGCAACAAATATGTATCTGATAAAGATATCCGTATTGTTTATTAAATTAAAAAGTACACATCATTTCTTTCTTTGCTGTTAAATTAGACTCCTGTTTTCTGCCATAGTATTAACATATTAACACAGTATAACATAATCATTATAAGATTAAGCTGTTATTCAGGAAATGACAGATGAAGGGCTTGTTAAAACAACTGATGCAAATCAAGCAGTATTAAGCAATTATATAGGAATAGTCAAGGAAGTCACAGACTGTGTGGCATGTACTTCTTATAGTGTACACTAAAATAATCAGGTAAGAGTGTTTAACTTATTTAAAGGATAAGTTTGGTATTTTTAAAGTTGAACTTATATCTTTACAATCATGGTATATATTAATTTGCCACATAAAAGGTATTTTAAAGAATTCTTAGCCTGTTTTACACTTTAAAATGGAGATAAATTGGGCCGGAGTCCTCATTTGTGATAGCAAAAGCCTTAAAAGGTACTGTTCACTATGTCCACTAGGAAGAAACAGAGGTTTTGATTTAGGATTATGTGCCCTATGTGTTTCTGTGGCTATGGAATTTTTAGTTAATACAGTACAGGCCAAAAGTTTGGACACATCTTCTCATTCAATGTGTTTTCTTTATTTTCATGATCATTTACAGCACTCCATCACTCTCCTTCTTGGTCAAATAGCCCTTACACAGCCTGGAGGTGTGTTTGGGGTCCTGTTGAAAAATAAATGATCGTCCAACTAACCTGACTTCTGCACAACACAACTGCTGGTCCCAACCCCATTGATAAAGCAAGAAATTCCACTAAATAACCCTGATAAGGCACACCTGTGAAGTGAAAACCATTTCAGGTGACTACCTGTTGAAGCTCATCGAGAGAATGCCAAGAGTGTGCAAAGCAGTAATCAGAGCAAAGGGTGGCTATTTTGAAGAAACTAGAATATAAAACATGTTTTCAGTTATTTCACCTTTTTTTTGTTAAGTACATAACTCCACATGTGTTCATTCATAGTTTTGATGCCTTCAGTCATGAAAATAAAGAAAACACATTGAATGAGGAGGTGTGTCCAAACTTTTGGCCTGTACTGTATATAATAATCTTTTACAACGCATTATAAGTATGCATAAAAGCTATAACAGAATGAATTATTAAAAACTAGGAAAGGACTAAGTTTAACTCAAGAGTTAATTAATTGTAACTTAAAGCTGAAAGTGCTAGAGGTCTCTGCCCCATCTTAGAGAAGCTACCAATGTAATTTTCCAAGGTTAGAATAAAGTAAATGAGTAAAGAAAGTGGGGACAAACTTATAGGAAATCCTATACACCCCTCCAATGAAGCCGTGCTAAGATCAATAAGACAATCTGCAAAACACGACTCTTAATAAAGCAGTGTTCAGATTAATGGAAGAATTGACTGTTGGCTTTAGTTAACTTGAATAGTATTAAACTTATGCATTTTAAGAGTTAAATGACATGATGTATTAGATAAGGTGATATAATTAGAAAAAGTATAAATCAGATGAATTGTTTAATTGATTGCTCACTCAATGTACATTTGTCCATAACTTTGTGCAAATAAAGAAATGTTTTGCTCGATTACTGACTTCTTTGAAGGTAGAGGAACAGTTTTTCCACAGCAAGGCATGGTTGTGGCAACAAAACTAAACTAGATATTACAAAGTTTATCACAGATTCTTGGTATTACTTTCTGAAGGTAACAATAGGTTTTGTTATTGCTTGTCTACTTGCAGTGGCCATAATGGATGGAATATTCAACAGGTATAATCCAAATTTGGCAGATTTTCATAGCTTTAGACTATATTTTATCTTTCTTTTGTCTCTGTAGTTCTTTTTCTTCAATGGATATATTCTGCAATGACCTACAACCAATGATGCTCTGTACAGAACTATGCTGAGTGTCTGATGTAGCTTCTTAGCTGTCAGTATGCCATGAAATCATCTGATCTGAGTATGTATTCAATATGCCATGATTCAAAATGGAGCCATTGGTTAGCACTACTGGCACATACATAGTCAAATCAAGTTACTTTCTTATGCCTTGTGTACTTAAATCAGTTATTTATCAGTGACCCAAGATGGAGATCTGCACGGGACTGATTTTTTGAACCCACACCCGCATGCTCCAGCAATACTACATCCCACACCCTCCTGATCCTGCATACACTTGGCCTCATTTGTTCCTCTCCCACCTACACCTTAATGGTTTTCTCTCACTCCTGCCACAGAAACACATTGCTTCCATTAAGGAGAGCAGTCATATATAGTTGGTAAGCATGTTTAACATGATCTTGTACAAGGAGATAGCTGAAGGTTTCCCCTCTTTGGCCCAGTTGTCCTTTTCACTTTTTTTCCTACTTCATCAGTATTGAATACAGATCTTCTGATGGGACTTAAATAATTTCCCAGTTCACCATCATGGGTCCGCTCAGCTGGAGGCAATGCCAGCTGTGGCTACCTTCTCCTGACTGCCGACACGTTTCCCCAGATCTGCCTTGTCTGAGACACACCCAGCTGGCTCTTCATCTTCTTATAAACTCTAGTAGCACCATCTAGATACTTGGGACGATTCATCTAGGTTCCTTCTCCAACCCAATAAGTCAGTGTTGGTACCCCTCGGAAAGCCATCATCTACGCTTCTTACAAGGGCCCAACAACACTGCTTCCTCTACTCTACTACTTTCACTTGCTTTCCCACTTCTGCCTTGGCATTACACTTTCAGTACTTGACCCCCATTCTCCCCCTATTTCCTGCTTGGACTCTCCTGTTTAAACTGTTGGCTGGTGTAGGTGCCTAATTATATACAAGTCAATCGGCTGGACCGGGAGTGACTATACATGAATGCACAATTAGCAGATCAATTCATTAAATCCCAGAGAGGTTCTGCTATGATGCCACTCACCTGTGCCCTGCACTCCAAGTTTAACAGCACTCTTTTTGTCTTTTTTTGCTTTGCGCCCTCCCCCACCATAACCTCTCGTCTATGGGGGAGGAGCGAAAGCTTTAGATTCATCAAAAATTTCAATGTCCAGTTTTCGATGAATCTCGACATTTTTGGGTCCCCTAATACTGAAAACATGGATATCTCGATGATGGGTGTTTATCTGTCTGTGTGTCACAGTTTCATTTGGACTGTCTAGAGCTAAAATGGCTGGATGGAATAATACCAAACTCGAAAGTTAAGCCTGTTATCAGATGACAATGTGCTGATTAGTTTTTGAGCTAAACCATGCAGGAGAAAGAGGCATTCTAGAGCAGTGGTCCTCAACTGGTCTGGCTTTGGGACCCACCAACACCCCTTAATGACAAGCAGTGACCCAAAATTTTCAACTTCTCAAATTTATTAAATAAAAAGATGGTGCAGTTTGAATCTGAGATAGTAGAATAGAATATCACAGTATGCCAACACAAAAAACCTGATAAACCAAAATGACCTGCAGGTGGCTATGCCAGAGAGGGAAATATTCCCTTTTATATTCAATTAGCTGCATTTTAATTAAAACCACAACTCTTCAGTACTACTGTTAAAAACTCTTCAGTAACTGATTTAGCAGATTCGACAATGCTTTCATGCACAAATATGAAATAAAAACTACTGAGAAGTATTTAAAAAAAAAACTCAAATTATGTAGTTTTACCAGAAAATCCTCACTCATTTAATCTATGATAACCAACACTGAACTATGGAAAAAAAAAAATAAATAAATAAATAATAATAATAATAATAATAATAATAATAATACATTTTATTTATATAGCGCCTTTCCCTTGCTCAAGGCACTTACAGAATATAAGAAAGAACGGCAGGGTATACAGTATTGTACAAACCAAATAAATAAATAAAGAAGATTAAGACAGTAAATTCAGAGAAAGCCTAACAGACAACAGAATTGATGGTCTAGCACACACACACAGGTTACATGAGCATCTTGACAGAGAGGTAAACTGAGAGAAGGGGAATGAAGTCAAGTAGAGCTAAAAGCCTTCCTGAACAGATGAGTTTTGAGTTGTTTTTTAAAAGAATTCATGAAGTCAGCTGACCTGATTAATTTCGGTAGGGAATTCCAGAGTCTGGGCGCTATACTGCTGAAGGCCCTGTCACCCATGGAGTGTAGATTAGTGTGGGGTACCACAAGATTGCCAGAATCAGAGGACCTTAGTAGGCGGGCAGGCACATAGTGATGGAGGGGGTCACTGATGTAGTTTGGCGCAAGGTTATTTAAGGCTTTGTAGGTTATTAATAGGATTTTATATTCGATTCTGTAAGGCACAGGGAGCCAGTGAAGATGGAGCAGGATGGGTGTGATTTGCTTGCTGCTGCTGGTTCGAGTAAGGACTTTTGCAGCCGAGTTTTGAATAAGCTGGAGCTGTGACATAAGATTAGAAGGGGTACCTGCCAGCAGCGAGTTACCATAATCTATGCGGTCATAGTTTCTTCATTAGCAGTTTTCTTTAAATAAAGAGAAATAAATTAAACTGAGTGAAGTTGAAAAGGATTCAAGTATACTAAATTAAATTATCTTCTGATTACCTTTTCAGTATGTAAATGGTGAAAACATTGTGCTTTGAAGAAAATTAAGCAACACTCACTTCAACGTTAGGTGTAACACTGACATTATAGACCTGAGTTTGGAGGAATTAATGGGAGAACTGGGCATGTTTTTTGCTCCTGACAAGAGTCTCAAAGTCTGGAGTTACAGTAGACAAAGCAACACACTGTTGCTAAACAGGTTAGCATATATAAACAAAGTTTGCGGGTCTTATTCTATGGTGTGAAATGATGGATGTCCACTCGCATTACCGGGCCTTATCACCACCTACTGTTAAGAAGTGTGAACAGATGGCACTCCATTTATTTTTTTCTTAACATTTTTTTGCCCAGGCAAAGGCCCACAACCCACTGAAAATGGGTTCGCGACCTACCAGTTGAGAATCACTGCTCTAGAGGAACCCTCAAATACCATAATTCTGCAATTAATTATGAATTCTTCTAGTCAATTGCTTTCGTAATAACCTATTTTATTCTCAGAAAGATTAGCATCAGTGCAGTAAATAATTACTTAAATGTTATAGAATAACTTGGTTCCTAGGGCACACAGCCTACTGAGGTTCACATCTGATTTTTTTTTCTCTGTTAAAATTTGTGCTGCCATGGACCTCACTTTTGTGACAGATGCCTAGTCGGCCTTAGCATAGAGCTAGCCTTGGCCAAATGGCAGCATGGTATGTGTTAGAAAGGGGTACACATAGTTTAATTTTACTTTGTGAACTGATTACAATGCATTGTATTTTTTTATAAAAGTTTATAAAAGTTTATAAAAGTTCTACAGGACAGAGACAGGAATTCCCATCTGGGCACCAACATTTAATAATGTGAATTGTAACAGTACTTAGAGATGACTGTTCGAGGTGAATCCACACCCCTAGGACTGAAAGGTTCCCCTGGAGGAAGTTGAGCAAGGAGGTGATGCACATATCTGGCCTCCTTTTAAAATGGCTGAATCTCACAAAACTATTTTCCTTTTAGCTATTTTTTCTTTCCTAAAATGACAGGTTTAAGACTTTTGTTTTTACATTTTTACCCCTGCTCTTTCATCTTCATTTAAAAATTTAAGAAAGACTAGTTATTGTTTTAATTTATAGTATATTTACTTGTTTTGTTTTAATTTATAATAACTTCTTCACTTTAGAACATAATTTACTGTGGCAAATTAGTTTATTGCCACCCTTGTGGTCATTGTCTCTGCTGTTAGTCATTAGCACTAAAACATATGTAATATGATAGCTATAGTTTGTTACTAACCCTCACCTATTCTGTTTCTCTTCTCGGTACTCAAATGTGGCACTTAGTGCCACTGCCCACCTGCCAAGTTGTTTTGCCTGCCTAAGGAAAAGTCATCACTGATGGAGGATTGCAGGAATCATCGGGTAGAGGGGCTCTTTCATTGGAATGGCTGGCCAAGCACCAACTCAACTGTGGAATGGCCAATTGAGGGACTCAGCTTAATGGTCGAGGTCTCCAGGACTCTAAACAAATCCAAATCTTATGTGATATTATGTGATATCACCTACTGTTGAATTCTGCTCTGTACTTGTAATATTTCTATTGCACTAATATATTGTATTGAGGATTACTTCTGATGTTCTGTTCTGCGTATTGTATTGTATTTACCCCCTTTTTTGATACCCACTGCATGCCCAACCTACCTGGAAAGGGGTCTCTCTTTGAACTGTCTTTCCCAAGGTTTCTTCCAATGTTTCCCTACAAGGGTGTTTTTGGGAGTTTTTCCTTGTCTTCTGAGAATGTCAAGGCTGGGGGGCTGACAAAAGGCAGGGCCTGTTAAAGCCCATTGTGGCACTTCTTGTGTGACTTTCGGCTATACAAAAATAAACTCTATTGTATTGTATTGTATTGTCAGGATGTAGCTTGAATTGCACCCCAAACCATTCCTCTCATTTTCTCCCTGACATTAAACACAGCTTTCTTGTACTCTTTATCACTGATTTCACATATCTTATTGGAGTTCTTAGCAACTTATGTTATGATGCAATCATGTGATAGGGCAGGCTGGAATATCAAAGATGAGAGCCCCCCCATTAACTGGTGTTGTAATATACTGCTTTATTCTTATTTGACCTGCTTTGTATGTTTAAAGTTTTGTCAGTTTTTGGTTTCTGCTTTTTATTTTTTTGTTTTCTGTCTCTTTTTCCTGACTTTGTGTTGCTTCATCCTTGAATATTGCCAGCCCATCCCATTTTGTAGATTTTGACTTTATTGCTTTCTGGACAATTAACCTTTTTACTTATTTCCTCTTTTCAGACCACTGCTCCTGTGCCTGCTAGTGCTGCTTCATGATGTGTCATTAGATTTTGCAACAACTGAGTTAGCCTTGTGCCACCTTATCTGCGGTCAGGATATATCAGATGTCTTCATGGTTAGAGAGCGTAACAACACCAAGCGTTATACATGTTAAAGGTGGATATGGATGAAAGATGCTTGGGGCAGTCAAAACAGGAGCCACAGTATATAGAGTTTAAAAAAGAAGACAAAAAGATTCATTGTCCACAGTGCAAAAATTCAATTAAAAAATCAGGCAGATGGGATAGGATTGGACAATCATCAGAAAATAAGATGATCAAAATTAGGAACTGTATAATGAACTTAAAAATAAACAGAGTTTGAAAATGACTGAAAAAAATATAAAGCCAAGATGTATAAGAGTTTTATTATAACTCTTCCTACAGCAACTCAAATTACTAAATTTGCCATTTTTATTTTGTTATGTTCTTCTTTGTAAAAAGTTGCCATTTATTTTCAGTTGTTTAACCTTTTAATATGTACACCCTGGAGAAAAAGGAGGCCTGCTGCATTTTTTCTTTTGTTTGTTCTAACCACTTTCCTAATGAACTGCTCAAAATCTTCAGCCAGACAGATTAGTAGAAGCAACCGAGACATACATCCAAAGAAAATAAACACACAGGAAATACTGATTGATTTCAGACTCCCAGTTTTGAGCATCCCTCATGAAGAAATTTTACAATTGCCATCAGAATACTGCAGAAACAAGGCAATCAGAGCAGAGATTTGGGTAAAAACTCACGTCTCTGCCACTTGTGTTGTGAAGAGGGGGCTGAACTCACCCCAAGGTGACGTGGTCGCTACTCCGAAACCCCCTCTTAAACGGTGATACAATGGGAAACAAATACAGTTATTTTTTTACCTCCTCTTTGCTCGATCAGCTGCTGGCTTGTTGCTTCTGCCATGCTGCATGATCTGCATCTCGAACATTTAAAAGCCTGTACAGCAGCTGCCCTACTCTTTGTCTTTTATTTCCGGCCACGAGCATGGTTAAATCTCTTGGCACAAAGTCTCGTCTCACGGGACGTGAGTTCTTGATATTTTTTAGTTTATAATTTTAAAACGGAATCTGAAAATCTAACAATATCACATTAAAGTTCGATAAATTCTGAAAAGAATGATACCAAACATATATATGTAGGTTTTTAAAATAAGCCTGATTTCAAGCGTGACAGAAAAGTCACATAAAAACGTCACATAAAATCGTTGCACTTTTAGGCGTAGGATTTTATATATATAGAGCAGATAGTGAGTCATTGATTACAAATATTACCTAGCATTTTTTGTGTTGGTGTCTAGTTCTTTTGATCTTTTGGTTTTGACCTTAGACATGTTCAATGTTACTGTTTATCTCCTAAATCCCATTTTGCCATCTTCTTTTTGTAGCAGGTAAGCTTGGACGGCCTTTACCTATCCTGTGACCCAGCTGAATAGCTAGCTGTTCTTTCTGGCAATCTGGCATTCTAGCTCTTCTTCCTCTGTGGATGTACAATCAGATTGTTCACATCTAGAAGTCCTAGATGCTGTCAAGTTAATCAAGGAGACTTTAATCTTTGCCTAAAGCAGGACCATTTGCCTGACTTTAATAAATAAATCGAGAGTTACAACCAATACAAACCTAGCCTTGATTGACTGATATGATAACTTTGAGAGTGTTTATGTCTTAAGGGTATTGCCAGGTTTGGGAAGCTCATACAACAATACGATCAAACTTACAGTAACCTATCAGACATTACTGTGACAAAAAGGTGTAAGTTAGAAGCTGGTGTGCTGAGGGGACTGAGACCTCATTGAACTACCTTAAATGTACCAACTGGAATGCCATCTGTGATATAATACAGACCATCAAGAACTGCAGCTTCTTAAACGATGTCAGCATTGCAAAAAGAAAACTTTAGTTCAACTATTAAAATGTAATCAAGAAATAAATTGTAAATAACCACTGAATTAAAAGATCTTTTATATCAGAAAAATGGTGACGGTTTTAAAATGGGATTTCAACAGAAGGAATAAGGGTAAGACAATATTATGGAATACACGGTAACATCCAAAGACAAGCTAGAATCATGATTTGAGAATAATGCAAAGAAATTTGCCCACAGATAACAGACATTAGTGGTTATAAATTCAAAGGTCACTGTATTAATATTTAAGATTAACTTTTTTTGCAAATAATGTGAATAATTTGTTTTACAGACTTGATAACAATGACTTGATTTTTAGACTCAAAAGAAATATTCCAGTTGCTATAGATACTGAAATAAACGTTATTGCTATTAGATCACAATTTAAATTTGTGAAACAAAGCAAATGTCAGGAACGAGACAGACCACTGAGACCTTATAAGCGTGCAGAGTCCAGCCAGTGCACAGTTTTTGCACGTTGGATTAATGGTCAATAGAGAGAATAGTTATTCCAGAGATTTTTAAAATGATTAGTGATTAGTGTCCAGCAATATTAGAGCAAAATATAGCAGATAAATGATAGATATCCATTCGCTTTAATTTCAGTATCAAAAGAGTATTTTGACCAGATAATGTTAAAACACCTTCTCCCAGAAGATACCCTGTATCAGATCCAAACAATCACGCCAGATATTCAGCACAAGC
This sequence comes from Polypterus bichir lapradei, assembly GCA_026402145.1. Classification (NCBI taxonomy): domain Eukaryota; kingdom Metazoa; phylum Chordata; class Cladistia; order Polypteriformes; family Polypteridae; genus Polypterus; species Polypterus bichir. The sequence goes on from JANRMT010062814.1 coordinate 46,823,200, forward strand.
TGCTGAGGATACCATGATACAAATGCTAAACCTAATCTTTATACATCTAGAGCAAGATCAAATAATTACAAGATTAATGTAAAACTGCTATGTCTGACTTCACACAGGAAGACTTAAAGTTGGGACAAATGTACAAAAAAAAAGAGAAGGCACAGATTTGGACAATTAAATGCTTAGGAGTTTGACATTTGAATCAGTCTGAAAATTCAATTTGGAACTTTTATACCTGTCCAAAATAAGCAAGACCTAAGTATGAAACACAGCAGGTATGTAAAAAACTAT
>JANRMT010062814.1:46823881-46839068 GCA_026402145.1 Polypterus bichir lapradei
TGCTGTGTTTCATATATATATATATATATGAGAAACAATTAAGTCTGGAGATACAGCACATTCTTGGGGCAGTGTGCACTCCCAGCTTGGCCCTTACCACATTAACATTAATTGACTATTGTAAACTTGTCCTACCCTGCGACTCTATGTTCACCCATTTATCCATTCATTTTCAGGCCCACTTAAGCTGTACTCTATCAGTACAGGATCTCTGTATATTACAAACCCACGCACTGGGATAACCGACAAATTCCAATCAGTGTAATCTGCAAATCTTTGGAAAAGAAAAATGAGCAACCAGGCAAAAGTAAACGGAGGGAACATGCAAACTTCATGTAGACAGCATCCAAGCTGGAATTTCAGTCCACTTTCCAAGAAGTGTGACTCAGGAGTGTTAACCACTGTCATCAGCTGCCCTGTCACTTTAAATGGCACATGAAATGCTTCCCCACTTCCTATATTTAGTTATATTAAACAGTCAAATTACAACTTGTGTCAGTAACTGTGCTTGTGCATACAGTAAGGATATAATACACTGTGTCGACTTGTACCAAAAATACATAAGGTAAGGATAAGATGTTTATTGATATCATTGTGGATTTTGTTGTAAGCCACAGTAAATGAATTTCATTTATTCTTTCATTTAGAAGTGCTATGAAATTCCAGATTCGTTATCTGAGTTGATAAAATACTTGTGTCACCTTATACTGCTTGCTCTTAAAGATCAAAACTTAATTTCCTAAAGATCAAACACATTCAGATCTGATAAGAAACCCATACACTCTGGTGGCTGAAGACAGATGTGTTTAATGACCTGCCTACCTTTAAAAAATAATTTACTTAGTACACAATAGTATATTAAAGTAAATTGCTCTGCAGTGGGCTGGCGCCCTGCCCGGGGTTTGTTTCCTGCCTTGTGCCCTGTGTAGGCTGGGATTGGCTCCAGCAGACCCCCTTGACCCTGTAGTTAGGATATAGCGAGTTGGATAATGGATGGATGGAGTAAATTGCTAAGTAATTTGCAGTTGTGTGTTAAATATGTTTTATGATTTGAATTTTTTTTCAGAATAAAAGTACCTTAATACATAACAATTTAAAAGTACTACACATTTAAGACTCCAATTATAAAAACACAAAGGCAATTTCAAATGAATGTTGTTTTCATTGCAAATAAAAGAATTACACATTATTTATGCCAGCTGCATAAAACATGTCATAATTATGTGCATGTATTGTTTATATCAAACCGTTTTTCCTGTTATTTCACTGTAATTTCATTCTACTGTAACTATTTCTTACTAGCTGAATGAATGAGAGCACCACTGGGATATTATGATTTGAGGGCATGTCAAACAGGTTAAAAAAGGGTACCACACTGGCAGTAGTAGGGGACAAAAATGCCAGAAATTTGAGAAGACTAAATCTTTAGGCCCTCTATGTGTAAATAATCCACCTTAGGGATAGCAGGCCTTAAATGAAGAAGCTATAGCCTGGTTTGAAGCCTGCAGTGCCCACCCATGACTCTGGAGAGCAGGTGACTAAGGAATTTCTGACCTTTTCTTCACCAAGAGAATGAGGCCATATTACTTTGATATGTCAAAGCCACAACTAACTGAAGTAGTTGTTTAAGCGAGAAATCGAACAAAAAGTGTGTGCTCTTCAAGACAACAGCTAGGAGGCACTGACAGCTCCTAACTAAGCAGAGATTAACTATTTTGTTCTCATTCGGATATGAAAAGCTACCAAGCTGGACTGTAATCTCAACACTTAAAGGGCTTCTGAAGACTCAGAGGAAGAGACACCAGAGTATGCTACAGGAAAATCAATCACAATGTCCCTATGGAAAATCTGTTTCTCCTCTGACTTGTAAGGTGATTTCCATTTCTTTTCCAGAAGTAACCCATACAGGGGATTTAATGTTGTTACCAAGCAGAATTAACAATTGACCAGGAATTGAGTGGAGAGTTTGGGGAGAACACTTTCTAGCCAGAAGAAGGAGCCTGGGTTGAGAAGGTATCTCTCATTATTACATTATATTGTACAATTCTACATTTATTTATGCAATTAGTTTAATTCCTCAAGTTCTTGATAAAAGTAGTAGGCAGAAAGATTTTTTCTCAGGTTTTACCACACAGAGAAGCAGTATGGTGGTGATGAGGGCATTTAAATGGGAAGTATGCTGGTTCTGTAAATGGTAAGTTTGCTGTTTCTGTGTTCAGCATGCATGTGTGTGTGTGTGCATGTCCATGTAAGTCATGAAAAGAAATGCAACAAATTACAATGTAACCTAGCTTCAGATGGACTCAGCAGTGCATACCGATCCTTGCCACTAAACTATATGAGTTACACATCCATACTTTTGTGAATACATCTTCCTTACATATTTGCATATGCCAGGATTCAGCAATAGAACCTTGATATTAATTCTGACATGTATAGTTACTTTTCTTATTCAAGTATCCTGAGATTCAGAAAGAGCAATTTGGTTTTAATACAAGCTATGTTAACTGTGGACCACATCTTTGGCCTTTCACAGGTATAGTACTTTATATGATAGATGTGTCAGTATGAAAACACTGTCTGCATAAGTGGATGTGGAGATGGTTTATGATAAATTTCATTAGGATATCTTGGGCAAGGTGCATGAATGGATGGAGTTTCAGAGACCACTGCTGTCTGCCAATTCATGTGCTATAACTTTGTGTCATGTGAGATTTACTTGTGTTTCAAATACACATTGGATTCCGCTAAGGGTGGGTCTGGCCTTTTCTATTTTTACTTTCATAGACAACATATTCCAGCACATCCAAAACTTCCAAGACTTTCTAGTGTAGGGACCTAAGGATTATATTTTTGATGATCTAGTTCTTCTGGAATCTTCTGACTGTTAATTAAAGTCAGTATACAAAATCCCACTTGATATTCATAAAGTGCTAAGATGCTCCATTATTTAGTTGAATATTGTAATCTTGCTCTGGTGCTTTGGATAACTATGGATATGCCTGTCCTAAGTAGATGAATCACATCATACACAGATACACACTCTGCACTTGTAATTCAGACACTTATCATGACACATTTGCACTTATATGTTGTGTGTTACAAACTCCTTCAGCTCCACACTGATCTGTTCTCTTAGTGCCAATTCTCTCTAAAGTGGGCATTGATCAATCATTTCCTTAATGTGGGTAATGACACCCTGCACATCTTCTACATCTCTACTCAGTTTTCTACACTGTGTTGTGCTGGGCCAGTAACATCACTTAATAAGAGGCCAACCAAATCAACAAATGAATTAAAAGGACAGACTCAATTATGGAATACACCCTGGACCTCCTGGAGGTTGTAGCAAAGAAGAGAATTAAAAAAAAAACGAGTGTCATTATGAACAATGTTGCACATCCTCTCCCCGACAAACTAACACTGAATTATTCAGCAGAAGTGTGTTAAGAAACCTTACAGGGGCTCCTTCATACCAGCAACAATGTGCCTGCAAATGCCTCCTACCGTCAGGTCCTGCAGACAACTGACAGCTGGAAATGGAAGTCCTCTCAGTAGCACTGTGACAGCTGCATCCTAAAAATGGTTTGTTTATTGAGCAACACTAAACAGCAGTACTTTTTCTAAGGGCCTAGTGAAAGTGATGAATTATTTCTAATTTTTCTTCTAAAGTATTTTTCTTTTTAAATTCCTTGAGAAGCAACAAAACTAATATGAATTGTGACTACCCACATGCTGTTTCCAGTCAGAACACTGTATGTATTACAGTGAGAGCAATCGGTATCACCGTCTTCTTCATCATTGAGGCGATGCCCTAAAAAGGCAAGCACTACTTTTAAGATTCCAATTTATTTACCTCTTTTGAAAGTCTTTGTCATCTTTCTTGAGTCCTCCTTATTTAAAGAACATGCTCTCCATACTTATCAGATGGGCTCCTGCCACTCAATCATTCAGTCTTATCCTGCCTGTGAAGCACTCACAAATCTCTACCTTCCAGTTATACCTGTTAAGAGCTTTCTGTACTTTACTATATCATTTTTTTAATTCAGCAATGGGCAGAAAGTGACTTTCAACATTAAAACACATTTTTAAAATGTCTTTTAGAGTCCCTCTACAATTTTGATTTTCAGGCCTTCTGGGGATCCACAGGCTTAATTAAGCCGTCCCAGGCTTCCCAGGAACTCTCTGTATTTTGCACCTTTATTCTTGTGTTTAATAGAGTAGTTAACAGTCAAGTGTGTGGTGGGCATGAACATCAGAAAATCTGCTTTCCATGTCATGCTTACGTCCATGAAGTATGTGGCCTCCTGTCAACGGGAAGAGGAGGAAGAGACTATGAGACTGAGCAGAAGACTGGTGCATGTGCAAGTGTTTTACCAATCTACATTGTCATCATCCCCTATGGTCAAGAGCTGTACGTAGTATCCTCCCTGAAAAAGCGATGTGTGTGATAATCGTGCCAGACCTTAGAGGAGAGCTGTTGGTTCTCTAGATTGAAAGCAGCCCTTTCAGGTGGTTTGGGCAGCTGATGTTGATGATCACTAGGCACCCCAGCAGGAGATTTGTGCTGGGCACAAATTGGGAGTGGTCTCCCCTAGACTTTCATGTATACTTAGATTTGGGGATGGATATTTGAGGAGTAAACCACAAGACAATGATTATATTCATATACTCTGTATTATCCATTGAAGAATCATCAACAACAAATCAAATCAAATTAATAATACATTGAACAATTATTATAAAAGTAAAGTTGAATAAATCAGACTCTGCATCTGCATGAATAAAAGGTAAAGTACCACTTCCAGTTATCGGAAATAGACCAAAAGTCAATAGAAATCTATATCTTGTACCTAAGATTTGCATGAAAAATTTGGTGGACCTAACTGAAATCATACTCAAGTTATTGTGTTTACATACACACACAGACACACAGACATAATTCCAAAAATGGTATTTTCTGACTCAGGGAGATCTGATTCATCAAAATCTTGAAATTGAATTTTTGGAGGATTCCTAAAATATATAATATGGTACAGATTCATCAAAATCTCGACATTGAATCTTTGGACGATTACAGTACTTTCCCTGTACTTCGCATACAAGAAAGTAAAAAGACCAGGAGTACATTGGGAAAGATGATATCTCCCAGTGGTTCTCATGGCACCAGACAATTCTTTAAGAGCAACAGGAGGCAGCATCCTGGAGTTGGACCCCTCACCAGGAATGTTACAGAAGATAAGATACATGATGAAATAAAATGTATAAGGTACCATATTATATACTGTATATACTTGGGTTTAAGTTCTCCCGCGGATAAGTCGGGACTTGATTTTACCGTATAATTTCCAGTATTTTATAATGTCGGTTGTATAAGTCGAATGCAGAAAACTCATGCTATTGGTCCAAGAGATTATGATATGCTAACACAGCATTTCTCAACCTTAAAGTATTTGCGACCCGAGTTTTCATAACAGTTTTAATCGCCCCTATCGTTTTTGAAAGGAGCCCACTAATACCAATTTGTTCTTTTTTAATTAATGATATATCATAGATGTATGATTTATTATACCTACTTAACTTTTATCGACATTTATCTAACTCTATATTTATTTTTCTAGTATCAGAATGTAGTTTAAGTTAATTTGTTTTGGTTTCAATAGATGTATCTTTCATATTTTTGATTCTTGTTTTCTTTTTTTAACATCTTCGCGACCCCCTTTTTGTTACTTCACGCCCCCCTAGGGGGATTTGCCCCACAAGTTGAGAACCACTGTGATAACACCCACCTGAGTAACCACGAAGCACACTGCCTTTTTTTCTATGTATTGTGATTACGTGACCACACGGTAATATCTGAAATATTCCGAAGCGACATTTGCACTGTTTTGTGTTTTTTGTATCTCACACCCTCATACACATTTTATCGTAAGCATCCCTTATTTAAGATGGAGCGTTCAATCAGAAGAAAATATGAAGCTGGTTTTAAATTAAGTCATTGAAGTGGCAAAATAAATTGGTAACTGCATTGATGCAACAAATTTCGATGTGTCTGAGAAACTGGTGTGAGATTGAAGGAAGCAAGAAGATGTAAAAAAAAAAAAAATAAGTGTCACATTTTTGAATGGGCATATAAGTCGAGTCTGATTTTATGATTGATTTTTTGGGTTTCAGGACCCAACTTATACGTGAGTATATACGGTATATTGAAATGCAGAGTTCTTTCCATGAAAAAGTAGGCCAGTCCTTTACAAATAGGAACAGTACAATAGTACAGTACTGTAAACTGCAGTAAATAAGCTCAAAGTACTACTTTATATCTAGACACTCATTCTTTTAATAAAGTCATATACCAATAATGTACAGAGAATGCGTTTCACTTTCAAAAACTATAATTGTGTAATACATATCCCTTATTTCAGAAACAGCCTAGCGAAATAATTTAATATAGATTAAAAAAGTCATCAATACCTGCCAAAATGGAACACGGGGCTATATCAGCTGCATAAAAAAAACTATACAGATAATAAAAAACACTTGCTAATGAAAAGACGGTGTATAATTATATATTTTGGTTTGGAAATATGGAATACCATTGCAATTTAAACTATATATTACATTCGGAATTATAAGTTACTCCTTTGCATTTTGTGACTTTGACTTCATATTCAGTATAATGTAGTATCTGTGTCTCACTTGCATTTCGCATGTTCTGTATCGTGTGAGCACTATAAAATACATTGGTTCAAACTATAATTGTGAGTTTATGAAGTGAAGGACAAGCACACCCACACGTACAGATATGAGAACTGTATTCTTATTCTTAGTCGATAGGCTTCATGGTTTTACCATGAAAATCAATAATTCACAAAAAAACAATGTCAATGCAATGGCAGAATCTCCACAATATCTATTTTAGAACTAATTCCTTTGATTGTGTATAGACAATACAGATGTTGTAATAATTAGTATTTTCTTCTTCAGATTTTTTGAAGTGATGTATTATTTTATATATGTCTGTTAATCTAACTGACTGTTGTAACCTGACCCTTTGTGTGTCACTCTGTGTGTGTGTGTGTGTGTGTGTGTGTGTGTGTGTGTGTGTGTGTGTCCTGTGAAGGACTGGTACTCAGACCAGGACATATTGCTTCTTTCAGTCAGAACTACATGAGAAAATTAGAACATGAATGGCTGTGCATGCATTGTGTTTCCATGTATCCATGTTTTGAAACTCTCTGCTTAGAGAGTTTGTCTAAATCAAACAATACAGTACATATCAACTTTCACTGTGCAACCACTACAAAGCACTTTATAAACTATGGGAGAACACAATTAAAAGCTACAAGGTAACACAAGTAATGCAATAAAATGTCACAGTGTTTCAGATAAACTTTAAAAACCCAGTAAAAGCCCCTGACAGAAACTTCATTTGCTCTACAGAGTGCTCTGTTATATGACAAACACTGACAGGCAACATAAGAAAAATAACTGATACTAAATACACCATCCTCTGATCGAATTACAAGACGATACGTGGCCTACAAACATTGAACTTAATCAGACAAAATCGGTCCTCTCCCTGAGGATTAAATTGCATCGCCATAACAAATTAATCCTATACATTAATTTACAAAAGAGCCTGCACTATGTTCTGGTCTGTTCTGCAGCTTTTGACACAAATAAAGTTTTTTTACACTTTGGAAGGTGCGCACTTTTTGTTTCACACTCCGTATAATATTACCTAATTACTGAAGGTATATAACAATAATGCTTTATAGAAGAAAAGGAAAAGAGACTGCGCCGAACTTCATCTTACCTAGTTGTGAAGCGCAAAAATTCATCACTGATATCCAAAGTAAAGAAAACGCTGTGAGATGCGAAGCACAATTAACTAAGTGATCCATGGTACAATTTATTTTTTGGAACAACTGTTCAATTTTCTTTCTCGTCCGGCTCTTTAAGTAGAAATGAAAAAGACAGCGATCCCCATGTGTAAGTTAAGAAGAAACGTGCCACCAGAAGGCTGTCCCGTGTCGGACTTTATGCGAGCGCACTCTTGTTAACGGCGCTTTGGGAAATTAGCGACTCTTTGTACGACCTCTTTGTCCGAGATACAGGAAAGAGTCATACGGGTGAAAGGCACAAAGTCAAAAGAAATCCCGAAGAAGGTGGGTCTGGGGGGGACACTGGTAGTGTAATGAGAGAGGATCGCGCGTGCAGAAGTTCGAAGTTCACATCACCTAAAGATTCGACTGTCATTTTTCATGTTCTCGGTATCCAATCAGCGGGATGCTTTCTGTACATGCCCTGTATATTATAAACTCTTAAATACAATTAACGATTTCGGCAGAACGGGTTGAAGAAATTATGCTTTGCTACCGTATACCTTCTGTACGCAGAACATGAAGATTTGTTTTATCCTACAGCAAAAGAGCGTGACAGTTTGTCGCCATCTGTTTCTAATTTCTGATAAAACAACCGTAAAGATGAGTTAGCCCCTTTTTCCCTTTGATATACATTAAACCTTTTTCTGGATATAATGGTCCATAGTTTCACCAAACAAATACAAGTGAGTTTTAAATTGATTCTCGGCAGCATGCAAAAAAAAAAAAGAATGATGAATGATTTGCAGATACGTTTTGAAATACAGAAATCGTTTAATCCTTATGTAAACCACTCTTTTTGTCATCGATCCAATAAGCAGCCATTTCCATGCTTTAAGGAGCCTATGTAATTTGCTTTTCACACTTGACCTTTAAAAGAGCAATACAAAATTAAACATGTATTGGGCGCTCTCATTAGATTTGGATTTATTTTACTTTTACATTTCTCAATGTAAAATTTGTCTTGTTTCATTTTGTCTCTGATTGCAACAACAACAACAATTAACATTTAGAATGTGACAAATGAAAGACTGAAAATACAGCTTAAAAAATATGCTGCATACACAATCTGTATATATTTTTAAATCGACAGACCAATGCAAGGCACAGTAAAGGATACAAAATGAATAATATAAGAGTTGTGTTAGCTTTAGCTTAGATACATTATGCTGCAGTTGTGCAGCACGGTGGCACAGTGTTTAGCACTGCTGCCTTGTAGTTATAGCATCCTTATTTAACAAACAACCACACACATGTCTTTTAAATGTGGGTTGACATCCAGAGTATTAGTAAAGAAACCCATGCAGACAGTGCTAAAATGGGATCCCAGTCCATTATCATTACACCAAGTCAGTTGCTTCTAGTTAACCTACTTTAGCATGCATTGCATACGTGTTGAAGACAATATGACTACCAGGAGAAATCACATGTATATGAAGTTAAAATGACATGTCAAATTTTTGAACAACAGTTTACTTCCTATATGTCTTCTATGGAATTTGCATGCTTTCTGTGTTCTCATGGGTTATCTTTTATGGCACCTACAAACTGGGGCAAACTGGCCTGGTGCAAATGGATATGGGTGTGTGCATAATGAGTGTACCATGGGATAAGCTGGCATCCCATCCAGGACTGATTCCTTGTGACTCTATTTATCTGTGACTGTATACTGGAAAAGCATGCTTAGAAAACAAGGGATTAGTGATAAAAGTACAGAAAATATTCAGACCTCTTAACTTTCTGCAGATTTTATTATAGAATGTAAATGTGCCATTTTTGCACATCAGTCTACAGTTAATAATTCCATAATGACACATTGAGAACGTTTTTTCACAAAGGTTTGCAAATTAATTAAAAATCAACACCTGAGATTGTAAAGTATAGAAGTTTTCAGACCCTTAATTCAGTACTTTGTAGAAGCCCCCTTGGCAGCAAATAAGTCTTTTGGGTAAGATTCTACAAGCTTTGCACATCTGGATTTGAGCCATTTATCCCATTATTCCAGACAAATCCTCTGAAGCTCCATTAGAGTGGATGGGAAGCATCAGTAAACTGCCATTGTCAGGTCTCTCTGTGGGGTTTGAGTCTGGGTGTTGACTGAGCCACTTATTTACAGTCAGAGACTTGTCCCGAAGTCACTCTAGCATTGTCTTAGCTGCATGCTTCAGGTCATTGTTGTGCTGAAAGCTGAACCGTCTCCCCAGTCTGAGATCGCATACATTCTGGAGCAGCTTTTCTTTAAAAACAATCCTGTATTTGGCTGCATTCATCCTTTCCTCAATTCTGAACAGTTTTACCTGTCCCTGACACTGAGTGTCACCCCCACAGCATGATGCTGCCACCACCACAGTTCACTGTAGGAATGGTATTAGCTACCAACACCTGATCTTTGCCAGACATAGAGCTTGGAATTCCCCCCAGAGAAATGTTAGTCTTTGACTCGTCAGACCAATTGAACCTTTTTCTTATGTTCTCAGAGTCCTTTAAATGGTGTTAGCATACATTTAGGAGGCTGTCATATGCCTATTAAAAAAAAAGCTTAGGGGTAATTGTTGACTGTAATCTGAATTTTAAATTGCATATTAATCAGATCACTAGGACAGCATTTTTTCACTTAAGAAACATATGTAAAGTTAGACCTCTTATATCACTGAAAGATGCTGAGAAATTAGTTCACGCGTTTGTTTTCAGTCGACTAGATTACTGTAACGCACTCCTCTCAGGACTACCCAAGAAAGACATAAATCGTTTGCAAATAGTGCAGAATGCAGCTGCTAGAATCCTAACTAGGAAAAGAAAATCCGAGCACATTTCTCCAGTTCTGATGTCACTACACTGGTTACCTGTGTCTTTCAGGATTGACTTTAAAATTCTGCTTATGGTTTATAAAGCCTTAAATAATCTCGCCCCTTCTTATATATCGGAGTGTCTGACACCTTATATTCCAAATCGTAACCTCAGATCCTCAAATGAGTGTCTCCTTAGAATTCCAAGAACAAAACTTAAAAGAAGTGGTGAGGCGGCCTTCTGCTGCTATGTACCTAAAATCTGGAATAGCCTGCCAATAGGAATTCGCCGGGCTAATACAGTAGAGCACTTTAAAACACTGCTGAAAACATATTACTTTAACATGGCCTTTCTATAACTTCAATTTAACTTAATCCTGATACTCTGTATGTTCAATTTCCTCATAATAACTATTCAGGGTAGCTCTAAAATCCGTACTGACCCCTACTCTCTTTTCTGTTTCTTTTTCCGGTTTCTTTGTGGTGGTGGCCTGCGCCACCTCCACCTACTCAAAGCTTCATGATGCTCCAACAATGATGGATGGACTAAAAGGCAGAATTCTACGTGACCATCATCATCAAGCCTTTCCGTGAGAACCCTAAATCCAAAGAGGACTGTTTCATTTATGTTAGGTAGAATGCCCAGAGGGGACTGGGCGGTCTCATGGTCTGGAATCCCTACAGATTTTATTTTTTTTTCTCCGGCCGTCTGGAGTTTTTATTTTGTTTTTTCTGTCCCCCCTGGCCATTGGACCTTACTCTTATTCGATGTTAATTAATGCTGATTTATTTTGTTTTCATATTGTGTTTTTTTATTTTTCTATTCTTTATTATGTAAAGCACTTTGAGCTACTGTTTGTATGAATATGTGCTATATAAATAAATGTTGTTGTTGTTGTTGTTGTTATTACCCAAGAGTGGCTTTCATCTAGCGACTGTACCATAAACGTCTGATCAATGGTGTGCTGCTGAGATGATCATCATTCCAACAGGTACTCTCATGTCAGCAGGGGATTTGTGAAGGTCTGTTATAGTGACCATTGGGTTCTTGGTCACCTCCCTGTCCAAGGTCCTTTTCGTCCGGTTACTCAGCTTGTCTGGAAGAGTCCTCGTGGTTCCCAATGTCTGCTATTTCAGAATTATTTAGGTGACTGTGTTCCTGGAAACACTCAAAGCTTTAGAAGCTCTTTTATACCCTCGCCTTAATTTATGCCTCACCAAAATATGGTTCTACCAAGAGCATCTTTGACTTCATCGCTTGGTTTTTATCTTGTCGTGCAGTGTAAATTGTGGGGCTGTATGCTTTTCTAAATGATGTCCAAGCAATGAATTTAGACACTGGTGGACTCCATTCAAGTTTTAGACACATCTCAAGGAGAATTAAAGCAACTGGGATGCACCTGACCACAATTTGGAGTGTTGCAGCAAAGTGTTTGAGTACTTATGTCAATGAGAGATTTCAGGCTTTGGTTTTTAATACATTTAGTATATTTGAAAACCTTTATGTTTTCACTTTTTCATTATTGACACTTGAATGTAGATTGCTGGATAAAAATTGCAAGTGTATCTATTTATAATTAATCTGCAACACAACAACATGTGCATAAAATGAAGGGGTTTGAATGGTTTCTGATTGCATTGTAGATTTAACCAGCAAACAAATCTAATAAGCATGAAGTGCTTATATGTCTATGTGAAATATTTGTTAACACTTCAGTTTAGGTATCTATTAGAAGTCTGCATGTTGTAAAACGTAATACCTTTTAAGATCATATAAACATTGAAAAATGACAGAAATATAGTTCAGTTGTGATTTATTATCGTTAATATGATACCTAATAAAATATTTATAGACTAATAAAAGCTACTAGGCATCCATTATAAGCAGCTATTAATAGTATGCCTTTTTAACATCTTTGTTTTTATCCAGGTACGCAGGTTTTCCTCATTTATCCCAAAGACAACAATGTTAGGTTAGATGTTTACTATAAATTGGCCAAGGATGACTGATTTTACTCTATGTTGGACTGACATCCCCCATCCAAGGTGGGGTTTCTGCCTTGTGGGAAATGCTGTCAGGAATAACTGCCATATTTGCCATCCTGCAGTTGGAAAGATGGATAGACAGTGAAAAAAACAGGACAAGCTGCATAAAGAGTTCATGAAAAGAATCACTACCTTTGTCTTGTGAATTGTGTCCAGGTACAGTAGGCTGCACTATAGATGATGGTACAGGAAATATATAAAGTACACTATGAGAGGAACAAATTCCATCCAGATACAGTATGCTGCAGTTCATGTCTTTATGCATATACATACCACATTTAAAACATAACATGTAGATGATGGTACTGGAAAGGTATAAAGTACACTTTAGGAGAACAAACATGTTCTGGTTATTTCCCAGATGAAAATAGAAAAGAAGGTTCAAAAGACAGCATATCAGCTGCACTGACTTCATCAGGTGTAACAAAGACAAAAAGCTACATCTCTAACCTGCCTTTATATTTATTGCAGTATGGCAATAACTGTTACCCATTTTTTCTTTAGCAGATGCCTGCTGATGCAGCCTTTCATTAAGTCTATTTAAAGTGTACCATTCTTTATCAAGTTACATATATCATAAGGAAAAACCTATTTGGAAAAAAAGCTTAAAATTTTATGGCACTTTTCTTGGCACTTTATGCAGATTCCATACAGCAATATACAAAAGATCAGTAAACAGTGGAGACCCAATGACTTTCTAACATAAAGGCCCCTTGCCTGATGATAATCTCTCTATTATAAAAAAAAAAATCTTGGAAGGAGACGAGGCGTGATTTTCTCAGTGAGACACTTATACGTCTCGCGAGACGAGTCCACGCCCGGGGCCGGAAATAAAGGACGAAGAGTAGATGACAAAGTAGAACATCGTAAAGAATTCAAAATTTTTTGCGCGATACACATGCAGAGCAGGTTAGAGATAATGGAAGTACAAAAATTCGAAAGTTTCAAAAAAAGGATAGGAAAGATTGCATTAGCACAAACAAATGGAAATTATTACTCGGTGAAATAACGGAACAGCGAAAAGAGCTTAAATATATTGTTCGGATTTAAACTTTAAGTCAGAGACTTGCAGATCATCTAATTCGTATTGCCAGCGAGAATTAAAAGATTCCAAAAACGTTGGTATGGTAAGATGTCCCGTGAGACAGAGACTTTTAACATGAGATTCTTTCAAGTCAGGCCCTATTTATAACTATTTTCAGACAAGACCACGGTCATCTAACCTCAGTCATGTGACACACTTCCTGAGCTCTCAGCTCTTATAAATTTTATCAGGACAATAATTTTATACGTTCTAGATTACACATCAACAACTAAGTGAAGAAGAAAGAGCATGGACCAACATTCGAAAAAGTCATTTTATTTATTAGAGAGAAGGAAATGATATTCACTCACAGGCAGTTATACGTTGTGTTGTCACAATTTAAGTCCAAACAAGGAATCAAAATTCAATGCAATCTCGAAGAAAAGTTCATTCCAAATATTGTTTTAACTAAAGTTTTAAAGTAGAAGTGAAAATAATGCATATGTAACAATTCCCATGAAAATAGCAATCACTTAAAACTGTGTATCCGGTTAATCAAACCCGGGGGTGGGCGAGCGAAGCGAGCAGGGGGCAGAGCCCCCGAGTCAATTATATTATCAATATCATGATATTTAAGAGCCTAATTATAAACAAGATGACCAGTCTCATTCTCTTTCTGTTTCTCTCTCTGATTTTAGAATTGTTGCTTTTGCATTTTATTTTACTTATATTTTATATAAATGAATACAGGGCTCTGAAGTTATCAATTGCTATTGCATTATATAAAAATAAATTGAAACAAAGTGAATGCAATTGAATTTTCCACCTATTCCTTCTGGATGAACATTTAAAATCATCAAAGCCCCCTCTGTTCTGTTGCCTGATACACTTTTTGAATTGTCTGCCATTTCTAATAAGTCTCTGGACTGCGTCTGTGACTTATAGTAGACCCTTAAAATGAGCTCCCAGAGGTTACCACAGTAGTGACAGGATAGCTAAGGAAATAATTTTATTTTTTTGTTTCCTTATCAAATCTGTCAAGCTAGCCTAAGGTTTCTTGTGAGACCTCTTATTTCCCACTTCCCTAAACACCCTTAAAGAATGTCTACTAATAAAGTCACAACTGCACTGTAAAGTTTTTCCTTTTTCTTTCAGTGACTATGTAACTATGATAATTAGGGGGAACAGGACAGGGCATGTTACGAGGAGAGACAGGCTGCTGGAGGATATAAAATTAGAAGAAAATGTAAGGGAAACAGGAGGAGACCAAGAACTGTGATGACAGAGAAGATGAAAGACCAATTGCATGTGGGAATGAATGAAAAGAGTGGAAAAAGAGAGGCTTTGAGACTATGTATGTTGGGAACTTGTCATTAGATGCACACCAGAAAACCAGACTTTATTATTATTATTATTATTATTATTATTATTATTATTATTATTATTAT
>JANRMT010062814.1:46839078-46850869 GCA_026402145.1 Polypterus bichir lapradei
ATTATTATTATTATTATTATTATTATTATTATTATTATTATTATTATAGCTCCCAGTGTCCAGTTTTAAAAATTGTAGTGCCCATTTATTGAAAAATTAACAAATAGTTATTTTCAAAAATATCAAATGGTCTATAGTAAAATGTTCTGGAGTGTAGCATTGCAGTCTCACAATTTAAGGTACGGTTGTGTAAAATTTTTTAGCATCCTACCTTGTTCTTTATAATCTGCATTTACTTAACAGGCCAAACGTACAGTACAGTATGCTGCCAATTAACAATTTAAAATGAACCCCCTTCTTCACATTTTGCAGTACAGTCTCAGTTTAGCTGATATTATTATAAAGTCCATCCTCAGAACAATGCACTACATGGTGGGAGGCTGAGTCTGTTACTCCAAAAATCCAGAAGAGTTGTATTTTTTTATACTATATGTGTTATATCTGTATATGTGAAGCTTTATGTCCCTGACTGACTAACTGACTGACTGACAAATAATCCTTGGCTATTTGTAAACAACCTAAGGAAAAAAAAACTACTAACTACTGATCCACCTCTTCTGTCTTACGTTTTCACTTAATTGGAGGAAGCAGGAAGGATATTTCTTGAAAAAAATAGAGGGACATACATGGCTGTTCATTCGGGATATGGAGTGATGTGTTGGTTTTCTTAATGCGTAAATAGATTTCTTAATGCAAAGAATAAAGTACTGATGGTGGTGCAGTGATAAGTTTGCAACATTGGTTGAAGACTAACTTAGAACTACAGTCTGGTTACTCTCTTCATATCCTTGTCAGTTTTACTGGTTTATCTCCTACATTTCAAATATTTCATGTCAGGTTAATTCATTTTAAATTGGCTTTATATGAGCAAGCAATACTATGAGGCAATGTAATACTTTGCGCTGTGGTTGGCTGGTGCCCCTTCTCGGGTTGTTCACTGCTTTACGTCTGGTTACACATAGACAGGCTCCAAATCCTGTGATCTGGCTATATATTTAAGTAGTTTTCTGGAAAAAGATGGATGTATGAATACTGAAGCCCCATATGTCTACTACAAATATCCAACTAGACCTTACTAGTCAGATGTTCTCTTCACCTGTTCTGCTGTCCCAGATGTGTCAGTCCAGAATTGTTATGCAATGGTTTTTGTTCATCTTTAAATGTCTTCATTCTAAATCACTGGGTACAACATTCCTCTATACTTTTCTTTGACTTCACAGATGCTTTTGACATTGTTGACCCCATTATCTAACCATGTGTGAATTATTACTCTGGTTTGCCTTTTTTAACTCTCTTAAATACCCATCTAAACTTTTTAATACACTATAAATCTGTGAGACACCATTGTGCTTCTATCTCTGGCCTTCAATCTGTCAGATATGTTCTCCAGATTTCTGTATGGAACTCTAACTGAACGCTCCTTTAGACCTGTGAGGGACCATTTCTAGTGATTTTGGGGTTTTGCAGTGTCAAATCAGATTTTTGCATTAAAATTCATTATTGAAAATATTTTGTCATTTTCGTTGCCATTTTGTTTTTCCAGGGGAACCATTGTTTTGTGTAATCGTTGCTATGGAATGCATACCTGGAAGTTACATGGTGACGTCATCAACATGCTGCTATAACAAGTGGTTCATCACATGTGTCATGATCCGAATTTGTAGATATTCTAAGTAAATGACTATCATGCATGTGATGATATTGTTCTTAAGATATCCTAGTTCTTGACTTTTGCTTTTGATTTCCTACTATGATTTCTGGCTAGATTTTGGTTGAGAGTAACTTTTGGTTTCAACTCTCTAGCTTGTTTACATTCCCTTTAACTTTCATAGCCTTTCCTTGTTCAAGACTAACATAAACACACTTCATGGCAAGAAAATAACAGGTATCTAGATGCAGTAATCTAGTGGTTATGATAACTATCACAAGAGATCAGCATAGTCTAGCATGTCATTAAATGTTGATGACATATGTTACAACGGTGATAGCCAATAAAGGCCAATGCAGTAAGCTAACCATGAAAACCAGAAGGGAATCATGGTCAGTCCCAGTTACTTTTAATACATTACAGCAGACAGAGAATGTGTTTGTCATAAGAAAAAATAGGCCTTTTTGATGAGGGTCAAATTGTTGGCCTTCCTTAGACCAGACAGGCAACCTATCATATCACACATGTGACAACAGGATGATGCTGGTGAAGTTGATTGCAGGAAGGCTTTGAAATTCCTACAAATTGATGGATCATGTAGCAATCTATCATAGAGCCTTTAACAGTTTGCACAATCTATAGAAATTTAATATGCTTCATGGGTCACTGAATAAGTTCTCAGACCATGGAGGGTACATCCACTCTTGATTGCTCATCTTTAACAACTGCATCTATACCAGAGCCATGCTTGAGAAGCCTAAAAAACAGCTGTCAACTAGCTTTCTGTCATCTTAATTTATGAGCACATGTAGAGAACACAGACCAGAGTGCAATCTGTACAGCTTTATGGAATACCTTGTATCCTGGTATGGAGCACCCTTGTCTGCAATAACTATTGACCTCTTCTCTTTGTTGGTTGGGCAGTGTGACCTTGTGACAATATGTTTAGGAGATACTGTCACCCTTTTGTTTTGGAGCATGCCAGCCTAGTGCCATTTTCTACGCAGTGGCTAACTAAGTTTTTTGCTAGTTCTTAGTTAATGTTGGAAACACTTTTATTTGACTAGTTTTGGAACATAGAGAATTTATTTATATTGTTATTTTGTACTTTCATATTTTATTTTGTACTTTCGTATTTGTGTTGGTTTAGTTTATTATAGAATCTCCATTTTGTTTTTTTAGTTGACACCAGCATTTTTCAACCTTTTTTATGCTTTAGTTGCTATTATAATGCAATGGCAAGTGTGTGACACATGATGTGATTATTGCTAAGGTATAAAGGTTAAAATCACAGACTTCCTGGTTAGCAATGTTTATGGGTATTCTCAGTTATGCTGAGATTAGGGATTTAAGTGTTTAGGGCAAAGACTTCTGCTTAATTATATCTGAATTACTGTATGTCTTTGGATTAGCTTTTATGATTAGATGCTTGTTAGTTTGTCTTTATGATATTTGAACCATGCTAAGATTTTTGACATTTATTTTTTGCTGCTTTCATCTCCTGCTCATTCTTCATTTAAAAAACTTTTCTGCCTGGTTGATTACGGTAGAACAACAAGATGCAAAGTAGGGGAGGTCATGGGAAGTCTGGAGCACCCTAATAAACTCCATGGACTTTTGAAAATCAAAAGTGGGTCAATCTCTGAAAAAAAAAACATTTTATAGTGTTATAAGTACTCAGTGCCCTTTACTGAGCTTGCCTGCGAGAGCTTCACAGGTTGAATGGGGAAAGATGTGTGTGGTAGCAGGCTGGATGGGTTAGATGTTTGACTGGTAGCAGTTCATCCTTCAAGAAAAGGGTAATGAGACTTTCTTAAGAAATAAATAAATTGAAATCCCATGCAGGCATTAGAGTTAGACTGTATGGGATGTCATGTCATTGACGATGAAGAGTATAACAGTAATTATTGATACCACGATACCAAACATGCTCAGTCCAAAGCTTGAAATGGACAGGTATGCACTGGTACTGGAACTTCTAAGTTTTTAGCAGGTGCACACCAGCAGTGTTTTCAAAAGTACCAGCTAGCTCACAAAATGCATATCCAAAAACTCATCCCCACTCTTTGAACAACTGACTGTGAATCATGGCTCTCAAAACTCCCCCTGCTCTTAAGTCTTGAAAGTCCTGCTACCCACTCTTCGTTTCTAAAACACAGAGTACCAGAACTTATGTATATCTACTTCAGGCATTGGTACATGTTGAGAAGAGCGTAGACCAGTCACATCTTGTTACAAGTTCATATCAGTTTTGGATTCAGTTCCTGTGACCTGTAAAAATGGGAAAGTCTCATTGGGCTAGTAGAGAGCAGTGTTGCCTCATACTGTTGTTCAATAAAGAAGACCATCATTGGGATGAAACAATGCAGTGCTAGCAAGGAGACTTCAGTTCCCAACAGTCAACAGCATCATGCAGGGGCCAAGAGGAGATCAACACATACTCTAGAGGGAGTTAGCATTCAGATGGAAACAGTCAGAGCAGAACTTCAATGATTGTTGACAGCATGTATGTGTTTCACAAAAAGTGATGTTTCCATGTGTTGCTTGTCTGGTTTTTGTTTTGCAGAGTACATATCTATACGTAATGGGATTTGTCTATTTAATATGTGTATATCCTAATTAATAACATTTTCCATATGTCATTTATTCTATGTTCCATCGTACCGGGATAAGATTTCAGTGTTCAGCCAGCAGGACCTCCTGATTACCATGAAGTATTTTGCATACTGAGCCTGACCACATAGAAATGTCATCTCTTAGGAATGCCTACAAGCAAATGAGCACTTTTCCCAGGATAGCTGTTTCCCCACATTTGTTTTCTGCACAGCATGTATGGGGCATCAATTGTAGCCCACTCTGCAGCACTACCTTATATCAGAAGTGCTTGAATTAAACTTTTTCTAATTCGTTTTACACCCACCACCCCTCTAGACAATCTTGTTCAATTGAATGGTTTCCTCTCATTGCTGACACATTTTATTCACATAGGCTCAAAATGCTGTTTAAATTTACCGATTATACCCATAGTGTAGTATATCCTGTACATAGTTATATATACCATGACACTAAAACTAATGACAGGTGAAGCGAATAGTATTGATGATCTTATTATAATAGTACCTTTCAAGGGGTGGGATATATTAAGAAGCAAGTGAACAGTCAGTTCTTGAAAGTGATGTTTTGGAAGTAGAAAAAACAGGCAAGCATAAGGAGCTGAGTGACTTTAACAAGGGCCAAATTGTGATGGCTAGACTATTGGGTCTCCAAAATGGCAGTCCATGTGTGGTGTTTCCAGTATGCAGTGGTAGATACCTACCAAAAGTGGTTCAAGGATCATAAACCAGTGAACCGGCAACAGAAGAGGTGCTATATCCAAAATTGCTGAAAAACGTAATACTGGCCATGAGAGAAAGATGTAAGAAAACACAGTGTATCGCAGCTTACTTCATATGGGGATACATACAATAGCTGTAGACCAGTCAGAGTGCCCATGCTGACCTCTGTCCATCACCAAAAGCGCCTACGGTGTACTATACCTACATCAGAAATGGACCATGGAGCAATGGGAAAAAGGTGGTCTGGTCTTATGAATCATGTTTTCTTTTAGATCATGTGGTCATGTCGGGTGCATGTGTCGCATTTACCTGTGGAAGAGATGGCAGGATGCACTATGGAAAACAAAGTGAACTGGAAGAGGCTGTGTGATTCTTTGTGCAATGTTCTGCTGGGAAATCTTGGGTTCTTGTATTCATGTGAATGTTACTTTGACGCATAACACCTACCTAAAAGTTGTTGCAGATCACGTGCAACCCTTAATGGCAATGATATTGCCTGATGGCAGCAAGATAATGTACCCTGCCATACTGCAAAAATTGTTCAGGAATGGGTTAAGGGACATGATAAAGAGTTCAAGGTGTTGACTTGGCCTCCAAATTCCCCAGATCTCAATCCGATTGAGCATCTGTGAAATGTGCTGCAAAAATAAGTCCAATCCATGGAGACCCCACTTCACAACTTTCAGGACTGCTGCTAACGTCTTGGCGTCAAATACCACAGGACACCTTCAGAGGTCTTGTGAAGTCCATGCCTTGGCAGCAGGAGGGGGACCTACACAATGTTAGGAAGGTGACTGTTGATGTGGCTGATTGACGTATATCCATAAATGTATTCACACAGATATTTGTACATCATGTTTTCTCATTTTTGCAGTGTTTTTAGTTTCTAATTTTTGTAATGAAGCAATTATTAAATTATGCAAAGGAATGTAAGCAAAGTTAGAAGACAAAAATTTCAACTGGTATTCCAGAAAAAACAAACCCTTTAGGATTCACTATTCCTTAGAAAAAGGCACTTTTATAACAATACATTATAGAATAGAGCACACTATATAAAAACCTACACTGTCCATATATAGAAAGTACTCCACATGGGCCCTGTATACAGTGAAGAATTGGATGATGAATACATGAATATTCATGTGTTTGTAAATGTCTGATATACATATCAAACAATCACTGTGCTCTCATCTTAGCTGTCACAATTATAAACAGATGTCATTTAAATAAATAATGAAAGGCACTCAACATTTTAATAAACAAGGGAGGGTATGACGATCATGACATTCAAAGCAATTTCTCCAACACTGTAATAAACATTGAGACTCGTCACATCAAAATAATTGAACAGAATGCTCAACTTCTCAAAATAATTCACACAGCTGTGTAGCAAAATGTTTTTATTTGTTGGATACTTTACTGTTTATCTGATTATTTAAATATTGAAAAACAATTTTAAAAATGGAAAATTACTTGCTTAAGTATAAGTAAAGACAATGGAATGCATTTTCAAAAGTAACAAATTGCTCTACCAGTACTGAATTTAATGTGTCACCTTTAATGACAAAGTATGAAAAATAAAAATGGTTTCAGATAGTTTACATTGAAATAAGAATGCTGACTTGAAAGAAAGCTACAAACAAGTCCCATAAATGCACAGCCTAAAGCAGCCACAATAACTGCTTCTAGTATTTTTGAAAATTACAGGAAATCCTTAATTAAGTATCCACAACGTTTGTAACAGTTGCACGTAAACTTTGTGGTTCCAACTTTAAACTGCCCAAGTACAAAGTAGGAATTCACTCATAAAACAGACACTGAATTTATGAATATTGTGCTTTTTTTCCTTAATCTTTGCAAGCACTACATTAGGATAGCTATATGCATGAGTACACACTTGAAGAGAAAAGATGAACATTAAAGCAGGAGAGGTCTGACGGCTCTTGATAAGGGCGACCAGTAAATCCTGGATTACCAATGAAATCCATTAGTGTGCAGTGCTTGAATGTCTCTGTCATGTTAAATTACACACCTAAACATTGGATTAGTTAAACTAAACAAAACAGAATTGAAATGTCCACTGTTTTGATTGTTTCATTCTCGCTCAAATACACGAGGGACATAACGACATGAAGCATTTGCCAGTTTGATCTTATTACTTTTACTCATATTACCACTTAAACCCTGCACTCTGGGTAGAGCGGCAGTAGATCACATACAGAACAGTGAAACATTGGTTAAATCCAAAACATTACTCACATGCATCTCATTTCTGGAATAATTCTAACACCCTGAGCCTCAGCTAAATATTTCATCTACAAGACTGGTAAAACTGAAGTCCGATGAAGAATCAGTCACTCTCAGAAGGACCCCTGCAGCACTTACAAAACTGTTTGTAAAAACAGAATTTCTGTACATGCTGTTATTGTAAAAACTATTTTAAACAAAAGAATTAATGGACATTTCTTTTGTTTTTAATATGTTCCATTATGTTTATCTTAATGCAATTGTAGTTTTAACGGCAATGCTGAACAGAAACAAGTGAGTGCAAAAATGGATAGATTAATGGATGGCAGGTTTACTACAAAAATAAGAGACAGAATACTGTAAGATCATTTTTATGCATTTCTGTTATATGTTGTTTATACAATTTTGTAGTGTATTGTTATGGTACATGAAAATAAACTTTTATTGTGAAGTACTGCAGAATGAGCTGCTTGTATGACAAATTATTTTTTTAAACCATAATATTAGTGTCATGAAAATTAAAATGAAAATGTTGAGAACTAAAGGCACGTCCAAAACTTCAAAAAGGAGTAATACGCAAGGATCCTACCTGGGCTTCTGCAGGTCAGTAGTTAGGTAGATAATATTAATTTAATATTAAAGGTTTACTGAATCATAGTCTGATTTTTATCCAAGGCCAATAATTTTTATACTAATTCTGAAATGTAATCTACAACATATAAACATATTTTATACAGGATTTTTTAAAAAAATGGAATGTGTCACTACAGTTAATTAATTAGGCTTCTGTTGTTTAGGGCAATTGACAGCTTTCGTTTTATATTTTGTTACAGAAGAAAATATAGAAAAATGGAAGTACAAACACCTGGTGAATATGATATAATTAATTAAAAAAGTGAGACTCTTCACTAAATAAATGAATGGTGTTGTTCAGTTGGACATGTTTACATTACTAATTTTGTTCTCTGTAATTTTCCAGAAAAAAAATACATTAAAAAAATACATTCAAGCACAGATATTTAGCATTTATTAGAATAAAAGAAAAATTGTGCCATTAAATTGCTTGATTCTAATTAATTTCCATATTGTGTAGATATGAACATAGAATGTATATTGTTCTATGATTCTTTATATACTTTATATAGTGGGCCCTGTGCTCATTGCCTAGCACCGTGGAGCTCGATTGACATTTGCCATAGAATACCAGAATTGGCAGGTCCACCACTGGCGCCCTGTGCTTTTCACAGATGAGGGTAGGTTCACCCTGAGCACATGTGACAGACGTGAAAGGGTCTGGAGAAGCCATGGAGAATGTTACGCTGCCTGTAACATCATTCAGCATGACCGGTTTGGTGGAGGGTCAGTGATGGTCTGGGGAGGCATATCCATGGTGGGACGCACAGACCTCTACAGGCTGGACAACGACACTTTGACTGCCATTAGGTATTGAGGTGAAATCCTTGGACCCATTGTCAGACCCTATGCTGGTGCAGTGGGTCCTAGGTTCTTCCTGATGAATGACAATGCCCGACCTCTTGTGGCAAGAGTATGCAGGCAGCTCGTGGAGGATGAAGGAATTAATACCATTGACTGGCCCCCACGCTTGCCTGACCTAAATCCAATAGAACACCATTGGGACATTATGTTTCGGTTCATCCGATGCCACCATGTTGCAACTCAAACTGTCCAGGAGCTCAGTGATGCCCTGGTCCAGATCTGGGAGGAGAACCCCCACGACACCATCCGTCGTTGTTGTCAGGCATGCATACAAGCACGTGGGGTCCATACAGACTACTGAGTACGATTTGGAGTTGCTGCAATTAAATTTCGAAAAATGGACTAGCCTGCCGCATCATTTTTTCAGGGTGTCTTTGAATTCAGCCCTCTGTAGGTTGATAATTTTCATTTCCATCAAACAATGTGGCATCCTTTGTTCCTAACACATTACCCAGTCCATATCAGTATAGATATCCAGCAGGATTTTTTTTCCCATTGAGATCTGAAGTGTTTTCAAAGTGTTCCTTTAATTTTTTGAGCAGCTTATACACAGTACATTAGAACATTAGAACATTAGAACATTCTAGACGAGAACAGGCCATTCAGCCCAACAAAGCTCGCCAGTCCTATCCACTTATTTCTTCCAAGAAAACATCAAGTCGAGTTTTGAAAGTCCCTAACGTCTTACTGTCTACCACACTACTTGGTAGCTTATTCCAAGTGTCTATCGTTCTTTGTGTAAAGAAAAACTTCCTAATGTTTGTGCGAAATTTACCCTTAACAAGTTTCCAACTGTGTCCCCGTGTTCTTGATGAACTCATTTTAAAATACAAGTCTCGATCCACTGTACTAATTCCCTTTATAATTTTAAACACTTCAATCATGTCACCTCTTAATCTTCTTTTGCTTTAACTGTAAAGGCTCAGCTCTTTTAATCTTTCCTCATAATTCAACCCCTGTAGTCCTGGAATCAGCCTAGTCGCTCTTCTCTGGACCTTTTCTAGTGCTGCTATGTCCTTTTTGTAGCCTGGAGACCAAAACTGCACACGGTACTCAAGATGAGGCCTAACCAGTGCAATATAAAGGTTGAGCATAACCTCCTTGGACTTGTACTCCACACATCGTGCTATATATCCTAACATTCTGTTAGCCTTCTTAATGGCTTCTGAACACTGTTGGGAAGTTGATAGCTTAGAGTCCACTATGACTCCTAAATCCTTCTCATAAGGTATACTCTCGATTTTCCGACCGCCCATTGTGTATTCAAACCCAATATTTTTACTTCCTATGTGTAATACTTTACATTTACTGACATTAAATTTCATCTGCCACAAATCTGCCCAAGCCTGTATGCTATCCAAGTCCTTCTGTAATGATATAACGGATTCCAAATTATCTGCTAATCCACCTATCTTGGTATCATCTGCAAACTTAACCAGCTTGTTACTTGTATTCCTATCTAAATCATTTATATATATTAAAAATAGCAGCGGTCCTAGCACTGACCCCTGTGGAACACCACTCTTAACATCGGCCAGTTCTGATGAGGTTCCTCGCACCATCACCCTCTGCTTCCTGTGTCTGAGCCAATTCTGCACCCATCTAAAAACATCACCCTGAACTCCCACTTCTTTTAACTTGATGCCCAACCTCTCATGTGGCACCTTATCAAATGCTTTCTGAAAGTCCAGATTAATATCATATGCTCCACTTTGATCGTATGCTTTTGTTGCCTCCTCATAGAATTCCAACATGTTAGTAAAGCACGACCTCCCTCTTCTGAACCCATGCTGACTGGTCAGAATAACTCCTGTCCTTGCCATGTGTTGCTCAATCTTATCCTTAATAATTCCTTCCATTAATTTTCCTGTGATGCATGTTAAGCTTACTGGCCTATAGTTTCTTGGATCTGCCCTGTCACCCTTTTTATATAATGGAATGATATTTGCCATTTTCCAGTCCTTCGGAATCTCTCCAGTGCTCAGTGACTTCCTAAAAATATGTGTCAAGGGTTTATATATGTACTCACTAGCCTCCTTAAGAACACCTAGCCTCCTTAAGATCACAAAGTATATATATATAGAGTCATAGAAGAAATGGGTAGGCTGGCATCCCAGCTGAGAGGCCTTAATAATGTGAGGTTGGAAGAAGTTTGCCTTCTGAGGCCATGTGTTCTCTCAGCATAATAGGTGGCAACAACTTTCTGCCATGTTTTCCGTATCCACACCAGCAAGGCTGCATAGCAGTTGTAGTTCCAAGAGGCAGTCCTGCTGCATTGCATGGGAGCCACAAGGTGGCACTCATGGTAAAAGCTGTCTCCAGTGTCAGGAGGTTCTGCCTGACCCGAAAGTACTTTCTGGATGCAGTGTGGTGGCACAAGTACTCCTGGGTCAAGTATAAAGGAGACTGCTCGGCTTCACCTGGGGTAGTTGGTGTCGGTTGCAAAGGAAAAAAAAAGTTTTTTGAGTGGAGGGGAAATGTTTGAAGAGAAAGTTTATTACAACACATAGTGGAGAAGAAAGAAACTTTGTAAAGGTAATCATGTTAACAAGAAGACTTTACTTGTACACAAAATTGTTTCTCTGCCGTTAAGTCAGGAGTTTGGGTTGCGGCTACAGTCCCTACTGACCACAATATATATTGTATATATAAACATAGAACATATATAGGAGAAGGGATGTTTCGCTACATTAGTACACATCTGCAAAAAGAAAAGTAGGTAAACATCATTCGTGCACTATTGTTATTTTATATGATACATATTAATAAACATTCACATTTCTTTTCCTCAAAAATGTAATATATACTGTATTCATATATATGGACACCAGGGAGCACATCACCTACCTAAACCCGACACAGACAGACACCAATCCAGTTTCAGCAACACACACAGGTTGTATTCAGTGGGAAACACTTCCCAAATTGTTTCCCACCGATGAACAGTGCAAAAAGCAGAATATTCACAGCACACAGCACTTTTCTTCTCTTCCTCCTCCTCCTCCTCATCATCATCATCATCATCATCATCATCATCATCATCATCATCATCATCATCATCATC
>JANRMT010062814.1:46850879-46864895 GCA_026402145.1 Polypterus bichir lapradei
TCATCATCATCATCATCATCATCATCATCATCATCATCATCATCATCCTCCTCTACCTCCTGACTCTGACTCCCTGAATGAAGTGAGGTGTTCCCTTTTATGCTGCACCTGGGAGCACTTCAGGTGGCCCATCAACATGATCTGAAAGTACTCCCAGGTGTGGTGGAAGCCTGATGAAATAGGGCTCTGTCGCTTCTGCAGCACCCTCTGGTGGCACCCACGGAACCCAACATGGCTGTGCCAAATTCCAACTCCCATGTAGCCCTGTGGGAATCCGTGGCACTGCTGCAACACAGGGTGGCTGTCATCTAGCGCTCCAGGGGAGGAAGTGACCTATGCTTGCCCACTTCCCCAGTTCTTCCATTATGGAGGCCCCCTGGCTGGGAAAGGGCCCCAGACATCCGTCACAATGTATTAGTTTTATAACTCAGAGGAAATGGCAAGAGGTAGAGGTCTCAAACATGGTAAACATTTTTAATAAACATTTAATATGCCTTCAATGAAAGTATTTTAAATCCTCTGCCTTGAAATCGGGGCAATCAATGTTGAACAGAATTAAAAAAGCAAAGCTAAGAGTTTTACTTTTTTTTCTAGTAAGTACCATAATTAAAAGGCGAGATAATGCTTTTTTAAATCAATGCTTTTGTAGGTCAATACTGGCAGGGGGTCAGTGTTAAGAAGCTAATATCTGATCCTTTCAGATCCAGGGGAGGAAATAATCTGCTGTTTCCTCAGCTAAAAGGCAATTAAAATCTTTTACACTTCTAAGTGCAATGGTCTTCAACACAGCAGGTTTTTTTATGTAGCCGCCACTTTAAAAGGGAAGAGAAAAAAACTAAACTTTTTTTTTGTAAAAGATTTATTTTGTAAAAAAATTCTCATTATTTTATTTATATTTGAGAATGCCTTTGTGCTCATAATTATTGTGTATAAATTATGCAGCTTTGCTTGACATCCTCTAATAATTCTCTTTATTGGGAAACTACAGAGCAATGTAAGACATTTGATTGATCTGTACATTCGTCTGTTTTCAAATGTGCTTCATTTTGGGGTCACAGGAAGTTTGAGCCTCTCTTTCACAGAACACCCACAATTTCTGTCACATTCAGATCATGACAATGTAAATGGACTTGCTTTAAAGCCGTAAGCTTCTTATATAAACCTTCCAAGCCAGAAGTCGATCCCTCTGTGTTTCACTACTGTCCAGCATAGTTTTATTGTACTACATGTTCATGCATTGTTAAATTACATTGATTACTGCAACCATTCTGTTTACACATAATGATTTTTGGCTTGCAAAATAATATGCTTCTATTATTCAGTAGTTTGTTTTTCATTATGAGGGAGGCTGGTGACCATGTCACTAAGCCATTTATGTTAGTAAGTGAATAATGCTTGGCAAATGTGACACACTTTCTTACCTTAAAGCCAGTGTTGCCTAGTGAATACAATGGTGGACAGTAAAACCATAAGGTTGGTCATGTAATCATTACTGCTGAGTCCTTCTGCTCTTAGGATGTCAGTTACCCTGCCATTATTTCAATGCAGAGATAGATAAACAGTACTTACAATTTGCTCTGTAAGATGCTTTAAATAAAAGATATACACTAAATTGTGTAATTCTAAAAGATCTAGTTGTGTTATGTAGGCATGCATCGATAAGTATTGCATCATTTATTAGCTTATGGTGCTACCTGTTTAAAATGGGTTGAAATCTAAGTAATTAACATAAGATCTCAGCATTAATGTTTGCAGGACAGAATCTATTAGAATGTACTTTGTAATGCATGTGGTAATAAAATTGCATTTGTTATTCCAACAGATGGCACATCATAAAATGCATTACCACAAATGTTTGTGATGCACCATTTGTTGGGAAATGCCTTGCACCCTATGCTACACTGGATAGGCTCCAGCACCACCCCACAACCTTGGGCTTAAATAAGCGGGTTAAAAAATGACATGCAATCTGTTGAGATGATAAATGTAATGAACATGTCTCTGTTATACACTCACCTAAAGGATTATTAGGAACACCATACTAATACGGTGTTTGACCCCCTTTCGCCTTCAGAACTGCCTTAATTCTACGTGGCATTGATTCAACAAGGTGCTGAAAGAATTCTTTAGAAATGTTGGCCCATATTGATAGGATAGCATCTTGCAGTTGATGGAGATTTGTGGGATGCACATCCAGGGCACGAAGCTCCCGTTCCACCACATCCCAAAGATGCTCTGTTGGGTTGAGATCTGGTGACTGTGGGGGCCATTTTAGTACAGTGAACTCATTGTCATGTTCAAGAAACCAATTTGAAATGATCCGAGCTTTGTGACATGGTGCATTATCCTGCTGGAAATAGCCATCAGAGGATGGGTACATGGTGGTCATGAAGGGATGGACATGGTCAGAAACAATGCTCAGGTAGCCCGTGGCATTTAAACAATGCCCAATTGGCACTAAGGGGCCTAAAGTGTGCCAAGAAAACATCCCCCACACCATTACACCACCACCACCAGCCTGCACAGTGGTAACAAGGCATGATGGATCCATGATCTCATTCTGTTTACGCCAAATTCTGACTCTACCATTTGAATGTCTCAACAGAAATCGAGACTCATTAGACCAGGCAACATTTTTCCAGTCTTCAACTGTCCAATTTTGGTGAGCTCATACAAATTGTAGCCTCTTTTTCCTATTTGTAGTGGAGATGAGTGGTACCCGGTGGGGTCTTCTGCTGTTGTAGCCCATCCGCCTCAAGGTTGTCCGTGTTGTGGCTTCACAAATGCTTTGCTGCATACCTTGGTTGTAACGAGTGGTTATTTCAGTCAAAGTTGCTCTTCTATCAGCTTGAATCAGTCGGCCCATTCTCCTCTGACCTCTAGCATCAACAAGGCATTTTCGCCCACAGGACTGCCGCATACTGAATGTTTTTCCCTTTTCACACCATTCTTTGTAAACCCTAGAAATGGTTGTGCGTGAAAATCCCAGTAACTGAGCAGATTGTGAAATACTCAGACCGGCCCGTCTGGCACCAACAACCATGCCACGCTCAAAATTGCGTAAATCACCTTTCTTTCCCATTCTGACATTCAGTTTGGAGTTCAGGAGATTGTCTTGACGAGGACCACACCCCTAAATGCATTGAAGCAACTGCCATGTGATTGGTTGATTAGATAATTGCATTAATGAGAAATTGAACAGGTGTTCCTAATAATCCTTTAGGTGAGTGTATGCCACTTGGAATTCTTTAAAGCAGTGTTAATGTTTGGGATGTGCCATCTGTTGGAATGATGAATGGAATGCATTTTAATACTATAAAATGTTTGTGTTGCAACATCAGTTGGAATGGCAGAGGCACAGAAACAGATGATCAGACGTGTGCTTCTATTAGGGTGGATAAGCATTGCTTAAACTGGAGCTAGAATGCCAACATAGCTTCATTGATGCTTGTAACGAACACAGCAGAGAGTAGACATGTTTTATTAAACAAATAAAATGCATATTTCATTACAGACAAAAATATATTATCCCTTAAATTTCCATGTAGAACATCTGGTGAAATAATAACTTTGATTGGCCAAAGAATAGGAGTTCGAAGAATTCCTTATATTGTTTTGAAAGTTTTAATTATATCTTGAATATAATGGAGCAAAGGCAGGTTAAGTGACTTGCTTAAGGTCACATAGTGAATTAAAAGCAGTGTGTGAACCATTAGTCTTTTGGTTTAAAGTCCAGCACTTCAGCCACAAGAAACACCTGCAATACTCCATAAAGCATGACATAAAAAAATCAAACAATTATTAAACTCTTACAAGAAAAATAATGGCCGGCAGTAGCTAACATAAGTGGAATCTTTAGTCTGATAGTTTTGACTGTCAAGAATGCAGTCTTCCTACTATACCAGGTGTAAATGTTTTTGAATTGCATTCTAGTATGTAATCAGTAAATGGTTTGGATACTTAGGATGTAATTGCACTGTCTGTCTGACAGATTTTGAAATTAGTACTGTTCTGTCCTGACCTTTAATTAGGACATGCACATGTTTATAGTGAATGGGAAACCAACTATTAAAGCAAACAGCAAAAATGTCTGTTCAGTTCCTGTGTATGGTGAAGTCAGATGAGTGGGTTTTTTTAGTACAAATTTAATATAGTATATTTTCTGCATCCTGATAATGTATTTAACCACATATATACCAAAATATAAAATATCTACCTTGGTTGGCAATTGATGCGGTTATGGTGGCGGTGTGAATAGATCCAGCCCAATAACAGTCTTCATCCCCAATAACAGCCTTCATCTTCTCCAAGAAATAAACCCCCCCCCCAATATGTTATTTCCCAGTGGGCCTTACCTAGTACACCTCCTGTAAAAGAAGTCATCACATGTACACTGGATTCAGAAATTCTTCCAATCCCTTACTTTCTGCACACTTTTTTGCATTTTTTGATTTCATTTTAAATTTGCTAACCTTTCTGAAAACATATTATGGGTTATTGAATAAACATTGATGTTCAAAATGGAAACTTTATCCATTTAAAATGAAATGAATGAGATAGCTCCAATTTTTAAGAGATTTCAATACCTTTTAGGCCATACTTTTCAAAAAAGCCCATGCCAACTTGAGCGGAAAAGTACTTTACCTTGAGGAAATAAAAAATATAGTGCATTAAAAAGACAGGCATGATTGAAAACAGTAGATTGTTGTATGTTAACTGGATATAGAATTACAATGTAGTAAAATATAATGTCTCCCCATTATAAAACTTAGGCTTTTAAATACCCTAAAAACAATGAAAAATTAACCAGTGAGCTCCACTATTGAAGCTATTTTGTAATTTTAAATGTATATAAAGCAAACAGAATTTGGCACATTCATACAAATACCCACAATAACCTCTTGAACCATTCATACTTTGTTAGTATTCCTGTGATTTCTGTTCTTTACATAAGTACCTTGAATGTGTACTAAAATGGTCATTCTTTGCCAACTTTACATTTACTGGATACCCTTAATCGAGTTTTGAGATTGTGGGAAGTGAAGCCCAAGCAATTCTGATGCAATACAAGAACCATCCCTGGATGGGGCACCAGACCACCAAAGAGTATACTCATGACAACAGTCTGAGACTTGAGCTCGCATACATGGCACTGAGTTAACTCTCTTCAGTGTTAGAACTGGAAAGTATCCAGTTTGGGAGCCTAAGGATTACATCTTTGATGTCTGCAAATGATTCAGTTAGATTAGGTTAGATTAGTTAAACTTAATCCTGTGGGGATTTCAGATGCATACATCAGTAGAAACATAAAAAACAAAGATAAAAACACACAGGAGAAATAATACATCAAATTAATCAATCAGTTGTTAAAATAAAAACGCATACATCAGGTAGAAGCATTGAATTGACTTTTAGCAGTGGTCAAAAAAACCCCAAAGGCACATCTTAGCACACTGAGGTGTAATGAGCCTGTGGCTAAAAGTGCTGCAAGAGAGCACCACTTGGAAGGGATGGATGGGATTTTTCATAAGGACATTAAATTTTGCCATCATCCTCTTGCCCACAACAGCTTCCAGTCTGTCCAGGGTTCACCCTGTGATGGAGCAGGATTTTGTGATAAGTTTGTTCGGGCATTATGCTTCTTTTGAGGTCAGGTTGCTTCCGCAGGAGACTGCAGCATAGAACACCATACTGGTTACTATGGACCGGTAGAACATTTCCAGAGACCTGAGTCTCCTTAGAAAGTACAGTGTGCTCTTGCCCTTCTTGTCCAGTGTCACTGTGTTGTCAGACCAGTCCAGTTTGTTGTTTATGTGAACCCCCAGGTACTTGTAGCTCTGCACCACTTCCATGTCCTCCCCTGAATAGTGACTGGTTTCAGAGGCTTCCTGGCATTTTGGAAGTCTATCAGAAGCTCTTTTGTCTTGCTGATGTTGAGTTGCAAGTTGTTTTCCCTGCACCAAAAGATGTAGTCCACCACGAATTTCCCATACTCTGACTTGTCTCTATTACTAATACAGCCTAAGATGGATGTGTCATCTGAACATTTCTGTAGGAGGCAAGCACTGGTATTGTGCTGGAAGTCTATTTTGAAGAGGGCAAACAGGAAGAAAGACAGGACATTTCCCTTAGGTGCTCCAGTATTACACACCACTATTTCTGACACACAGTCCCTCAGCCCCACAAACTGCTGTCTGTTGGTCAGGTAATCCATGATCCAGGAGATTGTGGGAGCATCAGGATTCAAACACTCAAGCTCTTTCCCCAGTCAATCAGGTAGAATGGTGTTACAAGCACTGGAAAAGTCAAAGAACATGATCCTGATGGTGGTACCATTTTTTTTCCAATGGGAAGTAGGCTCTGTGCAGTAAGATGTTGTCCTCTTGACTTCATCAGACTGTGACTTTTGTTATGCATTGTATGAACAATTTGCAGCTGACTGTGGCATAGCTAGGATGAGAGACACCACCTTCAAATCTGAGTTTAAGGGTCCTCACCCAGAAAAGTGTGGCTTGCCCTCTTCAGGTAAGGTCTGAACTGCTGCCCCACATGGAAACGTTCAAGTAACTCATTGTCATGTTTACTAGTTAGGGAAGAGGTGATTGCAAGATTGATCACCAGTGGTACTGCTGGACCAAATTCTGGCCTGGTCACTCTCTGTGTAGTGTGTACATATTCTCTGCATGTACTCCTGTTTTCCATCCCACACACCAAAAATATCAGGCTAAGTCAACATTCAAAATTAGCCCTGTGTACGTGTGAAAGATTGCATGAGTGGGCCCTACGATAAAGTAGCATCCTGTTCAGGAGGATTCCTGTCATTTGTCTGGTAAGGCTGAGAATGGCTCTAGCCCACTTGAACCCAGAATTGGATCTAGTTTAAAAATAATGGATGCATGGATGGATAATTGCATTGTATAAGAATTTTGTAAGGTAAATATGTCTTTCATACATATATATTGTAAGAAGACGCTATACAGCGCCTGACCCGACACAGCTTGGACACAGGAGGCATATCTAAAGTAAAAAGACTTTTATTTCTCTTCAGCTGGAGGGCACGTCTTTCCTGCAATCCCCCCATCCACAACACAGTCCCCAGCACCAGTACAGCACATACACTTTTCACTTCCTTGGCACCACCACTCCTCCCTAGCAACCTTGTCCTCCTCCACCCGACTCTGGCCGATTAATGGTGGTTGCTGGCTCCCTTTTATACAGTATGTCACCTGGAAGTGCTCCAGGTGTTTGATCACCAAGATCCGGCGGCACTTCCAGATGTGACGAATCTGTTGCCCACATGGGCTCAGGAGTCCCAAACACAGCAGCCCCTGGCAGTATCTGGGGTACCCAACAGGGCTGCCCCCAACTCCAATTCCCAGGGAGCCCTGTGGGAAACCGGGGCACTATACCAGCCCATGGGGGCAGCCATCTAGCGTCCAGGGGCAGGTATTGCACTGTCCAGGACTGCTTCCCCTGAATACAGTGTGCAGGGGCGTCCTGGCTGGGCATGGACTCCAGCCGTCTACCACAATATATATAAATATATATATAATATGGCTTTGGTCAATACATGGACAAATACGTGTGACTAATTTAAATTATACATATAAGGAAACTGAAAAATGGCAAACCAAACTCACAGGGACACTCAACAGAGAGATGACCTCACTGAGAACTAATCCCAGGTTCTGGCACCTCATGGTTCTAGTACTAATGGCTTTACCATTGTGTCACCTTTGTTAACAATAGGCATTTTGAAAGCTTTTTGTCACTTTTTCTTTTCCAAATAGTTTAATAGCCTGATGTAAATCTTTAAACAATACAACAAAACAATGCATTTCTCAGCTATATGAATGTTGTCAAACTTTCTGCCTTTGTAAAACTTACAGCAACCCAGCAGTGTACTGAAACACAACAGTGCATTATAATGCCATAAGTGTTCTGGAAACTCACTTCCATCAGACGTTTGAGCACTTTGCATTTTAACAGCCTCAGTATTCCTGTTTTATGGCTGGGTAACTCAGACGTCATGCTGTCAAAATTAAGCCCCAACTGAATATTATGTACAATAGCACTCTCACAGCCTGGCGTGAGAGTGACAATCAGACACACATGATGTGATGGCCTCTGGATATAAAAGGAGTGCCCATAAAATATAGAAATAAATGCTTTAATCACAAAACTATAACAACCCAAGACATAAGATCAGGAAACCAAAACAAATAATAAGTCACTAACCTCGCGGTCATGTCTTTATTGTAATACATAAAAGTGTTTCATTTGGCTGACAGAAAACAATGAATCTCATTGAAATACACTTATTTTGTCATACAATATTCCCAACATGGAAATCAGCCTTTAGCACACAGACAGGATGTTTTTATTTTTATTTTGTATTTATGGATACTGTATGAATATCAAACAATAACTTTAAACTAGTGAAGCAGATCTTTTGTAGCAGTGTCCTTTTATCGTAACAACATAAAAAAACAGAAGTAAATGAGCCAGTCACTGCCAAAAAGCATAACTGGCAATTCTGTAATCAAGCTGAACCAAGTCAAGGCCTGAAGACCCCAGGGTGAGTTACATTACTTGGCAAGTGTTTCACAGTTTAACAATGTGCTGTATTTAAAATCATTTTCATATCAGCTGTGCAAAATCTGTGCTTATCCAACTCCTAATTTGTCCCACAATACGATGCAAAGATTATGCATGACTTCATCTGATTATATTAAATGTAATTTAATAATAAAACATGGTATGGCTCTCTTAAAATATTTGTATATACAAAATGTTTTATTCATATATTTAAAATGTAAATTGGAATATACATCTCATGGTAGGAAGTTTGGCCAGTGGTCTGAGGCACTAATATTCGTCACAAGGCCGATAGGCCAGTCTGCAACACTGCCTCCTTGTGTGACCCTGATCAAGTCACATGACCTGTGCATACTTCAGGTACAGTGCCATAAAATGTTTTCACATTTTATAATACATCTTGAATTAAAGTGGATTATTT
This sequence comes from Polypterus bichir lapradei, assembly GCA_026402145.1. Classification (NCBI taxonomy): domain Eukaryota; kingdom Metazoa; phylum Chordata; class Cladistia; order Polypteriformes; family Polypteridae; genus Polypterus; species Polypterus bichir. The sequence continues at coordinate 46,859,899 of JANRMT010062814.1, forward strand.
TGGCTTTTTGACTCTGATCAACATCAACAGAAAAAGAGACAAACAGATCTCTGTAAAGTGATTGAAATGAATTACAAGAATGAAACATTAAATCATTAATTGCAGTTTTCAAGTCAGTATTTAGTAAATGCATTTCTAACAACAATTTTAGCCATGAGTTACGATCTCTGTTAACTTTGCACATCTTGATGATGACATTTCTCTCCATTGTACTTTGTATAACTGCTCAGACTCTGTCAAGTTGCATGCTGATCGTGAATGAAAGGTCTTTTTCAAGTCCAGCCACCAATTCTCCATTGAACTGAGATCTGGCCTCTGACCCAACCACTCCAGGCCATTAGAATTGATGTTTGTAGCTGCATTTACCCAAATTTACCAAAGTTCAGCAGCTTCAGTATGCTTCATGGATTCTGGCAAAAGCTTGACGCGTTGAAATGATTCCACGGACCAAATATTATCGTTTAAAAACATTTAGTAAAAATTCAAAGTAAAACAGTTCACACAAAAATAGAAAAAGATTGGTATTGCAAGAAAACAAAAGTTCTATTTATGGCTTATATATCTGTTTTATTTCTTTAAGTTCTCTCATACAGTTGAACCATTTGTAAATGGTCAGAAAACTGTATGGCTGTGCCATTTTCATGCTGTAAATGGGTCGTTCAGTCCCTGCTAGCACTGGGACGTGTTCTAAAAAACGACACACTGTATGTTAGTTATAGCAACAGAGTTCTATCTCTTATTAACTTATAGGATGTAAAAGACTATCCCATTGTCTATGGCAATGAAAGAAAATGATATTCTATTCAAATTAAGCAAACACTAGTATGAGTTTAACTTAAAGCATTAACTTTCTAAGTTTGGCTCTTACAATGTTTTTAAACTGTTCCATTGGCTGTATGCTTGGGGTTGTTGCCATGTTGGAAAACTTCTCCCAAGGTGCAGGTTTGTTGCAAACTGCTTCAAGTTTTTTTCCAGAAGTTTATTTTTAATTTTACCTTTACCCACACAAGCCTTCCAGGGTCTTTTGCAGAGAAACATCCCCACCGCATGATGCTGCCATCCCCATGCTTCACGGTGAAGATGGTATGTATTTGACAATGTGCAGTGACTTTGACTTGTGCCAAACATGGCATTTTGTCTTATGACAAAAAAGCTCAATTTTTGTCTCATCAGACCATATTCTACCAGCTGATTTCAAAGTCAACGCCATGTGCTTTTTTTTTTTTTTTTTTAAACAGTGGCCTTCTCTTTGCCAATATCCCATAATGCTGTGACTGATGAAGTATGTGTGCAACAGTTGTTGTAAGCACAGTCTCTCCATTCCTCTCCACTGTAGCTTGTAACTCCTTCAGAGTTATCACAGGTCTCACTGTGGCCTCCCTAAATAGCCTTCTTGCACAGTCACACAGTTTTTGTGGATGGCCTGCTATAGGTAGATTTACAGCCGTGCCATACTCTTTTACTATCTTCTTATATAATACGCCACCGTGGCTGTCCATTTGTCTGTCCAGGAAATTTGGTACACATATACTATGTGACGTCTACTATCTGCTTTCGGGGTGATGATTGACCTCCAAGGTTATTCCTCTTTTTTTTTTATTTTATGTTATTGTAGAATCAACTCTCGGCAGCTGGCAAGCAGGGTGGCCGTGTGGCGCATGTGTACGGGCACCGTTCTCATTCTATACCACCTTCGCCGTCACTTCCCCTTCCTCTTCATATCTTAAATCATTCTTGAGGAAGATTGAAGACTCAAGTGCCAGCTTAAGTGGAAAATTAAGGAAAATGTAGTAAGTAATTGCAACACAAACACTGACTTAATCAGTTGTAAAGTGAAAAGATGCCGACGAAAGAAGAGAAGAAGCAGGCCACTAGGATGGAGAAAAGAAGAGTTGCTCAGGAAGCTGCAAGCGCATCAACCTCTGAGAAAACGAATGCTAAAGGTACAGAGAAAGAGTATGAAAACTAGGAATGCTCAAGTCAAGTGTATTCACTGCACGTTATCATACAGTGCTCCGTTACTGGTTTCATAATAATTGATTTAACTGGATATTCAGAGGCTTGCATATTTTGTCTCCATCCTCTGACTTGTGCTTTTTCACCCCGTTTTCACAAGATGGACCTTCCAGATAAGGTACATTTATACTTCAATCATTTGAAACCCCTTGATACAGAAAGGTGCTCTCCATTAAACTAATTCTGGGATTTCTAAAACCAGTTGGCTGCACCAGTGATGATTCAGATGTGTCATATAAAAGAGGGAAAATGCTCAAGTGATCAGTTATTTGGTGTTATATTTTGAATTAATTTAGATCACTTTGCAGAGATCTGTTTTTACTTTAACAATAAAGAGTCATTTACTGCTGATCAGTTCAAACAATCCTAATTAAATTCCCATGTGGTTCAATTTTGTATAGTAATAAAATGTGGAAACTTCCTAGGGGGGTGAATACTATTTTATAGCCATTGTATATGTATATATACAGATGTCCTACATCTTTTTGCTCTAAACATTTATTGATACAGCATTAATTAGAGAAAGGTGTTATATAAAATACATTTTGCTCGCTGGCTTGGATAAAAGGTATGTTCATGTGGGATATGTAAACAAGTCAAAGGTTTCTTTTACACAACATATTTGTACACATTTTGTTTTATAAAAGCATCTGCTCTGGAGCTTAGGGGTTTGCCAGCTTCACACAGTCTCACTTGAACTTATTTCTCTTCTGAAGTAGCTGTGTGTTACACCTTCACAGAAAGGTGAAATTCTAATCAGCATGAAATGTTGCTTTAAATGGGAGTTGATTTAGGAGTACAGTTTTCTTCTTCTTCTTCTTGTCTAGAATTCTTCATCTTAATCCTGACCCAGTCAATGTCAATATGGAGTTGGTAAATTCTGCCAAAGTTTGGGTTTCTCTCACATCCTAACGACCAGCACGTTTGATAAAACAGTTATGGTGAGTGAGTATGGATGTATGTGTATTTCATGCCACTGACTCTGCTCTCCGTTACCATATTTTTGAATAAACAGGTTCAGAAAATTAATGAATACAGTAAATCACATTCACATACAAATCTTTCTGATACTAGTGTTACTTTAGGATCAGCTAAATATCAGCATATCTTGAATTTAGTATACTTATGCTTATGATGAATTTTACATACAAGAAATAAAACAGTTTTTACATTTCTTTCTTATTAATGTAGGCAATACCATATACATCTGTACTATGTATCATTGTGTTTAATAAAGAGGAAAATATGGATTACATTCCAGCATCCAAAATAACAATGCTGTCAAAACCACTTAATCCAGTTCAAGGACACTTGGAGGATGGAGCCTATCCTGGTGCAGTGGGTGTAGGACAGGAATCAGCCCTGGACATGCTGCTGGTCCAGCACAGAACCCATTCATGCACGGGCACTTTAGAATCACCAATCAAACTGGAATATAGGAAGAAAACTGGAATACTTGGAAAAAAAAGGAAGCAGACCTAGACAAATATATATAGAGAGAGACAGAGAGACAACAGCCAGGTACTGCACCACCATTAAAAAGGAGTCTTTTCACAAATTATTACAAATAGCCTGTCACCTTTTAAAACATCAGTGTTCTAAAATCCCAGTACAGGATCAGTGTGGCCCAGTCCACTGCAGGAGCAATGGCTTTAGGGTAGGAACCATCCAGGAGTGAGTCAAGCTGCAGTGTCACCAAATACCTGAATACATTAACTGAACATGAATTAATATTTTAGGGATGAAAGAAAAGTATAATAAAGTAACATGTACAAATGGAGAAAATTTTCAAATGCCACAGATAGTGACTGACCATTAACTAACTGAGCAGCCTATATGCTTATATAAGACACCATTCACTTTAAATGGGTCTTAGATAAAGACAAATGAGACAAGTCAGTACAAAAGAGAATAAGAGAACCAGCCAGTTGCCCTGTTTAATACAGATGGGTGAAAAAGGAAAAAGAAATGTGCACTTGTGGGTGCAAAAAATATGGTGTGCTGCTGTCAAAGGAAAAATGCTCCTGAAGGTGAGCTCTGTTTTCCTTGGTTGCAGGATCTAAATAAACACCAACTTCTGTTGGCTTCTAGATATTTATACCACTGATCAGTAAAGGGCAGAGCTTCATGGGTAGAAGCAGAAATGAGGTCTCTCCTCATTTGGCCAGCAAACCTCTGAACTACATGTGAAAAAGGAGATGATGTTAATGACAGCACCCCATCTGTACTCGCTGTAGTATTGCCTAACTTTTCAGACCAATGAAAATGTCCTGTAAGCGTTCAGACTTGACACCGTGTTATACTTCATAACTAAAAAAATATACAGTTTTCAAGATGAATTTGAATTTCTACCTGATAAAACTTCTTTAATTTGTTCAATTCTGCAAGAATAAAAGCACTGCAGTGTCAGACAAATGTAATCAGGGAGCAAGTTTTGGGGATCTACATGCGAAGGAAAAGATGAGAAGGAGAACGGTGCAACACAGGAGTTCCCTATCCCTTTGCTCCCTTAAAACAAATTAAGAAGACCAGGAGGAACCATGAAGTCGCTTCTGCTGCCTCACCCAAAGTCCCATCTCTTCTATTCCATCTGGCATTTAAAATCACCTGGGCCGGTAAATGGTAATACGTAGTGAACCAGCATCCAATTGAGACACATCAACATCCCGGAAAGTTCATTGCCAGGCCAAGAAGGCCGCTATTGTGACCTTATGGCTTCTTTCCTATTCCTGTTTTTCAAATCTTGAGACTAAATGGAGCGTGGCAATGGACTCCAACACTTCACCTTTGTTCTGCTGTTGTGTTTTTACAGCGGAAAACTTGCACCTTTATTCTTTCAATATAAACAAAGTCTCAAATGACTTGTTTTAAAAACACTCATCATTGAAAAGGCTGGTCAACCACTCAGATGACAGATAGATAGATAGATAGATAGATAGATAGATAGATAGATAGATAGATAGATAGATAGATAGATAGAT
>JANRMT010062814.1:46864905-46882475 GCA_026402145.1 Polypterus bichir lapradei
GATAGATAGATAGATAGATAGATAGATAGATAGATAGATAGATAGATCTATTTATTTTTACTTTAAATTGTTGCTAGATTGACTGTGAGTGATTGTGCCTGTGAAGGATTGGCACCCCATCTACAGTTGATTTTTTCTTGTAGGTTTGGGATAGGTTACACATTCTCATGACACTATATTTTAGTTGTTCTAAAAATAAACTCATTAATTAACCTTGCTTAAGTATTATTTTGAACATTTCATAAATTACATTATTATGATTTTTCTTCTAGGAAATTGACACTTTATGTAAAAAAACAAATGTTTAATGGTGTGGATTTCAAGAAATGTTTTTTGATTTTAATTGTGTTACTGAAACAAATATCAATTAGGATATACTCCAGCCTAAATTTATACAAAACTAATATTTTAGGTGAACTATATTGATAGCATTAAATACATTAACATACTCTAAGTAATGAGCTGTTAGTGTGCCCTCTTGTAAAGAGTGTTATACAATATTACTTTGAATCAACCCCATTCCAGAGTTACAAGCCTAGAACCTACAGTATCCTGGCCATGTTACACTCATTATATTGGAGGGCAGTGCAGCACAAAGCACACTCATGCACACACACATAGTCACATCAATGCCAGTTAGAGGTGTCAGTTAACCCAACATGCATATAATAAAGAGAACTAAAGTATTTGAAGACAGTGGCCAAGCTGAGATTCAGACCCAGTTCTCTAAAGTATTTGCTGTACCAGTGTCCTCCACAATGTAAATTAAGATAGAATTTAAAGTAATTCCAGAAAGAAGGGACCATTCAGTTGCTGCAGGGTAAAAATAGTGCCTTCCAGTTAAATGTGACTGTGAAGGGCAAAGACAATCTTCATAGAGTACATGTCTAGTATTACCTCTCCTTTAGGTTGGAAATTAAAGTCTACTTTGTCTTAAATAGTTTCATTGTATCTCCTTCCACATCATGACCTAAAAAGGGAATAATAAGGCTCATAAGAGATATGTTAGAGACAACAGTTCACATCTTTGGATCCATACAGTAATTCAGTCTTCTGTGAATCACTGTTGTCAGTCCTAACTTGAATTCGAAGACTCCACGGTTATCAGATACAGAAGGACTTTTGTTTGTTTTCTACAGTGTCTTGCACTTAGTAGCAAGATAAAAAAGTGTTGTAAAATGAAATACTCCAACCTTATCAAGTTTGTACTGCGTGAAAACATACTTGTTATTAATATACTCAGTGTTCTGAAAAAGGCAGAAGGCCCTAACTTCTAGCATTCTTTCCCAATGCACTCATGTTCCTTACACTATTACAGTATGTTTACTCCATTTCTATGTTTATCTGTCCATGATAGGAGCAAAGCTAGTGATATCTGCAAAACATCTGGGGCTGGCAGGCAGCCTTAAGCTTTAACATACAGTATGAGCTCAGCTTTAGTCTTTTAAGTAGTGATAATTCAAGAACACATTTGAGATTCCAACCTTTCTATTTTCACAACTGGATTTCAGTACTTTGTACGTGAACATCACTGCAACAGTTCACAAGGGAGGAAAGGACTAAGCCAACATTTGAGTATACATTTAGTTCAACTTTTTGTCATTATACTTAATAGTGCAATGGAAATAAAGTGTTTAAAGTCATACAGGTGCAGAAACATGAAAATTCAGTGACAATACAGGACATTGTGCAACAGACACAGAACACTAAATAAAGCAGTGACAATTGGCAGCAATAAGTATTATAACAGCAGCAGCCCATCGTAGCAAACTCAGAAAGTATTCTGATCCCTCCACTTCTTCACACATTGCTATACATTAAACTGTTTTTTCTCAAATTATCAACACTCAGAAACTCAGACTGAAAAATAAAAAACAGGATTTTAAAATCTTTTACAAATCTATTAAAAATAAAAAACGTGAAATATAACATAAACAAAAGTATTACCCATTACTCAGTACTTTGTTGAAACACATTTGACATGCTCTCCAGCTCTGTCATGCTATGGGAGACCATTGACGAACGGCTATTTTCAGGTCTCTCCAGAAATGTTCAATTGGGTTCAAGTCCATGTAACTCAATGAGATTCCCAATAACTGTACCTTCATGTTTGGTAGTCTCCTATAGTCTCCTATAGTTATTGGGACTGAAGTTTTCGTTTGTCAGAACACTGAACCATGCAATGAAGATAAAAGTAATGACAGACTAAATCGCACAGTGATTAAAGGACAATATGAGGTCCTTGTCCATTTTAAATGGGTCTCTGTTTATGGAGGAGAAATAAGCACCATTTGTATTTAGAGTTCATGTTTTTTGTATTAATATTCCAGTTAAGATTTGTATCCAGGACAGTCCCTAAGTTTTTCAATTCAGTCACTGTTACTACCTACTCCCTAGAACAGTGATGGGTGAATGTGGGTGAACATGCACTTTTCTGCCTCTGAAACTCAAATCTCATTTCTTTCATTCAGAGCAAGATGGTTCTTATTATTGGTTCTTTGTTGACTAATGTTCTGGGTTACTCAAAACCAGACTATCCCAGAAGCACTGAACATATGGAAGGAATCAAGTCTGGGTAGACTCTAGTCCATCAGATAGCACACTCACTAACATACCCACATAGACATGCAGACATTTCAGAGTTACCAGTTAACTCAACCAACATATTTTATACAGTAAATGTGGGAAGACAATGCAATACATTCTTCAAATTTAATTTTTACTTTAAATATAAACACATGTGGTAAGGCAGAACGGTGAAAGTAGTTACAGATTATATAAAGTATTGCCAAACTTTATAACACTCATACTTGTTGCATATATTATATAACTGTTGTTAGTACTGGAAAGTTTCTTTGTATGCAATATTCTTGTTTTTCCTAATATTACCCCAACTGGTATGACTGGGAGCCATGACTAAAATAGTGAGGAAAGTCTTTGGAATTCAAGTCAGATTTCTTGGGTAAAAGGCAAACACGCTAACCAACAAACTAAGTGTAGTGCAGCTTGCCCGCTAGATCAGAATTTAGTATTTCATACCACTTACTATTTTGAAACTATAGCTCTGCTTCCTGGTTTTCATGGTATCACATAATATAAGCCAATCGTGAACAATGCTATCAAACAATTTTTCATTTTCATTCTCCATGCAAACATGAGATTAAAAAATTTTCCCAGTTGTCACTACAAAACACATGGAATAATTAACATATAAAAAGATCTCCCTTTTGGATGGAGTACTTTTTTACAGTCCATGGAGGTGCGGCCACCTTATTAAGCACCTGGTGGACTGTCCCAGCAGTAGAGCCATGCTGCTTTTTTTAGTGCGGCTTTGGCATTCTGGTTTTGACTCCTCAATTTTTAGATTAACGATTTTGTTTGGATTTCCAAGTTACTGACTTCTATTGTCATGTAAGGTAGTGATTCTGCATTTATTTCTATTGGATTTGTTTGCTTTAGTTTTTTGGTCTTTAGGGCAAAATCTACTATGCTTCTTTGACACCTTCCTAGCATTTTTGTGCCATTTTTGAATCTTTAAATTTTTAAAAGTTTGTTTTTGCTTGTTCTGGGCTTTGAGGTTTTACAGTTTCCCTCTCCATATCTGCACATTTTGTGATTTTCAAAGCCAACTCCATTTTGGACCTAATTAGGTTGATGCCTGCCTGTTTAAATTGATGCTTGGCTGCCTGGATTAGGGTCTGTTCCTGAAACATGCCTATACGTTTGCCTAGCTTTTTTCTGTCAAATTTTTGTACGGTCTGCTCTCTTTTTGTGCTTCTTTATGGCAGGACCCAGTAGATTCATACATCAGAAGCCTGACTTACTCATTTTCACACACAATAGAGAAACTATGCTGGGCAGGATATAATAATGGTATGCTGGTGAAAGATTACATTTGCATCTACAACAGTATAAGTAACTCTGGAAATAATATGGCCCCACAATATAGATTTGCTAGACAAGAATAGATTACATCAGATTAGGTTGAAAAGGACTGGGATAAATGGATGGGAAATATAAGAAGTGGACAGACGATTACCGAGGACAGAGTTGCAGGAGCAAGATGAGCAACTACTAATGCAGAAACATAACTCCAAGAATATTAAGCAAGGTTGTGCAACATTCAAAGCCATAATTTCAGTAAATTGTGATCATTTAATATTTGACAACACTGACAGACTGGTTTAAATACCAGCGCACTTGCTGACATCATAAGGAAGACGTATATCGATCAGTGATAATAAACTGACAGTTATAAATAGGATCCATAACATATTACCTTAACATAGAATACACAACACAATGAATACGTAAGAAATTAAAATGATCCCTGAGAAAAATGTATTGAACTAGGGGGCTCCGCCCCCTGCTTGCTTCTCTCGCCCACCCCCGTGTTTGGTTTACCGGATATACAAATTAAATTAAAAGATTGTTATTTTCATGGGAATTGTTACATATGCATTATTTTCACTTTTACTTTAAAAACTTTTGTAAAAACAATACTTGTCCTTCATTTCCGGCCCCGTGCGTGGTTACATCTCTTTCTCGCCAGATGTATAATGCTGCATGCGTTGTGAAGAGGAGTGGGGGGGTGGGGGAACGGCTGAATGCACGCTAAGGATATGGTGTCAGATCATCTGCTGTCTTTTTGCTGCTTGTGAGCTGCCTGTTCTGCTTGTCGCATGTCATTGTTTAAAGAGCTGGGAGCACATGATGCTTGTCTGCCAAATGCAATCCAACAACTGCTAGGTTAGATGTCTATGGACTTGTTTTAAATGATGGCTCACTGCCTTGTCTCACATGACGTTGTATAAACAATAATTGTCCTTTATTTCCTGCCCCGGGCATGGTTAAATGTCTTTCTTACAGGACGTATAACGCTGCTCGCGTTGTGAAGGGGGTGGGTGGCAGCTGCTCTCGCACTGCCCTTCAATCATTTGAAAGCCTGTACAGCCACTGTCCTTTTTGCCACTTCGTGTCTCTGCTGCTCACATTGTGCTCACTTCTCCTTAATCATAAATATACACCTGACCGAATTGTGTTTTCTTTGAAATTAAACTTGTCGTTGCTTTAACTGTTGCGGGACCACAGATTCTCATAGCGTATGTTCCATTATTGTGTAAATCTACGTTTTGTGCATTGAATGATGCAAATGCGAAAAGACTTTGTTTTCTGCTCTTTGCCTTTTATTTCTGACCTCGCTTTGTCCTGCTATTTTTTCAATTACACCTGGTCATGATGATTAATTTCCTTTTATTTGTGCTTTTAACCGTCGACATTTCATTTATAACGTATTGTCCTTAATACGTTTTATATGCCCTGAGACACCTTTATCTGTGTGTGCTGCTTCCCTTTACACTACTGATTTTTTTTGCTGGCCGTGCTATGATATTGCTTGTAAGTAGGGCGTATCTTGCAAGAATCTCATGCTCTATATCCCCGTGATCTTTCATCTCGCGGGTCTTTTATTTGTCTTCCGTGATCTAAACGTGAAGATCACATATCATCTCCGGGTCATTCCCTCCCAAAGGATTTTTTTTTATAATAGAGAGATGGGAAGCAAATATAATTAGCAAATTATAATTGGCAACTTGGGGTTATATCATAAATAATAAGTGCAATATTTGATTAACAAAAATGCTAAATGTAAAAAGTGTGAATCAACCCTAGATTTCATGATTGAAAAGCAAGTCTGCCAACCATCACACCCCCATCACAACCTCCATGCACAGTATTATTTCTTGTCACTCATTCTGGCTGGGAGGGCAAAGCCTAAGTTTATATGTTAAAAGTTTGATTTATGGTATGGAGTACCTGTGTGCCAAAGTCTATGGCTTGAAAAAGAAAGTTGAACGTAAGGATTATATAAAAAAAGAGGTTGTGATTTAGAGATGTATAGTATACAGTATCTGTCAAAATATATACATGTACATTTTTCTGTAAGAGATGTTTATTTTAATTCACCTAAAGTTCTCACTTTGTTTTCATCCACAGTGTTCTCCTCCCAGAACAATGTAGCCATCATAGCCACAGATATGGGTGTGAATAATCTCTATCTTAAAGCAACTTCTGTCACCAAAATCTGTTGACAAGGGACATTTCTTGTTTTTGTTTTCTGCTCCACCATCTGTAACTTCAGAAGGAAAACATTCTCAGCAGGTGATGAGAGAGAAATATCTGCTTGTGAAATGTTATCTGTTTTCTGATAGCTTTTGACAAGTATGAACTATTAAGATAACGACTTGCAATACATCATTTCATGGTGAATAGGATTGAGTTACCAGATTGATGTATCTCAATACCCTGTTATTTACATGAGTACAATAACTTTGAAATGTTCCGGGTTTTACATTTATTTTTAAAAAGCACCATTTGTTATCATTTTAAATTATTATTTTGTCTATAATGTTTGTATATTTTTCTAAGTGAGAATGTAAGCCAAATCTCCCTCTCTTTATTTAGAAATGCAATATAATTTTATTGGTTCAGTTATTAGATTGGTTTTCTTTTGTCATAAAGGAGATAAAATATCACAGTAAGGCACACTACAAAAAACATAGCAAAGTACTATGCAGGCTTCACCAAACTTTGTCTATCAAGGAAACTAAATGCACATTATGTATCATCTATTCCTAAATGCATATTTTTTTCCAAACTAGAAATAACCAGAAGACACAAAGCATATTTTGGTAGGATTAAACACAAAGTGTGCAAACAGTCCTTCTGAGGACACACTCATCTTACACAACCACCAACCATTATCACAAATTTAGAATCACCAGTCAGACTAACCTGCACATGTTTAGATGTGTATCTGGAGAAAAGTCTCGCAGAAATAGGAGAGCATGTCAACACCAGAGATAACGAATTATCAGGAAGCAAACTCAAATCTTTGGAGCTGTGACATGGTAACATAAACTACTGTCTAAGGCTACATTCACATTATGGTAATTTAAAAACAGCATTTTCTTAAAACAAGAAAATCTCTATCCAAACTATCATTTTTACTTTGTTTATAAAGCTCTAAAATTAACAAAAACACATATGATGTACACATTCGCCTACACTGGGAATGTATTACATCAGCCAAAAAAATCCTTAAGGGGACAGTAGCACTGATGGCCATAAGATTTATTGTAAAACTATAACAACCAGTAAGTCATTTACCTTGCACATGTATGCAGCATTCAAACTATAGAAAACACAACTTAGATGCATACAGGTAAGCAACACAACAAGCATCATAAAAAGTAACTCATCTCTGCACACTTTGTTGGAATATGGTTTGAGTCTGCGAAGGGCGACTACCGTATATACTCACAAATAAGTCGGGTCTTGAAACCCAAAAATCAATCATAAAATCAGAGCCCGACTTATACACCTGTTCAAAAATGCGAACTTACATTTTTTTTTTTACATCTTCTCACTTCCTCCTATCTTGCACCAGTTTCTCAGATGCATCGAATTTTGTTGTAGCAGTGCAGTTACCAATTTCTTTCACCACTTCAACGACTTTTAATTTAAAACCAGCTTCATATTTTCTTCTGATCGAACGCTCCATCGTAGGTAAGGGATGCTCTTACGATAAAGACCTATTAGAATATGAGATACAAAAAACACAAATCAGTGCAAACCAATAGCGTGAGTGTTCCGCATTTGATTTATACGACCAACATTATAAAATAACAGAAATTATATGGTAAAATCAAGTTCCGACTTATCCGCAGGAGAACTTATACGGTAATCAGAGAATGCAACTTTGTAATGAACAGGATCCAATCAGGGTAGGGCCACATACCAATCTGAGTGAGATTAGGGTCACACATTAAAATGATGAGGCTACATTTTCAGAAGTATACAGATCTGGATAGAGTTTTCAGAATTCTCCATTTTCGTTGGTTGAAAACACCAGGGTAGCAGTGTTGTGCAAGTTCACACCTCACAAATACTAGCTCAAAGTTCAGTTAAGACAGATTAAAATGAATAAATTCATGCTCATAGTTCACCATTTCAGTTTTTTTTTTTTTTTTTTTAAACAATGATTTATTGATTTTTTGGAACAACACAAACAGCAACAAATCAGCACAGCCAAATACAAATAACAAAAAGAGAAATAAAAAAACAAATACAGGTACATGAGTTACAGATATACATGTCTGGGTCAAAATATGTAACCATTTCAGTTTTAAACTAGTTCATATTCAGTTCATTTTGTATTTTTAAGTATTGACAATAAATGGCCCATGAGTTTACTTTTTTCAATTTTGCATGCCTTATATTAGGCTATTAGAGTGTTCTTGAACAAAATGCAACACACTTTTACTGAGTTATACCCAGCATCAGACACGTATAACCACATATTCTAATATCCTCCTGGTCAAAAAATAAATTAAAGAGATGCAAGTATACATATAAATTACTGCTCTGTTTCCAACCATGTGACACAAATGGTGACTGTGGAACAAGCGTGTAGGTGAACTAACCTATTACGCTGTCAGTCAAAATTCTCGTCACATATTGCATATCCAACGGGGAAAAATATAAAGTAGCCTCGCAAATACGTTTTCCTAAAAATGAAAGCGGAGCTTCACCAGGTGCTCGTGTCAGCGGGAGTGCAGCTTAAGCACAAGCAGGCAAACACAGACAGTGCCTATTTGATTTTACGTTATTTTTTCTGAGTACAAATAAATGGTAATTACTTGTAAAATTCCACTATTTGTGCTTATCCGAATACCATATTCGGATTCGGCTCAATCCCTAAATTTCAGGGTAGGGCAAAACGTTTAATCTGGATCTAAACCAGATCCAGAATATTGCATAAAACTGAACTAGCTCACGTTCAATTTCTTCACTTGCAAATGCATTACGTTAAGTTCACCATTCTTAGGAAAATAAGCTTGTTCAATGAACGCGCTCTTTTGAACTAGTTCATGCACAATACTGCAGGGTAGTGTGGGCAAAAGATGAAAATGGAGACTAATGTCTGTGCTTTTGAACAAAAATGTAGTAATGTGGATGGGACCTAACTCTGAGGCAGTAGTGCCAACACATTTGACTCATTAAGTGAAAATAAATAAGAAATATCTTGGTCAAATTTTCAAAAAAATGAAAATTATTTATAAATCTGTGGAAAGCACACTTTTTTTAGAAGAATGCATGTAGTGTCTAATCCAGGGGTGGGCAAAGTCAGTCCTGGAGGGTCACAGTGGCTACAGGTTTTTGTTCCAACACAGTTGCTTAATTAGGAAACAATCCTGTCCTATAATTTAATTTCATGGCTTGTTAATACTTTATCTGTGCCATGTCAGGTAATTCTCATATCCTAGATTTTTTATTCCTTTTCTTGGTTTTTCTCTACATTCATAATGGCTAACACGGTACAACACCCTAGTACTAAGGATATCATTCAAATGATTTGAAGTCTAAAATAGATGAGTAATTCTCAGTCCTTCACTTTTTTCTCTTCACTTTCCCTTCAAGTATTTAATTAAACCAAATAGTATGTAATAAATACAAAGAGGTGTAAATGGAAACAAGCTAAATGGAGTAATGCTGGTTTCTTTTGTCATTTGCACCTTATTGCTAATAAGGAGACATTAAAAACCGAGAATACAGATATTTAAGACTTAAATAAGCAATAAGGGCTCATAATCTGAGTGAGACAACTAAAATGAAGCAGAAATGTTACTTAAACATTAAGTACTTCTTATTAAGCAGTTGGGTTGGAGCAAAAACCACCCCGATCTAATCCATCTAAATGTAGTTATTGTTGTTAATGAAGTACTAGTGAACAATGTTCAAAGAAAAAGAGTAAGATGTCATTTCTCACAGAAAGAAAATGAAGCATTTAACACTTCATCCTAATACTCTCTCTCTCATTCTAAAAAACTCAGATGTTTTAAAGATTATGGACTTATTATGGGCAGTCTGATAGAAATGTTCATAAAATCCTCAGAAGAGTTTTGATCAGCCTGGCGAGTAGGCATATGGAGTTAAAGCATTGTTCTCATTAGGCATAAATTTCTTCAATAAAGTAACCTCAGAAAAATACTGTAAACAACACACAGGGGTTAGATCATAAAAAATTAAACTTGTTTTGAAAGCAAATATTAACACCTGTTGCTGTGTGCAACAAAGATTACCAACATTTAGTTAGTCATGGTTGTTTAGGCTTTAAATGGTCATGCAGAAGTGTGTCATTTTTTTTTTAGCTCTATTTAAATAGTTACCCACAGGTTTATTATTGTTTTTCAAATGTATAGTATAAGAGCCATGAAAAATTAGGACTTTTTGAAATCTTAAAATATCCAGAGATAGATTAGAAAATGATTAGATCAGGCACAGAAGTTTCTGTATAGCCAACAAATTGGGTGAAATTTTCTCGTGACAAAAGAGTGAGAAGAAGAGGAATATATGGAATTGTATAGTATTATATTGTTTACTGTTTATTGAGCTAATTTTGTAAAATAACATTTAAATATGATGAAAAAGGGAGCAAATTCCACATCCAACCACTGCTACAATTTACTTTTTTGCTCAATTTTGTCTGGTGATGGTAATGTGTGTTGCCTTCACAGTGGTTTGTTTCAAGAAGGTTAGGCAATTCAGTTTAGTCCTTAAAAGTCAAGCTAAATGTCACATTTTTTTTTATAATATTTAAGATTTCCTTCTTCACCTGTTTTGCTACTGCTACCTAACAAGGCCAGGTTTTAATTGTGTTATACACTATAGCAATGAGAGTCTATTAGATGGAATATTGCAAGCCCTTGAGGCCCATATTCTAAAGTGTTACATACGGATTTTCTTTTTGCCTGTATTTATTATATTTTTCCAGCAAGCTACTCTGTGCATAAAAGTGGAAGGTCACTACTTTTGGGTCTTGTTTATAAATTTTTAATATACCATGTAATATTAATCAAACACTATCTTAATTCATTTTGTACAATAATAAGACTTAAACTCGAGGTGGTGTGCAAAGTCATCCTCCTTCAAAGGCTGGTACTCTTCTAGTATAATAGGTGCTCATAAAAGAATTCAATAATACACAGAGTGATGACACTTGTCAGTCCCAACAA
This sequence comes from Polypterus bichir lapradei, assembly GCA_026402145.1. NCBI lineage: Eukaryota > Metazoa > Chordata > Cladistia > Polypteriformes > Polypteridae > Polypterus > Polypterus bichir. Next base: position 46,875,981 of record JANRMT010062814.1, read on the forward strand.
AAGAACTCAACAGTTTTGCTTTTTCTTTCAGATTTATCCTAAAAAAGAAACCAAGCAATCAAAATGACGTGTTTTGTAAAATTACAGGCGGAACACAAAGCACCTTAGTAAAAAAGAAAGAAAGAAAGAAAGAAAGAAAGAACATGAGACTATAAAATGTACAGATGGAGCAAAGTTTGGAATACAAAAACATCCATACTCGTCTAGCACTTGTATTTTAAACTGGCAGTCAGCCATGCAAAATGTTTGCAGTCAAATAGAGGGAAACTTCATTCCAGGTTCCACTTAGGTTATTAATTTGTTTATTTGTTTATTGTTCTCTTTTTCTTTGATTTCCCATGTTTTCATTGTACCTTCCACTACAGGGCTATCTTTGTTCATATAAGGCCAGGGGGTTTTATGCCATGGGGTGAGTGTTCTATTGCTATATTATAATGTACTTTTCTGTGAGCTGTTAATATTATCTATGATTTATACTTTATTAATAAAAATTTGATCAGAAAAAGCATACATACATAAATAATTTTTAAAAATCCAAATATTGTGTGGTACATTATTTAGCACTCCTGTCTCACTGATCCAATGTCCTGGGTTTGAATCACACGCTCTTTTACTACCCCAATGTGGTTTTTCCTCCCAAATCCCCGAAGATGAGGGTTAAGTTAATTGGTGATTTCAGATTGCCACTGTATATGTGACAGACTGGCACACTGCTCACAAATGATTCCTACCTTGTGCCAAATTCTGCCAAAACAGGCTTCTGCCCTCATGGCTCAGCATTGGATTTAGTAGGTTAGAGCATGATGACATGCTAAGTTAAAATATTGCCCTTTTGACTTGTGAAATATTGCTAGATTTAATGTCACTAAACCTTTTCTGCAACTTGAATATAGTATCTGTTTCTGTTATATTCAGTTTATAACTCAATGAATGATTTGCATTATTTTGTGTTGTAAAGTTAAAACAGCTACAATGTTGGCCACGTTAATATTAACAATGAGTAGATCTTGGAAGGAATATATACTCTCAGCTAGTCTGGAGTCATGCACAGGTTACTTGTATAGAAATAACACATAAGCATAAATTTAGATATGATTTCCATTTTAATCAAATCATACACTTGGTAAGGTGGCAGCTTTGAAAATGTTTAACACAGTAAACCTATTAATCAAGCTGTAATGATAAAATAATGGGAGACTGCAATGGAGGTCATAGGAAGGTTAATGCAATGGCTTAGAACAATCAAAGATCTTGCTCTGTATTTTAGACTGTCTCAAGCCCGAAACGCATATACTTGTTTGGCTGTTAAATATACCAAACTTTGATATAATTCACTGGAGTTGTATTCATAGTTTTGAGGTTAAACAAGATTAAATAAACAAGCCTATACACTTTCTGCACATACTCCAGTTGGCCTGCTTGAACCTCTGACTCTATAAGGTCACATTCTGCACTACCTCCTCATGCTAAAACTTCTTGGAGCACTGCACCACACCATGCACTATATGAATCACTTCTGCAGGACACAAATTTAACATACTGTAGTCATTTAGCCCAACAAGCTCATCTGTCCTATTTCATTTAGATTACACCAAAAATATATTATTATTATATGTGCACTATGTGGTGCCGAACAGGAGATTTATTAAAATTACAGTACATATCAAAGGTAGTTCTTCGGAATCTTGACTATTTAGATAAACTTTCATTATGGACTTATTTCTATATCATTGCTATCTTAAGCAGCTGCCTTGAGATATCAAACATGGTAATTAATCCAATTGTTTTACACTTTAGAATAGTAAATATATAAATAGTCTGTTTACTGTACTTCTTAAGTAATATTGGTGTACTATTGGCCCCTAAAACCTGATTTATCCAGTTCAATGCATACCTTACATTTACATGAGGAAATAATAAATTACCTGACAATGCAGTCACTATTTTGAGAAATTTACCCATATAAATTGCTTTTGGGTTAACTGTCACAATTTATAATTTGTAAATGTTTGAATCATCAAGAATACAGAGTAAGGATGAAAATAAAGGGAAAAGTACTGAGAACTGCCCTGTCTCCACAAATGAGGAAAGTTCAGATGCTTTTTCATATGTTGGGCAAACTTGTCATGGTGAGTCTCTGCACTGATGTATTTCCTTATTGTGGAGAACAAACTTAAACTTCTCATTCCAAATGCTATTATAATGCTGGACAGTTTCCCTGGAACAATCAGAAAAAGGCAGGAGGGGGATTGGAAATGAGTAATGATAAAAAGCAAGCACATTAAAATTAAAACTAAAATGTGTTATCCGGTCCTTGAAATGCTGACTGAATTTGTCCAGGTTACTGCCAAAGGAGATAGATTGCATCATTCTGATTAATGTTTATTAACTCAGGAACAGGAATGATTCACTCTGTACAAATATTGTAATGAACAAATCATTCTTAGTCTAGAATGCTCTTCACCTAACTGGGGGACATCAGAGTGAACAGATTTCAATTAGCTGATGGATTTGTGAACACAACAAGCTGGACTTGCTTTGTTTGAATGACAGTGCCTTTAAATGTAAACCTGCAGCAAAAATGAGCAGATCTGACCACGTCTTACTCCCGTCTACAAGCCTGTTATTGACAGCAGCTGCTCTTTTAGTTAAGTCTGAAGTTCTTATGTGTCTTTGGAGGGGGCTGTTGTTTACTTGTTTTATATATATATACAGCATATATACATACATATACACTATAAGGACAAAAGTATTGGGATGCCTGACCATTACACCAACAGGGACTTTAATGACATTGCATTCAAATACATATACTGTAATATGGAGTTGGTCCACCTTTGCAGCTATATCAGCTTTCACTCTTCTTGGAAGGCTTTCCAGTGTTTTGGAGTGTTTCTGTAGGAATTTGTGGCTATTCATTCTGTAATGTCTTTATGGACCTTGCTTTGTGCACTGGGGCACAGTCATGCTGGAATGGAAAATGGTCTTCCCCAAACTGTTTCCACAAAGTTGGAAACATAGCACTGTCTAAAATGTCTTGGTATGCTGAAGCATTAAGATAGCCCTTCACTTGAAGTAAGGGGCCTAGCCCAAACTTTGTAAAACATCCCCACACCATTATCCCTCCTCCACCAAACTTCACAGTTGGCACAATGTAGTCAAGCGGGTAACACGTGAGGCTTGCATGCAGCTGCTCAGCCATGGAATCCCATTCCATGAAGCTCCTGAAGCACAGTTTTTGTGCTTACATTATTGCCAGTTGAAGTTTAGAACTCTTCAGCTTTGGAATCAGCAGAGTGTTGTTGACTTTTAAGCACCATGCACCTTAGCAGTCATTGACCCTGCTCTGCGACTTCGTCTTCCGCTTCGTGGCTTAGTTACTTTTGTTCCTAAACGCTTCCAATTTCCAGTAATACCACTTACAGTTGGCTGTGGGATATCCAGCAGGGATGAAATTTCACAGTACCATGCTGGAAGTCACTGAGCTCTTCAGAACGACCCATTTTGTTTCACAAATGTTTGTACAGTAAATGGAGAATGCATGATTGGTGTTTGATTTTATACATCTATGGCAATGGGTCTAATTGAAATACCTGAATTCATTAATTAAAAAGTGTGCCCCAATGCTTTTGTCCTTAAAGTGTATATATAGATGTGCTGGTCTATGATACGGTTTGCATATTTGTAGCAAGAAACCTACAAACGAAGAAGACGAGGCATGTATCTTAAAATAGTTTTCATTCCTAAGCTTTCAACCCCTACCAAGAGTCATCATCAGAGGAAAATGAGTACACATACAGTACAGTAATCAAAGGTATTATATAGTAAATGAAGAATGTGGGGTGAATTAATAATAAGGTGGGTTTTGGAGGGTGCTGGTCATAAAGTCTTATTTAACACGTGGATGTTCTTCTTTTTAAGCCTGCATATGTTGGGTTCATGTTCAAGTGTCTGTTGATGGCGTTTTCGTTTGATAGCCATGATTCAGCGAGCTCTCTGGCACTTTTATTATTAGCCTTGAATTTTGCTTGCACCGTGTCCCAGTTAAACGTGTGTCTGTGTCCTGTTGAACGTGTATGTGCATATATCAGAGATCATGGGTCCTTCCTTCAGACAGCTTTGCAATGTTCTTGTATACATGTGAACATTTTAGATATTTGTCCCATGCACTGCATGGTATAATGTATACTGTGTTTCATGTGACTGTTTTTAGGACAATTCACACAGAGTTTGCAGGTTTGTGTGCTATTTTAATGACTGATCTGGCGAACTTGTACGCTGTGCTTTCTCATACGCTGCAACAATAAGGAAGGCTGTGCCAGGTGGAATGGAGTATCAAGCTGGAGCTGATCGTTTGCTGAGGTCTATGGCGTCTTCTATGTAAGCACTGTTTGATAAATGTCTTGGGGCAGCCATTTAATGTGAATATATGGAAAAGATAGCATCGTTCATTCTTTTTTTGTTTCCATAAATATACAGTATATAAATTAATGAATTAAAATTCATTCTATGTATTCATTTTCTAAAACTTCCTAATAAAAGGCAAGGTCACGGCAAGCAGAAACCAACTTTATACATGATGATGGTCCACTGCAGGGCACTTCAGTACCACTTCATTCATTAAACTAACCTTTAAATGTTGAAGAAAAACTGTTACATGCCAATTACAAGCTCAGAGTATCACACACTTATACAGTACATATATTTATACAATATCGAAACCTGGCTATGGTCGAGGGGTTATGTGAACCTTTGGTAGGTTTGTATTACTGGTAGGGTTTCCCTTGTCAAACTGATCTAAGGGTGTATGGGTGGAGAAAGAACAACTTAAAGTTTAAGTCCTTCTGCCATGTGTGTTCTAGTATAAACAGATAAGCCTGCCAAAAACAAGGATGCTGGAATGTACTTCAAATCCACATGGCACAGGAAAGGCTCAGTTTTAGGAAGTAACACTTTTTAGTCTTAGTCACACCCTGTTTTTATTTTATTTTTTTAACCTTTGCCTGTTTTTCCTATTCTAAATGCATACCTGCACACCCCATTGTTTACTGTGGAGAAAATGATTGTACAGAAGTAGCAATGTGTTCCTGTTCAACAATAACCTTTGAAAGTGTTTTGTCAACTTATACAAATAGGTAACAAGGGATTTTGCAATTTGATAGGATCTGATTGCAAAGAAATGAAAATCAATCATTCAGGTCTTGGACTCTGACAAAAACATGAAAAGCAATTTAAATTTATAAAGATACAATATGTACTATAGTCTACTGTTGAACAAAAAATACAAGTTGATCTAACAGAAAAAAAACATTATTTGTGTAAACAAAGCATGAGAGATTTCCATGGTCATGTTTGTGATGCTATAGCGCCACTTCTAATCTAGACTCACATTAAATACAAATAATATAAGCCTCGACAGCTAAATTTGCAGCCAACACATACAATATGTGCACTCCGAGCTATAAAGCAGCTGGAGTTTTACTTTTTTATGTTAATTTCTTTCAAAATATGTATGCAAAACTTATATTACACATCAATCCAGTGTTACAATAACAGAAATCCAACAGTTACAGTATGGCCAGTTAACCTTACCCAGCAGCAGAGAATCATCAGGTTATTTTTTCACAAGTAGTGACAGAAGCAAAGAGTTACCAGCAGCTGAGCTTGTTCAGCTGCCTAAGTAAGAAAGTTTTCCTAAATAAAAAAAAATGTACTTATTCCACATGATATAAAATAACAAATCATTTCCCCATTTCACTCTGGTATTCAGATTAGGCCTGTCTAGTTGAGCAAGATGAGACAGCGTGCTAACAGTTGAGTGTATCTTATCACAACACAGTATGCATTAAGTAGTATTGACAAATCAAGTGTCAATATATGTTAAGCTATTAAATAATTAATGTGTAATGTGATTTTTAGACTGCATAATGCAGAAGCAAGTATTTTATTTATACTGTATGATTTTTAAGCATGGGATGCCACCTAAATATGTGACCCAGCTGAGGCAGGTGTCTAACAGCTAATGAATTTGAATCTCGGAACTCAGGTAAATGCATTAAGGTTAATAGGGAAGGGAAACTGAACTAGATTTAAGTGGATTATAATGATGCAGTGGTCTTTTAGGTGCCCCTAACTGCTGGGAAAATGTCTGCCAACTATGCTGGACTGATTATTGTGGCGAAAAATGTGACATGAGCTGTGCGGCAGCACTGTGCCCAGGGCCATCTTAACAGCATCATAGGACCCCGGGCACAGTAATGCGCTGGAGCCCCGGTTTTGATAGCAAAACAGAAATATACATAAGCATCAGAAACATTGTGGGCCCCTATGCTCCTGGGGACCCTGACCAGTGCCCATATGTTGTCTCCCAGGGATAAAATGAATAGAATTAAATATCAGAACAGTAGAATTTCTTACAGAAAGGAAGCAGAGAAAAGCCAAGCAAAATGACACCTTTTATTGGCTAACTAAAAAAATTACAATATGCAAGCTTTC
>JANRMT010062814.1:46889423-46916347 GCA_026402145.1 Polypterus bichir lapradei
TATCTATCTATCTATCTATCTATCTATCTATCTATCTATCTATCTATCTATCTATCTATCTATCTATCTGCCAGTCCATCCATCTGTCCATTTATCTATCTATCTATTAAGGATTTAATGTTTGATAGCAGATTATGAAGACAATTTTTTAAATTAATAGCCACAAGATGACTGTCACTCTGCCATTGCATAGTTATCCAATATTTTATTAACTCAGAGCTGGATTTCTGTAGTGTAAATATCTCTTCAAATGACTTTTCTCAAAAAGCCATCCACAGACCTATCATTATTAAATATATAACTACAGTCTGAAAATAGACCAAACAGACTTTGTATATCATTTGCTCAACCAAATTGGCCTGTCAGATGCAGAATCATCTATTATCTTATTAACCTGTCATTACCAAGGTCCCATTATACTTCTGTGTGCTGTTTGCCCTCTGACGCCAGTCTTTCCACCGTGCCAAAGCATTACTGCACTCCTTCTGGTTGGAGTTCTTTTAGTTCTGTGGCTCATTATGTTAGTGATCTTTCTACCTAATGTTTCCTTGAGAAGCATCATTCACTGTAATATTTATTTCATTATGTTAAAAGTGTCACGTTTTGCTTTCTTAGAATGGGTTTCTTGTGTTAACACTCTGAAATGGACTCTGCCATGCTTTACTGTCTTACAGTTTCTCTTTTTTAAATTGATTGATTTAAATTGCAACCCTTTGTTTCTTGATGCTAGATCTTGTTCAGTCTCCTTCTAGTACTGATCAGTATGACATTACTGTCTTTACTTATACTCAAGTTGCACGTTGTTTTCCACTTTAAAAACTATCAGCTTAATACTATGCTAGTGAAACACTTGGACCTACAGTCCTAAAATAAAATGCAAATAAAAACCAAGTTAAAGATAAGGATGTGTTGTTTTCTAAATAGTTTCTTCTTTCAGATCCTCTAGAAGTGATGCATGTCATTACTGTGGTGGCTCATCTAGTTTCCAAGCAGTGGTCTGTATTCATATGTTCAGAACTTTTGAGTAAATGACAGTCTTCTTGTTTGTCACCTTGCATTTTTGACTATGGGGCGTTTTTGCATTTTGTATCCTGTACTTTATCTTGTATGCCTATTCGCCATTGTATTTGTGTGGTCTATGTTTAGGATTACATTTTGCTTGTCATTGTGGTTCGTTTCTTGTTATGGGAGGGATTACATGACCCAACAAAAGGCTAGATATAAACAAAAGTGACTGTTCCACGCAATGCTTTTCTCCATCTTTGTCATTCTTATATTTGTATTCCATACTTGACAGCCAACAAATGGTGCTGCTCTTCTTCTTCCTATTGTGGTGTTCTTCATCAAATTTTAAGCCTCTGCAGTTTGCTTGATAGTCAGCGGATGTAGATGCTCTCCTTATTGTTTCCACAAAGTAACCTTGTTTTGCAATTCTTATGTCTCAGCTAGGGTTCAAATTTATGTTTTATGTGTCTTTTGCTCATTTTTGATTCTTTCGTTTATGTTGATTAGGTATTGTGCATCATTCTTTTTTTTTGGTTTCATCTATAAGCTGTCTTTGTTATGCTTCATGTGTTTTGTGGGTGGTCTCCCAAGAGGCGTGACCACCTGCCAATCACCGACAGGGACTGCCCTTCATCCAATAAATACAGTCAGTTTTCCACAGTTTCTGGTGATTCATTGTGAACACGGTGAGTTATCTGTGTTTTGTTGTGCTTGCACTCTTTGTATATTATGGAATTGTGACGTTTTTGCTGTTTTTTCAACGTCTCTATTTATATTCTGATATTTTGTTTGAATTGGATTGACATTTTGGCTTTGTGTTCTGTGGAGCGTCATTGTGCTTGGAATCCTTTTTGTGACGATGAAATCATTTACTTTCTAAAGATTCAGTGCTTGCCCATGTTGCTAACCAGAATTTGATTGTTACATCTGTCTGTAGTGGACATTATTGTTTGGGACTATGTGCCTTGGAACTCAGTGCTTGGGACTCCTAGTTCAGGAAAGTGTTCAGTTTGCCATTATAAACCCACAACCACAGGTCACTTTGCCAAGGTTGCTACTGCCTGAACTTCCAGAATGTATTAGGCCATAAGTCTTCAACCAAGATCAAGGTTCTGGCCAAAGTAGTGTATTGTTGTTTGCTGTGTTTCTTAAAATGGCACATTATAATATGATGACTGAATGATTAAGTAAGTGATTGATGACTATAGAATATAGTCCTATAGTAATTCTAAAATGTTATAGAACTATAGTATAATTATTCACATGTCTTTATCCTGTGTTTATATATTATATATATTGCACCGTGGTCCTGGGGAACATCATTTCATGCCACTGTATGCTGCAGTATTATGTATGGATGGTATGACAATAAGGGCACTTGACTTGACTCGATGACTGCAAAAATGCCAAGTCAATTAGAATATAACCTGCTTTAAATGACCTACATCAAAGACCAGTGTCTCTGCCTTGGGCAAAAAGCAGTTTACAGTAGATAGACAAGCTAATCTAACCATTCACAACTATCACCTTAAATGCTTTAAGTGCCCCACAATCACAAATTGGTACAGACTCTCTTTAATGGTACACTAGCCTGAATGAAACATTGAAGCTACTGTTTCCAGAGGTGTACAGGGTCTCTATGCCCTTGCGTAAAACGTTTTCTGCCAGGACATATTGTTGGCATTGTTATACATATGATGAAACTCTGTTATGCTTTTGTTAATTGGTCAAATAGTATAGCTGGTGACCATACACACTCATAGAAGGACATAAATAAACCTGTAACATTGTATTTATTTAAATGGCTACTATCTTCAGATGCAAACTGTTATGAAAAAAATGCATATTTTGGGTGTTTATTATATGACCAAAAATGATGACCAGGAAATTAAATAAAACTAAGGAGCAAGCAAAGGCAATGTCAGTTAACATGCTGGGGTCCAAATTACCAAAAGAACTAACTAAACTAAATTTCTAAACAGAAACACACTAATGATTCTTACCCTACCTAATCCAAGGCTTCATAATGAGTTTTCTCTTCAGTCTGATGTATGGATAACTAACCACTGGGTGTTGCCATATTTTATAGCAGCAACCAGTGATGGGCGAAGCATCAATAAACAACTTGGCCAATGCCATCGGAAATTTTCACAAAACTAAACTAAACTGTCTTCTACAATGATGCTGTAGTGACATCACAGTCAAAAAATAATAATTTAAAAAAAGTTTAAAAATGTCCAAAAATGAAATTAATAAATGCTATTGTATATGTCCTATTATTGCGTCTATAACATTTATCATGTAGTTTTCATATTCATTGTTATTGCCATTATTTTTGTGCTTTAAAGCCTTTAAAAATACACTAGAATTGTATGTAGCCTTCACTAAGAGTATAATGTCCTTCATCACAGCCGATAAAGGCTATACCGCCGAAATGTTGTGTCTCTTTCTTTCTTTCTTTTTCAGTGTAGAAATAATCCTTAAATTTTAAAGTTATATGTCAGTGGCAAACAATTGTATTTTTACTGTTTCACCTAATTTGCTCTCTAGTGGGTAATTAGAACCTGTGACAGACAGGGGGCAGTATCGCTCCCTTGAACCCATGTCCAAGACTGCAGACACCAAGTAAAAGTCCAAATGTTGACTTTATTACTACACAACAGTGTACAAAGCACCCTCTCCTCCACTATACTCATACAATACACAATACAATAACAATAAACAATCCTCCACTCCCAGACACGTTGCCCTCCTACCACCCAGCTCAGCTCGCCGTCTCTGAGCTGTCATAGTCCTTTTAAAGTCCCTGACCCGGAAGTGTTCCAATCCCCAGTTCATGTGATCCTTATCACTTCCGGGTCAGATAAAAAGTCCTTTTCTTCATCCCAGAAGTACGTCATTGCTGCTGTCACTCTGACGTAATTCCAGGTTATAGGGCACATATGACTCTTTATGCCTCCCTTCAGCGTCCTCTGTTGGCCCCTGGGGTATCCAGCAGGTTTGTAGGGGAAAACTCCAAAGTCCGTGATTCCCTGCTGGTATCCAGGGCACCTCCATGCTGCAGGGAGAGCTCCATCTTGCGGCCTGGGGATATTGGCCGTGATGACAAGCCGGCCATAGACCACAAACCTTTAGGTTTTTATCTTTAGACAGAATTGTCCTTTAGTAGTCATATGGAGTAACTGCACTATCTGAGACAGGTTTTACAAGTATGAAGTACAGAACACTTAAGATGTTTTCTTGACAAAATATTGTACTTCTTTTTTTGCAAGTCGAAATTCCTCCTGCAAGATTTAACAGATTGTTCAAACTGTTTATTCCCAGAGTACAGTTAATTCAAAATGCTGTTGTTAGGATCAATGCCAGAACTAGAAAGTACTCTGCAGTATCACCATATGACCTCCAGGTTAGAGATGGGATGATTTCAAAATCCTCATAAAATATAAAGCTGTTGGTGACTTCAGCCACTTTTTCTTATTAAACAGCATTAATTCCTGCATAATGCAGTTCCAAGGATAAATAAGACTACTGAAAAACCTTTGGCTGCAGGGTCCCCGAACTTTGGAATAATTTACTGCTAATGCAATCAGGGCCCCATTAAGAGTAAATAAAAAAAAAAAAATCAACCTTTATATATAAAAAACATGTTCTTTCATTCACCTTGGGCTTTGAAAATCAAATTTATTTCCTTGTGTGAATATTAGATACTATGGTGGTCCCAACCTGTTACTGTGAAGGATAGCTTTCCTTTTTTATTGAACAGATTCATTAATGTTAGTCTTTCAGGCACAGTTCAACACTTTAATCCTGTATGATAGGCAGGCAGTTTGGTTGGGCTAATAGCTGTGAAGCTGTCAAATCTATTAATTCACTCTCTTCAGAGCAGCTAATAAGGCAGGAGCTTTGGCCCTGATATTACTCCTAGTGTAAGTGGTGACCAACTCCCAAAGTCTGATTTTTTTTTTAGTATATTATTGGAAAAATGCAGCAAACATGACACAGGCTAGATGTGACCCGGGGGCCATAAAATGAATAACTCTTTTGAAATGAATAGCACTGACAGCTCTGTGTGTGTTTTGTTACATGATTTTTGCTTCTCCAGGGTAAGCAGACAATGCTGCATGTGCTGGCTTGATTTCACATTACATACTTAAACAAAAGCCTTATAAGTCTTTCTTTTTGCTTTAAAAAGTAGGACCAATGGCTGTGCTAAGAGGCATGACTCGTTTTCTTTGTTACCTGCAGTAGATGCAATATAGCAGCTGTTGATATTTTATTCCTTCTCGACCTTCAAGTATAAAAAAATAAATAAATTGAGAAGGAACCTTATTATCATGTTGAGTTTCTACCACAAGTATTATTAAAATATTTCACAAGTTTGTATTTATATATTTTTATTCTAATTTTGCTTATGTCTGAAACAAAAAATCAGTTTAGGTAGGTTTCTTTTTGCCAGCACAATATTTCACAACAGTGCTGTGGTGTGCCAAGAAGTGACGGAAACACATCTTTTCCTGGTTCATTAACTTTCTTGAAATATCTCTCTATTACATTAAGACAATTTTCCGTCATGTCCACATTATTCAGTCTTGACCAGTCCCCTCCACACCGTTCACCCAATCGTTACTTCTACTGCGCACATTCTCTCTCCATTCCACCCCGTGACACCCTCAGTGCTAACTTGCCCTTCAACTCAATCAGTTACAATGGAAAGGCAGAAAGGCAAACTATATATTCAAGAACTTCGAATTTTAGATTGCAAAAGGAACATTGAAAAAAAGAAAATTAACAAAAACATATAATAAAAATCAAGAACAAAGAGAATTTTTCTAATAAAAGAAAAAAAAAAATATCCCAAACAATATGAGAACAGAAATGCAAAAAAACAACATCATATGTGGGTTTTTTTTAGTACATGTGAGTTAGGAGGCACCAGACAATAAAAACTAAAAACTAAAGTAAATATTATGAATGTTTATAGAATGTAAGTTAGAGGATAAAGTAATTAATAATATTGTTTTTTTATTACCAAATATTATATAATGCTTTTATTAGTACATGTTATTAGTTTATGCTCATTTCAGTAGTTAATCCACTGTAAAATAAAATGCTAAGGTCTGTGTGTCCAGTCCTTCATAAAAATATGAATGGTCATTGTGGCTTTGGTGTGTTTGGTTTTGGTGTGATTGGTCAGTTTGGTGATGTGATGAGAGGAAACACAAATGTGAGAAGCACAAAGAGTAGTAAAGTCACATACTGAGCGAGTCGCCTTCAAAATAAGTAAAGTAAAAAACTGAACAAGGGGTGGCAGAGGAAGCTCAAAAATAATGACAAGCAGGTTTTACGGCAACATAATCAAGAGAGGAAGCACCAGTGAAGTAACGTTCACACGAGTGTGGAGAGAAGGATCCGAAAGTACACGTAGGGTAAGGATAGCAAATATTTGTAAATTATTCTATTACCTCTGCTTTGACAGGTACCATGGCTAGGAATTTAAAATCCATATACTGGTAACACTTCATTAATGATTCTTTAACAAATTTTATATAATGCTTATCAGATTGTTAGTTCATGTACATGTAAAATATTTATAAATGTCATTAAATAATAGTTTATGTATTGACAAGACTTAATAAATTTCATTAATAAGTGTATAATGTTTCATCCCATCATTACATATAGTTTACTTATTAGATATTTTTCTAGAATCTAAACTAAAAATAAAAGTAATCATCCATTGTATAGGATTATTAATAAAAGTTATAAAAGGATACTAAATATTTTTCTACAGGGTGTAAAAAAGATCACAGACAAGGTATGAAGTGTTGGGGCACCCACAGACAAACCCGATATAATTGAATAACATCCTGAAAGATGTGAGTCTAACTACTGACTGCTTCAATTTGGTGGCTCTTCGGGTAATAAGGACTTCCAAGTAGGAAGGAAGAGGTGGGTCCTGGAAGTAACGTCAAAGTTAGTAATGCCATCAATATTCCGATTTGCAGACGGAGGAAGAGAAAAGGTGTTAGTAACTAGCACCATCCTGCATGCCTATGGGAGATTACCCTCACCAGAGCCCTTATACTGTCCCCAATGCACATGCAGGAGACAAAAGAAAGATTTTAAAATTCTGTAATATTTTGTTAATAGAGACATGTCAGTTTCAAAGTGAACAGAGATTGAAGATAATGCAGTAGCTATTTTAACCAACATAATGTAGGTATTTTTTGTGGTAGTTTGAACATGTCACATGTCTGTTTGTTCAGATTTCTCAAACATCTTATGAATCTGCATATATCGATAGGTTAACTGATGATTCTAAATTGGCCAATTTTAGGTGACAATATGTACTATATGTGTATGAATATAGCATTTGGCAAACCAAGGACCAGTGCTCCTATTATACGATCTAGCTCACTGCAACTTTTAATAGACACAGCTGTTTCAATTTTCATTATACAAAAACCACTAGCCCTTACATGTCAGTTCAGCTTCTTTCAGTAACATCTTCCTTTGTGTTACATTTAATGTCTTATTTACAAAAACATGTCAAAGCCTTTTTCCACTTCTCATTGCAATGATATGATTTCCCTCATAATATGGACTGCTGGTTAAACTTAGGAAATTTGAAGTGGAAGTTGGAAAGCAGCGGGTAAATGCAGTATAATGAGGGATATTCAGAACAAGCTGAAATCAGTGAGGCTTGTGACGGACATGGCTTTGTCCCTGAGGCTCCTCACAATGAACTTGACAACAAAGAAGATGAAAGCATTACCCTAACCACGACTAGTGAATTGTTAATAAGCACCAGCAGTCAATCAGAAATATGTAGGATATAGTTAGATGTTTATTTAAACGGGGGGAGTGGGTGGGTTTCAGTTGTTCAGCAGCAATGAAACATCTGTCCAGCAGATTTTGATGATAAATCCTCAGAACCTGAAAAGCTAAAAGTGAGCACTCTTGGCTAGAAGCAACATGTTCTTTACCTAAAGTGTTTTTTTTTTTCACATTTGCTTGTGGAAGGTGAAGGTCATATATAAGAGGAACATCTGACACTCTACCCTCTGTCAACAGTCAAATCTGCCTGAAGTCAAAATAAACATTTTACTGCACTTTACTGATACACATAAATGACTGAAGGTAACTTACTGGTAACTTAATTTACTGTTTGTTTTATTGTGTTATTAAATCACCTAACACAAAAGGTACCATCTGATCTATAAGGTATTTTTCATAACTGGTGATAAAAAGGAATGTCAAAACCAGCTATGTGCTGTTACATTTAACCTCTTACATGTCTCACTATCCATATTATACCACACATATTCAACCGTAGGGGCCTCTAATAGCAGGCTGCTTGTTAAGATGGACTGGTTTTACTTTCAAATGTTTATTACAAACCAGTTTTTCCATCAATCCACAGGTACCCTTAAGGGACAACAGCTAGACAAGGAATGGACAATCTAGTGCTTGGATTACTAGTAATAATCAGTCAAGGACAATGCTTTTTAGGTTTTACTGTATTGTATTTATATGCATCAAAATCATTAATAGCAAATATTTAGTGATAAAAAGAGTCATACATCTTGGATGTCTTAACTCTTCATCGGTTCCATGTAGTAGTAATAAGATGCTGATGACCATCTATTCTTAGATGACTTCATTTCTTGCAGATTAAATGTCTGTCTGTGATGTATTTGTGGAGCTCGTACACTCCCCTGGTGGCCACAATAGGAAAATGCAATATGCACTTCAGTGTACGTAGGTGATTTTTCCTCTGTAGATCATAAAACTTCATGGTTTTCTGTTCTTTTTTGAAATTCCTTACAGACTGATTTAATATTTTCCCAAATGATGCAGTGCTCCCTTTAATATATGCTTCACTCTTGTTCGTCTTAATGAAAGATACAGAAGGTCTCACATTGGCAAGTAGCAAATAAACATGTTCAGCATGCTGAAAAAGCAGAAAATTCATGAGTGAGCATGATGTGCTGCTCCCATGAGTGGTCATTAGTGGTTTTGTTTAAGAAGGTGAGCAATAGTGAATGTGTTTGAATGGCTTTTTTTTTTTTTAAATCGTGTGTATAATAGTTGGGGACTGTCACGTGAAATGATGACAAGAACAGGGAGATACCCTTAGGTGTTCATCATATTTGATAGTTATAGCAAAATGTCTTTATGTTAATGAGAGATCTTATGAGATACTACTGATTCTTAAGTGGTAATGTTCACAAAACACAGTGCCATTGACCAAAAATGAACATTTTTATTTTGAAATACCATATTTCATATTTAAATGACAAAACAAGTAGGAAAATATGAAGAAAAAATGTTTTTTTAGATTATTGTAAGATGAGCCTTAAGAGAATTGCCTTTATGTTGAGAAACAGGCTTAAAAGAACTGCAGCCTTAGGATCAACTTAGTTGTAGTGCAAGAAAATGTAATTACCTCTTATCAATTTTTCAAGAAAACAGCAAGTCAGAATATTCAGTGGGTGCTCAGAGCATTGGGAGTGAAACAAAATAAGTCAAATGTTTACTATATATTTGACTAGTAGAAGCTATGAAGAGTACTCACAGAATTTTATATTACATTTTCTGTAGATAAAATGTACAAGGGGATATGTTAAAGCACAAAACCTAGCATTCTCTTCAGACTAGCTGCCAGTACTTCAATTATTTTATTGGTACCTGAATGGAGATCTTTACAGCTAAGATATCTCAATGGATATAAACAACAATTCTGAACTACAGTATGTCTTTTTCATGTCATGACTCCATTTTGTTGCATTTTCTTTGTTTATTCAGCTGTGATTGCTAAAGGTAAAAGTGTTCTTTCATGCAATGAGGAAATGATGCATCTAGGGAGTTAACAACATAAAAAATCTAAAATGTTCATACAGGAGCCTTTATCGTCTACAATACATTTAATATTTTGACTTAATAAGACAATAGCATTCCAAGGACATAAATCTATCACAGCCATGCTTTAACGGCGCAGGTTTTACTGATTCCTAGTGTTACTTTATGAAAGAGGTTTATGTTCAGCTTTTATACCATAAAAACCCTTTTAATGACTACACATAAGTAGTCCCCCAATAGCAAGAACTGACTTGTCTCTATCCTGTCAATAGATTAAGAAGGTGAAGGAGCATTAGAAACACATTGCACCCAATGTGCACAGTTTATTGCAAGTATTCTCCTTTCAGATGTCTTGTTTGATCAAAATTCATATATACCTTTGCCAACTACATTCTGTGGCCGAAGGTTTGTGGAAACCTGTACATCACACATAAAAGGTTCTCCAAAGTTTGAACCCCACAGGTTCCATAGAAGGTGCTCGCCTAAGCACAACACTAAAGCATGAGGACTCTTTACTCCTTACTGTTTCCATCAATTGCATAGCACTCAGGGTAATAAGAGGTAGGCTCACTTGTTACACCCAGGTCACAAGTCCATACAAAAAGGCATTGCCTTAAATACATAAATATACTGACGCGTTTTCAGTTTCCTTACACATGTGTTTTGTGTTTAATTTTGCAACTAAATTTTGGCATATCAGTAAAACATCCATCCATTACCCAACCCGCTATATCCTAACTACAGGGTCATGGGGTCTGCTGGAGCCAATCCCAGGGTGCATAGCAGGAAACAAACCCTGGGCAAGGCACCAGCCCACCGCAGGGGACACACACACACATTAGGGACAATTTCGGATCGCCAATGCACCTGACCTGCATGTCTTTGGGAGGAAACCGGAGTACCTGGAAGAAACCCACACAGACATGGGGAGAACATGCAAACTCCACGCAGGGTGGACCCGGGAAGTGAACTTGGGTCTCCTGAATGCGAGGCAGCAGCGCAACCCACTGCACCACAGTGCTACCCATCAGTAAAACAGTTCTTACTAAATCCATACTAGAAGAATTTCATTCATTATAGTGTCAATATTATATACTCACCAGTAACAGCGCACTGCACGATAACGTGCAGTGAATATACTTGACTTGAGCATTCCTAGTTTTCATACTCTTTTTCTGTACGTTTAGCATTCGTTTGCTCAGAGGTTGATGCGCTTGCTGCTTCCTGAGCAGCTCTTCTTTTCTCCACCCTAGCAGCCCGCTTCTTCTCTTCTTTCATTAGCATCTTTTCGCGTTAAAACTGGTTAAGTCAGTTTTTGTATTGAAATTACTTAGTACGTTTTGTTCAGTTTTTCACTTAAGCTGGCATTTAAGTTTTCAATCTGCCTCAAGAATGATTTAAGATATGAAGAGGAAGGGGAAGTGACGGCGAAGGTGGCAAGGAATGAGAATGGTGTCCATATACGTGCGCCGCACGGCCACCCTGCTGGCTGCTGCCAAGAGTTGATTCTATAATAAAATAAAATAAAAATAAAAAGAGGAATAACTTTGGAGGTCAATCATCACCCTGAAAATGGATAGTAGACGTCATGTAGTATATGTGTCCCAAATTTCAGGTCAATAGGTCAAACAGTTTGCAAGCTACAAGTAATTTAAAATCCTGGACAGACAAACGAACAGCCACGGTAGCATATTATATGAGAAGATGGGGCTGTCCCATCCAACAATGGCTGCTACAGACTTGTGGCCTCACTTGCCTTACAGAACATCATGGTGTTCTGGGTAAAAAAAAAAATCATCTAAGCCAGCTGCACAGCAATTTTTGAGGAAAATATTCAGCAAACAAGGTGTCACAGACATGCACATGGGATACAGGTTAAGGGCTCTTCTGACAGTAATCATCTTCCGGTGCCATTGGTTGGCACTGTTGCCTGATGCCTTTCTTCTTTCTCCCTTTGCAGAATGTAAGATTGACAACCAGGCCATCTATGACATCACTTCCGTTGTTCATCCCCCTGAAACTGTCTCTTCATACCTGGGCCATTGAAAACCATCTCCAATGCCTTCTTTGACAGCCCAAAATATGAGAAAACGTTCTGGCATTTCTTTTTGTTGTTTAAAACCATCAATTATCGAGGGATCACTTGCCCCTAACTTTATGATCTTCTTTTGTTGTTTGTTACAAAAGTTACTGGCGAACCCAACAAATTCTTTTTTTATTATCATTTTTTTATTTTTTTCCCTTACTCTACATTTTGCCTGTTTTTAAAATTATCTTCTCTTATGATGAAGAGAGTAATGGGTATGTGGCAGTGCAACATTTTAGATATTAAAAAGTGTGCCTCAGGCTCAGTGGGTGTGGAAGCACACTGCTGCAAAATTGTGCAGCCGCACAGTGTTTAATGGGCAAATGCTTATTAATGGGAATGTGCAATCAGCTCAGCTGATCCTTGTTGACACTCTGCGGGTTCTTCTGAACCCAACAAATTCACTGTGATGCACATCTTGGCAAATTTCACCAATCAAAACTAGTAATGTAGTATATCAAGCTAATGTAATTTCTCTTGATTTTTTTTCTGTATATTTATTGAGTTAAACCCTTCATGCATTGCATTTTAATTGCACAAACTCAAATATTATTTTCAAATTGCACATTTTTTGTACAAAATATTTATTGTTTTGTAGTTTTTGTTGCTATAAATCCCTTTTACATCTGCTGGCTTAATTCAGTGCACAATCATTTTATATGTTTTACTGATATATATATATATATATATATATATATATATATATATATATATATATGTATTATTACATCTTTCAGTGTAATAAATGATCCCATATACAGATGTGAGTTATGAGATTTTCAGTTAATCTAAGAGACATGGCAAACCATGTCATAGAAAATGTTATTGCTCCTTTTAAGACAAAGGCATGTTTAAGATGACAGATAACCGACTTTAATCACCTTGCCCATCTGGACTGTTCAAATCTAGAGAGCCCTTTCCCCATTTATTTACCTTTTACTGCATCTCTGTCAACCTTAGTAATATTACTGGTACAACACTTTTAACACACTGGGAAGAAACAACATAGTCGTTCAGTCAGGCCATCTCACTATCACAGTGATCAGAATTAACAAGCAATTTACTAAGGGCACAAACATACTGCTAAATGCCTCATAAAAGGGAAGATCTTACTTACAGTATATACCTGCCCTAAAATAAGATTAAAAAAGAATGGAACATTGTACCAATCATTGTTAAAGTTACGTCATCTTTTACTCTGTAAAATGGTACCACATCCAGGCCTTCTAATCCTTCACCTAATGCATAAGACAAATGTTACATTTGAAGTTTATGAAATCTACTATTTGATAATGTACATTTCCTTTCTTATACTCACTTTGACGTTAGTTTGCTTCAGAAAGTATAATGTCAATTGAAAGTGTTCAAGAAAACAAAACCTTCTGCTAGAACTTCAGTTGAAGGATAGTAGGCCTTTATCAATAAAGTGCAAGGGGGCAGATTGATGGGATGGACAGATGAACTAGTTAATCATATTTTGATATATAACAAGAGTAATTTTTAAAAACCTTTGTTGTTTATGCCTGGTCTGTCCGTAGTGGTCATATTTGGTGGTTTCAGACCCATCTGAGCTGCTTTTGAAGCCA
Organism: Polypterus bichir lapradei; assembly: GCA_026402145.1. Lineage (NCBI taxonomy): Eukaryota > Metazoa > Chordata > Cladistia > Polypteriformes > Polypteridae > Polypterus > Polypterus bichir. The sequence goes on from JANRMT010062814.1 coordinate 46,902,963, forward strand.
TTGTGTTTAAAAAAAAAAAAAAAGCAGTTGAGCAGATTGGCTTTGAAATATTGTGTATATTTTTTTCATAACTAAAAGTCACATTAATAATGTGCAAACACATCAATAATCAGTTTTGGGATCTTAGGTAGGGGTGCTGGTTCTAACGAGTAGCATCTCTAATTATCGATGTACCTCCCATTATATACAGTAGATTCAGAGAGTATCCAGACTGCTTTAATTTGTGAACACTTTATTGTGTTGTAGATTTAATTTTAACATGATTAATTTTGTCATTTTTGCCCATCAATCTACACTTTATAACCCATAATGACAAGTGAAAGCATGTCTTCAGAATGGTTTGTACTTTGTTGTGACACTCCAGATTGTGGACAGTTGCAGCCTGTTTGCCTTAACTATCCTTAAGATGTGCCTAGAACTTTATTGCAGTCTACCTGCATTAAACTGAATTGATGGGGCACACACCTGTGTATATACATTCCTACAAACCAAGCCATGAAGTCCAAGGAACTCTCTAGATCTCAGTGGTCAAATTATGGTGATGCATAGCTTAGGGCAGGAGCATAAAACCATTTCTAAAGCTTGGTGTTTCCTGGAGCATAAAGATCGCAATAACTGTGAAATGGAAGAAGTTTGGAACCGCCAGGACTCTTCCGAAAGTTGTGATCAAATTGTGCTGAGTTACAGATCTGGACAATGGTATGAAATCATTTATAAGGTTTCCAGTTTTCCTAGGGACATAGTGGCTTCAATAATTTAGAAATGGAAGACATCTGCAACCACCAGGACTCTTCCAAGAGTTGGCCGTCTGGGTAAACTGAGTAACCAGGCAAGGAGGGCCTTGGTCATGGAGGTAACCAAGAAGTAAATGGTCACTCTGACAAAACTTCAGACGTCCTCTCCTGAGATGGAAGAAACTGCCAGATGGACAACCATGTCAACAGCACACCATCAACCAGGCATTTGATGAAGAGTGGCTAACTCCTACATAGAGTTTGACAAAGACCATTTAAAAGAATCTGAGCGAATGAGGAAAATGATTCTTTGGTCTGATGAGACAGAAATTAAACTCTTTGAGCAGAACTCAAAGCACTTTGCCTGGACTGATCAAGAATGAGGTAAGGGGAATGTAGCCAAACGCAGAGAAATCTTTAAAGAAAACCTGCTCTAGATTGCACCTGACCTCAGACTGGGGACACAGATCACCTTTTAGAACCACAAAGACCCAAATCCCACAGCCATAACAACACCAGGATAGTTTCTAGACAAGTCTGTGACTTTTCTTAAGTGGTCTAGCCAAAGCTAAGACCTAAACACCATAGAACATCTGTGAAGAGACCTAAAGATTACAGTTTACATACACTTCATCCAATCTAATGGTGCTTGAGAGGATCTGTCTATATATATACTAGCTGTGTAAGCCCATGCTGTAAAAAGCTCAGGGTTCTAAAAACTATTGAAATCGTCAGAAAAAAATTGAAATGTAGAGATGTCAGGTAATAGAAAGGAACCACTCTGGGCAATTTGTTTTGCCGATGTGCTTGTATATTAGTGGCGGGAGGAAAAGTAAAAGGGATACTGTTTTGCTGATGTTAGTGGCTCAGCGACTTTGTCTTTCTTCTGAGGTTTCGTTTTGCATCGGTTGTGTTATTAGTGGCTAAGCAAGTTTTCTGTTTCCTCAGAGGCGGAGCCCTTACCCTGACTCCACCTCTTACGTCCAGGCCAGACAGACACACACACTTCCACATGTAGATGTTTATATATAAGATAAATATATTTAAACCAAGCAGCTTAATATCAATAAAATATATTCAATCCAATTATGTAAAATAAACAAGAAGTAAAGAAAAATAGTCATAAACTAATACATAATAAACAAATACAACCAAAATAATGAGCATCAATTCAAAGACCCCAGTTCATATCAGCAGTCCTGAAGTAGTACACTGATATGCAGTCATGATCAGTAGCAGAAGCTTGGTAGGCAACATAATTCACATTGGAGTTTGCCTTGTCAACACATTTTAGACAATGTCAGCCCTTCACAGTGATCTATAATTCTGCAATGTAATCAACATCAATACAGTACACTTTTTTACAATATGATATTTCATTTATCAGTGCAATAAAAGTAATACTCATGAAGTTATACAGGTGACCAGCCAAGGTAGGGTCAGCCAACATGCTTAATGTAGATCTCTGCTAAAAAAATATTATATGTCAAAGTCAAACTACAGGGTATCTATGAATTAGTGTAAGGAACACAATACTAATAAATAACTCACCTACATATACAGGATCTGACTACACAGGAAAACAACAAAGGTTGACCAGAAAACAAGGAGATGTTACAACACCAGTAATGGAGGATTACACAAGCTGCATTTACTCTTACCAAAGATCAGAGATAACAGCTCGGTTCAAAGAGCTCATTAAGCCCACCTGGAGTAACAATATTTAGATCCAGTATGCCTCTGTCTTTTTAATAGGAGATTGTTGTAATTGTTTTACACTTTCAATAACGGAGTACTTCAGCTGCGCTTCAGTGTGCACTTTATCATTAATGTGTCTAGACACTATCAGAATGAATGCGTATATTGCTTTTATGATTTAAGGACCTGCTATACATGTAATGTTGAATTTTATTGATGTAACAATATGGTCAGTTGAAACATAAAATGTAAATTACCGCTTTTGTATTGAAGTTTGATGTGTTGAAGTTAAATACTTGTAAATGTTATACTTTAACATTAAGGATATCATCTTTAAAAACAGTATTTCAACAAGTGTAGTTTAAACACGGTTTTGCCCATGAATGATACCTAGTGGACTGTCTGTCATGATCCAAGCTCGATATTTTGATTTCCCATTCCTGTATATTTTTGTTGCCGGAAAAGGCAAATAGGAGGAGTGGTTAAAAACAAGGAACTAATTGTAAAATATGCAAATGTTTTAAAACATTTAACATTAATCCATTTTTCCAGGTGTGAGTTAGCTAACCTGTATGAACTGTACTTATGCAAAGACTGTGGAAGTAAATCTGTGTAGGTCACTTTTAGAGGGGATTTGACAAGAAGAATTGGATGCAATGCTGTGATGGTCAATGTTAGCTCCATGGTCCCTAGGAGCCTGAAACCACAACCCCCGATAACAAAACCAAGGATAAACCAGTCAAATGAGGAAACACAGTCAGGAAATGGTGGTGCAAAGTGCTTCAATACTTTTATTACAAAAAACAAAGTGTTTAAAAGGTGCAGTGCCATCTTTAATAAATAAATAATCCTCATGAAAAACAATGTTCCAGGTGTAGGTTGAAATGACAATTAAGTAAGAATATTGCTGTAAAAACCGACAGGAAGAGGAGAAGCCCGCCGAGAGGTGCAGTCATACTTTTATCCCAGGTTTGGATGTCTGCATGACACCACCCTGAACCTCACTCACGTCTCCCTCTTCCAGACCTTTGGCACATACAAAGGAGACACTGCACAACAGGACCACTCCTACCTCCTCCCCACCCAAGAGCGCAGGCCTGCTGCTTCCTTTCCCTGAGGCAAACCCCCAACCACCTGCCTTCTTTACTCCCAGCACAGGCTCTCCCGATCCTGCCTCAATCGTCTTCCTTGACCTTCATTCCTACTTTTACTTTTTCTTCATCAGTGCTCTACTTGAACTCCCCTTTCCGACTCATGAGATGCGGAGTGTCAATGGGGACCAGCTGAGTTGACTGCACAGATACACAACAGAAAATCAACTCGCTGCCCCCACTGAACTCCCCACAACCACTCAGCAGAGAGTGCAGCACTCACAAGCCAGAGTCTAGCCACACTGCTTACAATTTATTTATTTAAAAGGGCACCATCACTTTGGACCTCACCCTTGCACAAATATCCAACCAAATCTAGGTGTTCAATGTTTGTAGAGACTTACCTGAGAAGACTTGAACCTGTAATTTGTGCCAAAGGGGCTTCTACAAAGTACTGAATTAAGGGTCTGAATACTTGCAAACCTTAGTGAAATTGTTATTATGCATTGTTTGGTGCAGATTGATAGGCAAATATTGCAAAATTATCCATGTAAAATTACATTTATAACACAATAAAGAGAAGCGTTCTGAATACTTTCTGAATCCACTGTATATGTGGGTTTGTGCCTTTATAATTTATCAGTATTACACAATGTTCTGCCCTTTGCTAAATACTATTTTTTTGGAAGTATGTAAGAGTTGTACAGGATATGTACGAGGGAAGTGTGACAGTGGTGACCACTGCGGTAGGAGTGAGGGATACATTCGAGGTGGAGGTGGGATTACATCAGGGATTGGCTCTGAGCTCTTTCTTATTTGCAATGGTGATGGACAGGTTGACAGATGAGATTAGACAGGAGTCCCCGTGGATTATAATGTTTGCTGATGACACTGTGATCTGTAGCGATAGTAGGGAGCAGATTGAGGAGACCCTGGAGAGGTGGAGATATGCTCTAGAGAGGAGAGGAATGAAGGTCAGTAGGAACAAGAAAGAATACATGTGTGTGAATGAGAGTGAGGTCAGAGGAATGGTGAGGATGAAAGGAGCAGAGTTGGCGAAGGTTAATGAGTTTAAATACTTGGGATCAACAGTACAGAGTAATGGGGATTGTGGAAGAGAGCTGAAAAAGAGAGTGCAGGCAGAGTTGAATGGGTGGAGAAGAGTGTCAGGAGTGATTTGTGACAGACAGATATCAACAAGAGTGAAAGGGAAGGTCTACAAGACGGTAGTGAGACCAGTTTTGTTAAATGGGTTGGAGACGGTGGCACTGACCAGAAAGCAGGAGACAGTGCTGGAGGTGGCAGAGATAAAGATGCTAAGATTTACATTGGGTGTGACAAGGATGAACAGGATTAGAAATGAGTGCATTAGAGGGTCAGCTCAAGTTGGACGGTTTGGATACAAAGTCAGAGAGGCGAGATTGCATTGGTTTGGACGTGTGCAGAGGAGAAATGCTGAGTATAATGGGAAAAGGATATTAAGGATAGAGCTGCCAGGGAAGAGAAAAAGAGGAAGGCCTAAGAGAAGGTTTATGGATGTGGTGATAGAGGATATGCAGGTGATAAGTGTAACAGAACAAGATGCAGAGGACAGAAATATATGGAAGAAGATGATCCACTGCGGCAACCCCTAACTTGAGCAGCCAAAACAAGAAGAGGAAGATTTATTAATGAAAAGTACCCTACATTGAATAGATTGAAATTAGGGTTATACATTAGAATGGATCAATTGCCATATGCCTTATCTAATATGCCACACCACCTACCTCCATACTAGCAAGTGAAATAGCTGGCTTGTCTTGTCAATATACAGGCATTATTGCACTCAGGGCTGAACAGTTTCACATATATGACTTGTAATGTAAGTTGACAGCAATGTGACTGCATCCAGGCTGACATGCAGTAACTGTACCTTCTTATAATACAAGTAAGTTTAATTTTAATCTGACTAAAGAGATTTGTTACATTTGTTAATTGAATTAACACCTAACAGCTTATTTGCAAAGAGAATTAGATGATGGAGTGGGTTGTGACAAGCACAAGTGAAAAAATATTTCTTTACAATAATACCGACAGCAAAATTGTCCACGTTAAATTAACTCTTAGGAGAATACTGTATACTGTATTTAGAAAGACTGTTTCCATTTATACACTTTAAGTGTTAATTGAACAGTCACAATTGTGCTGCACAGCCAATTATTTGATAATTATCAACACAATTACCTGCAAGTAAAGAAAATAACATGCATGCTTATGTTCAGCCTTTTCAAGTGCCATATTCATTTTAATTTATTACACTTGTGGTTTTAGTTCAGACATCTGGGCAAAATATTCCTGCATGGTGAATTCAGAAATTGTTAAATCCTCCACCACCTCCCACCTCCTCTGTTTTTCTGCTAGAGTTCAAGTCAGTAAAGTACTCATTCTGCTTTAGCCTCAGGGTATGTACTCAGCTATTTCTCTGTTGGTCTTCTTCTATGAATAAAAAATTCATATTGTACAGGTTCAATAACATAAGAAGATACCTGTATTAAAAGTAACCATTTTATAATAATATGTGGTAAAGCATTGTTTCCTCTTTTGTGTCAGGTTAATATTCCACCACATATTGACTACATTTTAAATTAATTGCACTAAAATAATTTCTGTGTATTTTTTCAAATACTGCTGTGATATCTTTGTATTTAAAATAAAAGAAAGAATTCACAACTGGAGAAAAAGAAAATCTGGCTTTATGCAAAGTACTTAAGTTCTGCTTCTATTTTGAAGTTTATGGAAAAAGAAAAAACAGTTGGTGATGACTTTTACACAACATAAATCTCTGTATGATGGGCAAAGATATGCTTGGAAATACACAGCGGACTCAGCAAGTATTCAGACCCCACCACTTTCTGCACACATTATTGTCCATCCATCCATTATCCAACCCACTGAATCCGAACACAGGGGTCTGCTGGAGCCAATCCCAGCCAACACAGGGCAGGAACCAATCCCGGGCAGGGTGCCAACCCACCGCAGGACACACACAAACATGGGCCAATTTAGAATTGACCGATCCACCTAATCTGCATGTCTTTGGACTGTGGGAGGAAACCGGAGCGCCCAGAGGAAACCCACGCAGACACGGGAGAACATGCAAACTCCACACAGGGAGGACTCGGGAAGCAAACCCGGGTCTCCTAACTGCAAGGCAGCAGCACTACCACTGCGCCACCGTGCCGCCCAATCTACATTCAGTAACCTATAATGGCACAGTAAACAAGAAAGATTTGTAAATGTATTAAAATCAAAGATTGAAGTTTCTCATTTATATAAGTATTCAGGCCCTTTGCTGTATCACTCCAGATTGTGGGCAACTGCATCCTGTTTGCTTTAATTATCCTTGAGATGTGTCTAGAACTAGACTGGAGTCTACCAATCATTTGAATTGCTTGGTGATCATTTAGAAAGGCACCAGCCTTTGTATAGAAGGTCCCACAATTCAAAGATGCATGTCAGGATACAAACCAAGCCGTGAAGTCCAAGGAAGTCTATGTAGACATCTGTGATCAAATGGTGTTGAGGCACACCTCAGGGCAATGGTATGAAATCATTTCTGAAGTTTTCATTGTTTCTAGGGACAGTGTCTTCAATAATTGGAAAATGGAAGACATTTGGAATCACAAGGATTTTTAAGTTGGAGGTCTGGTTAAACTGAGTAACCAGGTAAAAAGAACCTTGGTCATGGAGGTGATCAAGAACTACCAAATTGTTACTCTAGCAGAGCTTCCGAAGTCCTCTGCCAAAATGGGAGAACCTGTCAGAAGGCTGACCATCTCAGCAGAATTCCATCAGTTAGGCATTTATGGTAGAGACAGAGTTTGCTGAATGGCATTTAAAAAACTCTGAGAGTATGAGGAAAAAAATTCTCTGTACTGATGAAACAAAACTTTTTGGGCAGAACTTCTACACTATGTTTGGCATAGATCAGGCATTGTTCATCACCTGCCTAATGCTATCCGTTGTCACACATGTGTGCTTAGGGGACAGTCAAAAGGCTTGATCGTGCCCCGGACTTCCCCTTAATGACCTTGGTTCCGCTTCTCTGCTTCTGACATCATCTCCGACCATTACGATCAACGTCTGCTCCACTATTCTCTTCATTTCCTCCCTGTTAGTTGCACTTCCTTTACTGTCTATATTAAAGACTCAAAAACAAACTTTATTTTGTCAAATGTTTGATTACTTTTTGACCTTATTTTTTTGAACTGGATGCTGCAACCAGTATACAGGGAGGCTCCCCAACCCTTAACCTGTGTCTCTTTGTTCTTATTTTATAACACCATACAGTGAAGCAAAATGGAGGCAGCATCATGATACTGTATGGGAAAACAACTCAGCAGCAGGAGGAAAGGATGAGTGCAGTCAAATACAGAGGTGCCCTTGAAGGAAATCTGCTCCAGAGTGCATGTGACCTCAGACTGGTGCAATGGTTCACCTTTCTGCACAAAAATGACCTAAATCATACAGCCAGGACAACGCTTGAGTGACTTTGCAACAATTCTTTGGCTCTCCTCGAGTAGCCCAGTCAAATCCCAGACTTAAACCTCTTAGAACATCTGTGGAGAGACCTGAGATGGTAATTTTCAGATGCTTCCCATCCAGTCTAATTGAGCTTGAGAGGATCTGCCAGGAAGAATGGGATAAAATGGCCCAAAACCAGGTGTTCAAAGCTTGTGGAGACTTAACTAAAGAAAACTGGAAGCTGTAATTACTGCCAAACAGGCTTCTACAAAGTAAAGAATACTTATGTAAAGGAGAGATTTCAGTTTTTGATTTTTAATACATTTGCAAGTCATTCTACAAACATTTTCACTTTGGCATTATGGGTTATTGAGTCTAGATTGATAGGGTTATGAATATTTTCTGAATCCACTGTATATTTGACTGAGTGGCTAATTATTATAATGAATGCAGACCTTAAATGCATATAATGTATGTGTTATGCATTTAAAAGGTTTATTTATTTACTTTTTTACAAATATGAGCTCACTCATTGTTACATTTTGAAGTACCTAGTCCAGGTGTTCCCAGACATACCCAACTAGACTAACATCTGGGCTCTGCAGTACCCATACGGAAAATAGAATGCTTTATCATATTTATAAAAATGTGTTGGCAGAAATGCGGCAGGTGGCTCCATCTTTTTAGACCAGATGTGCAATGGGAAAGGTTACACCACAGGATGTTATCAGTGCATTCAAAGCCAGATTTTGCCTTTATTGCAAGATGATGGAGCTGTTTTCTGTATTTCTCGCTTTATTTGTTTCATTTTGCTGGAATGTTGCTGGTAACGTGTTTGTTATGAAATACAGGGATGACTCAACTGTTATAGTAAACAGTTTACAAATATATTTAGAAAGGTAAAGTATATTTACACCTTAAAAGCTTGCTATTTTCCATAAATTGAAGATCTTGTGTTTCATGTAAGTATTTTGTGTAATTCAGTGTGTAGGGTACCAAAGTGTTTTCTAACAGCAAAGGAAAGCACAAGGCACTAAACAACCCTAGAGGGAGCATCAGTTCATTGCTGAGCGGAGGTTTACATATTCATATGGGGCAAGGAAATCAAGAAAGCAAAAGCACAGCTTTATCTGCTTACATGCATTACTATACGTAGTATACACATGATGGTTTTAAGTCCATATTCCAGATATTCCAGGTCAGACACAGTTTTTGAAAAATAATTCCATAAGCAAACAGCAGCACTTTTTTGGACAGAAGAAAGAAATAGCATAACAGTGTTTTAATTAGCCTCCATGTAATGCAATCAAAATATTTTTTTTTCCTGCTCTAGATTATTGTCTGAGGTATAGTAGGAAAAGTACATGAAAGTAAAGCCACAATTTTACAATATTTTGAACAACTTTTAAATAACATATTTTTCTGTGGGTCACAATAACACTTTATATTGAACCTCCAGTAAAAATGGACAGTGCAGTTTTTAGCACTGCTGCCTAACATTTCTAGAAGATTGAATTCAAATCTCACCCCAGTCACTCCGCATGGGGTTTGCTGCTTCTCATCCATCCATGCAGGGATATTCCATAGGTACTCTGGTTTCACCTTTTGAAAATGATCTCCTTTTCAATCACTCTTGGTGATAATATCATCAGACCTAGGAATCTTGGCGTCATTTTTCAATTCCCCCATTCTTATTTTACCTACATAAATCACATTAAGAAACCTTCCTCCTTCCACCTCTGTAACATATCCTCTGTTTGCTCATTCATCTTCTTTTCTTCTTTTAATGGATTCCTAAATTCCACATTGACTACTGTTGCTCTATACTGGCACGTGTCCCTTTTGGATCTTTTATCACAGCTCCGGTTAATTCAAACCTCCGCAGCAAGAGTCCTTACACAGACATGCAACAACAAGCACATAACACCCATCCTGCTCCACTTTCACTGGCTCCCTGTGTCATACAGGATTGAAAATAAAATTCAATCAATAATGTATTATGCTTTAAATGGCTTTGCACCAAACTACACCACTAACTTCCTCCATCACAGTACTTCTGTCTGCCCACTAAGGTCCACTGATTGTGGCAATCTCGTTGTGCTTCAGACTAACCTGCACTTTATGGATGACTCTGTCTGCACTCTATAAAACCTTTAGCTCCGTTACTCCCAGACTTTGGAATGACCTCCATACAGTAAATTAATGAGATCAGCTGACTCAATTCATTATTTCCAAATACAACTTTAAACACTTTTGCTTTGACAAGGCATTTAACTTGCCATGACTTTCTAAACCTTCTTTCAGTTTGCCCTCCCTGTCCAAGTGCTCAGGAAGATTTGGGTTTTTATTACAAATTATGTTATTTGTCTAATGTGTTCTCGTATTATTGGTATTTTGATATTTTATTCTGGTTTATTGTCTCTTATTCTATTCCAATGCGTTTTATATCCGGTATTTATCTTTATTTAGTGCTTTATGAGGATATTATTTGTATCCAATGTTGTACATACCCTGTTGTTCAAATCTGAATTTCTGTGAAACACTTTGATTATGGCAAAGGTTCTATAAATATAAATATATACTGTAAATAAAATGCATTATTATTAATATTATTATTATCACATCTACAACACCAAAAGTCAAAATGGAAAAGAATATTCATAAATTTCCAACTTTTGTTCAAATGTAGTAAACTGTATTGTATATAAGTAATCTAAGTAATTCATGATGAAGATGATGACTACTCCCAATTAGCAAGATCTGCAAATCCATGCACCATCTGAATTGCATCTTTAAAAATGTATTATTATGTTGCTTACAAGGCATGCCCCAATGCAGAATGGGAAATTTCTGGCTGCATATGTGAATGTATAAGTAAAGGTATGCCTAGAACACCAAAGGGTCAAGGGAAAATGCTAGTGGCACTAGGCACAAAGATTTCACATATACTAAACAGAAACATTTTTCTAAAAAACTGCATTAACTAGATCATACAGATCTGAAAAATGTGATTATAATGTGTGAAAGGATTCCACACAACACTGAGAAAGATTTGGGGGTTGCTACCCGTATATTTGAGAGCTGCCAAAATGGAAGTGTGTAGTTCAAAATGGTATAGGTCTTAACAGACTTCAGTCCAACACAGAACAGTACAGACAGGCAAACATGATGGTTTTAAAGCCAGGCAAGAGGAAGTGACATCATTGGGGCCAGAACAGGAAGTGACGCCATCGGGGACAGAACTGGAAGTGACACCGTTGGGCCTGGAAACCGGAAGTGACATCATCAAGTCCAGGCAAAATTTCCCATGGTTCGTCTGCTGATGAAAAAGGGGAAAGATCAATGCACTTTGACACCCCCTGGTGTGGCATGGAATTATCCCTTTATGAGCCCTTCAGCTGCCTCCCATGCACATGTGTGTCACAAATGACAATGTTGAGTTTCCTGTAAACAGTTTAATATCATATTAAATTTAATATTTTCTACAACATGGCCATCAGCCAGGAACACCTCTAAATGTTATCAAGGACCCCATAAACCCCCTCTCATGGACAGTTTGCTCCCACGACATTTAGTCGTCAATACAGACATATGCAGTCTAACAACACCAGAAATGTTTCTTTTTTGTTATTTAAATCCTAAACAGTGTGTCACACCTCAGTAAAAGTATCTGAACAATATCCTTCCTCCCTTCTGTTATACAGAAATATACAATGCCTGTATGAAAACATTACTATGCACAAAACACTTTATATTTAAACTAGCTTATATCTATGTAATTTAATTTTAGATCTGCCTGACTGGTTTTATTTCAGGAGCATTAACTGCTAAATGTTAGTTGTCATGTCTACACTTCCATAGTACAGATGTTATGTCTTATGTTACAGCAGTGTAGTACTGCATTTTTATTTTTTTTAGCTATAGATCAGTATAGAAGAGAAGCAAAGCATGTTTTCTCACAGATTAAGTGCAGTAACACAGTGTCCAGACACATTGCCTAAAGGAAATAGAATTATAAAAACAAACCAATACTAATAAAGTACCATTCTGAAATTATGCAGTAATGTTAACAATTACAAAATTAACATCAATTATAAATTATTACCTATTTATTCTGTGATTTATTATTGTACAGTAGCTGTGGTCAAATGGTAACGCAAGAGAGGTAGACAAAAACTCCAGGAAGAAATATCTGAGACCAGGTGTTATGATTACACTCCAATGGGAATGCCCAAACCCCACTCAGGAGGACAGTGTCCAAAAAGAAAACATTTAATACTTAACTTATTAAAGATAATAAAAAATAATAGAAAATCAAAATAAACTCCAAAAATACAAAATTCCAAAATTTCCAAAAGAAGAAAGTTCAAAGAAACAAAATTATATAAAGAAATATAAAGAAATATGCAAAAGAACTCAAAAAAGTAATCCAACAAATGGCAAGTTCTGATTTGTAAATCCAAAAATCAGGAAAATCTCAAAAGCAGTCTTATGTTTCTGCTTGGCTTAAAATTCCAGTAAAACCAAACCACAAAAGAAAACATACCCACATATTCAAAAAAACAGGCTTTCGGCCTGCACAAGCCCAATTAAAATGTTTCCATAAAACCCGTATTCTCTAGTATGGCCCTTATTCACCCATCATTTTATTTTCAATGCTAATTATCTCATTTTGTACCCAAAGTTAACTGACTACCAAAACTGATTGGGAAAGTAGGCCATTGCATAATACACAAAATTCTAGTCAGGCATGCAAGTATGAGAGAGGGGAACAGTGAAACTTCTGGCCCAAATAAGAAAAAAAATATTTCATTACATTTAAAGAATGTATTTATTCACAAAAAATAAGTTTCAATCAAAAGGTAAAAACAGGTTATGTGTAAAAGGCAGACTTCAGGCAAGCAAAATCTTTCCAGTCCCAGAAATCGTATTTGGCAATACAGTGGGTACGGAAAGTATTCAGACCCCCTTCAATTTTTCACTCTTTGTTATATTGCAGCCATTTGCTAAAATCATTTAAATTAATTTTTTCCCTCATTAATGTACACACAGCACCCCATATTGACAGACAAAAAAAATAATTTTTGAAATTGTTGCAGATTTATTAAAAAAGAAAAACTGAAATATCACATGGTCCTAAGTATTCGGACCCTTTGCTCAGTATTTAGTAGAAGCACCCTTTTGAGCTAATACAGCCATGAGTCTTCTTGGGAAAGATGCAACAAGTTTTTCACACCTGGATTTGGGGATCCTCTGCCATTCCTCCTTGCAGATCCTCTCCAGTTCTGTCAGGTTGGATGGTAAACGTTGGTGGACAGCCATTTTTAGGTCTCTCCAGAGATGCTCAATTGGGTTTAAG
>JANRMT010062814.1:46917880-46953291 GCA_026402145.1 Polypterus bichir lapradei
TAGATAGATAGATAGATAGATAGATAGATAGATAGATAGATAGATAGATAGATAGATACTTTATTAATCCCAAGGGGAAATTCACATAATCCAGCAGCAGTATACTGATACAAAAAACAATATTAAATTAAAGAGTAATAAAAATGCATGTAAAAGCAGACAATAACTTTGAATAATGTTAGCATATACTCCCCCGGGTGGAATTGAAGAGTCACATAGCGTGGGGGAGGAACGATCTCCTCAGTCTGTCAGTGGAGCAAGACAGTGACAAAAGTCTGTCACTGAAGCTACTCCTCTGCCTGGAGATGACACTGTTAAGTGGATGCAGTAGATTCTTCATGATTGACAGGAGTTTGCTTAGTGCCTGTCGCTCTGCTGCAGATGTTAAACTGTCCAGCTTTATTCCTACAATAGAGCCTGCCTTCTTAACAAGTTTGTCCAGGCGTGAGATGTCCTTCTTCTTTATACTGCCTCCCCAGCACACAACCGCGTAGAAGAGGGCACGCGCCACAACTGTCTGGTAGAACATCTGCAGCATCTTATTGCAGATGTTGAAGGACGCCAACCTTCTAAGGAAGTATAGTTGGCTCTGACCTTTCTTACACAGAGCATCAGTATTGGCAGTCCAGTCCAATTTTTCATCCAGCTGCACTCCCAGGTATTTATAGGTCTGTACCCTCTGAGCACAGTCTCCTCTGATGATCACGGGGTCCATGAGGGGCCTGGGCCTCCTAAAATCCACCACCAGTTCCTTGGTCTTGCTGGTGTTCAGGTGTAAGTGGTTTGAGTCGCACCATTTAACAAAGTCTTTGGTCAGCTTCCTGTACTCCTCCTCCTGCCCACTCCTGATGCAGCCCACAATAGCAGTGTCATCAGCGAACTTTTGCACGTGGCAGGACTCCGAGTCGTATTGGAAGTCTAATGTATATATATAGGCTGAACAGGACTGGAGAAAGCACAGTCCCCTGCGGCGCTCCTGTGTTGCTGACCACAATTTCAGACCTGCAGTTCCCAAGACGCACATACTGAGGTCTGTCTGTAAGATAGTCCACGATTCATGCCTCCAGGTGTGAATCTACTCCCATCTCAGTCAGCTTGTCCCTAAGGAGCAGAGGTTGGATGGTGTTGAAGGCGCTAGAGAAGTCCAAAAACATAATTCTTACAGCACCACTGCCTCTGTCCAAGTGGGAGAGGGATCGGTGTAGCATATAGATGATGGCATCCTCCGCTCCCACCTTCTCCTGGTATGCGAACTGCAGAGGGTTGAGGACGTGGCGGACTTGTGGCTTCAGGTGGTGAAGCAGCAGCCACTCCACGGTCTTCATCACATGTGACGTCAGAGCAACAGGCCAGAAGTCATTCAGCTCACTAGGAAGGGATACCTTTGGGACTGGGGTGATACAAGATGTTTTACAAAGCCTCGGGACTCTCCCCTGTTCCAGGCTCAGGTTGAAGATGCGCTGTAGAGGACTCCCCAGTTCCAACGCACAGGCCTTCAGCAGTCGTGGCGATACACCATCTGGACCCGCTGCTTTGCTGGCACGAAGTCTCCTCAGCTGTCTGCTCACCTGGGCTGCTGTAATTGTGGGTTGGGATGTCTCACCTATGCTGGTATCAGCAGAAAGATGGTTGGAGGATGAAGTACTCTGAGGTGAGAGTGGGTTAGGGTGGTCAAACCTGTTAAAGAAGTTGTTCATTTGGTTTGCTCTCTCCACGTCTCTCTCGATGGTGGCACCCCACTTCGAGCTGCAGCCAGTGATGATCTTCATCCCATCCCACACTTCCTTCATGCTGTTATTCTGCAATTTCTGCTCCAGCTTTCTCCTGTACTGCTATTTCGCCGCCCTGAGCTGGACTCGGAGTTTCTTCTGCACGCTCTTGAGCTCATGCTGATCACCCCTTTTAAAAGCCCTTTTCTTCTGGTTCAAAGGGCCCTTGATGTCACTTGTAATCCATGGCTTGTTGTTAGCATAGCAGCGTACTGTTCTTACTGGAACTACAATGTCCATACAGAAGTTGATGTAATCAGTTGTGCAGTCAACAGCCTCTTCAATGTTCTCACTATGTGACCCCTGCAGTATATCCCAGTCTGTAGTCCCAAAGCAGTCTCTCAGAGCCTGCTCTGCCTCAGGGGACCACTTCCTGAATGATCGTGTGGTTGTAAGTAGCGCCTTCACTCTTGGTTTGTAGTGAGGCTGAAGCAGAACCAGGTTATGATCTGCTTTCCCAAGCACAGGCAGCAGGGTGGCTATGATAATAAAAAAAGATGATAATATTTTAACTAATAATGTTATGTTGGTAAACCATTATCGTATGGTAAGCCTAATATAATGATGTGGGTCTGAGTCACTCCCAGTTTTATAAGGTAGTGTAATTTTACTGAGTCAGAGTATGACTCATGTATTTAATGAAGAGGAATGAGAAAAAGTCAAAGCCAGAAATCAAACTGATCAGAAGGACTAAATTGAAACTACAAACCAAAAAAAAGAAGAGCAAATACCAGAAGCAAAAAATCTAAACACCAGAAGGACAGAGAAAGGATTTTTTAATTGGTTTATATCCTTCAATCATGAATAATGTGCGTCATGTTTCTTGGAGAATTCTGGGAGGTGATCATCAAGGGAACACCAGATGCTGAACTTTCAGAAAGATGCTGCCCAAAAGAAATTAAAGATGGTGTTGTGGCATAATAATAGTAATTTTCAACTTTTCTATATCATCCTCAAATGGAAAACCAATGTTATTTTTTGAGTCCTTACTTCTATAAAACCCCAGGTAGATGTATCCTTTATCCATGTATGTTGACTGGAATCTACAAAAAAATAACAAAAAAACACAGATCATAACACTAATGAACTTCTATGGTGCTTACTGTCCAAACATGTGATGTACTGTAGTCTTTTCACCTTACAATATCTAATAGGGCTAATGTGGTAGTGGTACATAAAAAGCTGTAATAATTCTCAGCCATTTTTACTGCATACTGAATATATTAGTGGTCAGTGACAACCAATAATAATCTTATATTGCTAGACATTCCTTAATGGCTGTTTTTAACATTATGCTTATATAATGTAAAGGATTTTAAATTGAACCAATTATCTTTTGTCAGCCAGTATAAATATGTGTACAATAACAGACACTACTTCACCTTTAGTCATAACACCTGTCATAGCAGCCAAAGACAAAGTGTTAAATTATACGTACATTGTATGCTGAGTATG
This sequence comes from Polypterus bichir lapradei, assembly GCA_026402145.1. Classification (NCBI taxonomy): domain Eukaryota; kingdom Metazoa; phylum Chordata; class Cladistia; order Polypteriformes; family Polypteridae; genus Polypterus; species Polypterus bichir. Next base: position 46,921,105 of record JANRMT010062814.1, read on the forward strand.
TGCCTGGTATAGCTTATATGGGAACCCCACACATGTGAGATTCTTGGAGGTGCAGCTATTAAAAAATTACAAATACAGTATTATTGTGCCATGAGGACACATTCTTCTGAAGGAAAGTAGATGTATGATACCTTAAATAGGCTCTATGACGTACATTAAACATGACCAACAACAAGCATATATTGGAAATCAAGAAACACCCATTAGGTATTGCAAAATGGATGAAAACACATAAACCAGTATATTTACACAAAGAATTATATACATAACATTCTCAAACCCTCTTAATCCAGTTTTGGGAGCATCATTAAGTGCATGGCAGGAAGCAAACATTGACAGGGCAAAGTCCATTCATACACACACCCACATATACACTTACATGTACACTTACAGTTTACAATGGTCAATTAACCTAACATGGATGTCTTCAGAATGTGGGAGAAAAGCAGACGTGAACTAGATATCATCCCAAATACACCTACAAAAAATGTATAAAATAGAGTTTGTCTGTTTATAACTTATTTAAACTCTGTCTTTTTCTTTGTATGTCTTGGTATACAAGGATTTGCCAGACATGAAGGATTGGCATGAGAGAGAAATACGGTCTAGCACGGCCATAAACAGCTAGTATAATAACTTGTTGTCACACAAGACCCCTGGCAGAGATCTGAATGACCTATTTATTTGAAGAATACCCTGCAAGTAGTTATTTTGTAAGGACTGATGTAAAACAGGACACTAAGGGAATTGTGCCAGTTGGCAGCAGAGATCACCCCTGATTCCATAAATGTGGGCATATGAGTGAATGCGCTTCATATTGGACTGGAACCCCATACATGTCTACTTTCTACATTGTACTTCATGCTGCTAAGATAGCACCAAGAGAGTCTGAGAAATGAATGTTTGTATAAATTCTAATTCAAGAATTAGACTTTCATAGACTAAAATTGAAGGTCTGACATTTGCAAAAACCAACATCCAAATTAATGTAACTTCCATTTTACACTTTCAATAAACATACAGTGTACTCACTTGAACTCATTGGCCAACTTGAAGGACGTAGCTCCAAAGTCATGAGCAGAACTAAGTAAAACAGATGCACAAAATACACATACAAACTATAAAGTTCATGAATTACCCTAATGAAGAAATGAGAATGCCCTACTGGCATTTACAAGAAACAAATCCAATTCAAATTTCAAATAAGAAGGATTGTCCTGCTGAAAACTGTGGTAGCTTCAGACAGAGCAGACCAGATACCGCTATCCTCAGCAAAAAGTCTTCCACCTCTCCCTAAAGCTTTCTGGCCAACCAAGAGATATGATCATGGGAAGTGGGCGTGGTCTGCACCTGCATCTCCATCCTGTGGGTCAGGTTTTTTACATCTTGGACCTTCTGTATGGCTGTGAAAAATCTATTTCCCATTCTGCATTTTGCACCTGTGGCCTTAATATTTCAGTCACTATCAAAAATTCATAGCTGAGGATAGAAGAAAACAGAATTTAGTAAATTAAAACCAGTAAATTAAAAGCTAAGTACAAGGAGATAACTTCTGCTTTGCCTCTGCCACCAATCCATTGGTGAATTTCATATTTCTCTCTATTCAAAGCTAATTAAAATTCTGCTTCCTCCACACAAACCTACAAAAATCAATGAGATACCTGTCGACTGCTGTCAATTTTATATTGTCAAAAACTACTTAAGAACGCTTTGAAACCACTTCAGTTTTTTTTTTTTTTTGTCTGGCACCTCCTGACTCACCTGTATGAGAAAACCCCCAGATATACAATACAGGCCAAAAGTTTGGACACACCTCCTCATTCAATGTGTTTTCTTTATCTTCATGACCATTTACAGCACTCCATCACTCTCCTTCTTGGTCAAATAGCCCTTATACAGCCTGGAGGTGTGTTTGGGGTCATTGTCCTGTTGAAAAATAAATGATCGTCCAACTAACCTGACTCCTGCACAACACAACTGCTGGTCCCAACCCCATTGATAAAGCAAGAAATTTCACTAAATAACCCTGATAAGGCACACCTGTGAAGTGAAAACCATTTCAGGTGACTACCTGTTGAAGCTCATCGAGAGAAAGAGTGTGCAAAGCAGTAATCAGAGCAAAGGGTGGCTATTTTGAAGAAACTAGAATATAAAACATGTTTTCAGTTATTTCACCTTTTTTTTGTTAAGTGCATAACTCCACATGTGTTCATTCATAGTTTTGATGCCTTCAGTCATGAAAATAAAGAAAACACATTGAATGAGGAGGTGTGTCCAAACTTTTGGCCTGTACTGTATATACTGTTCATCTCAACTTTATGTCATTGAGCTTTTGGAGTTTCCCCAGTTTTTGGTCCACTGGAACAGAAAAACTCTAATTTTAGGCCATTTTTCAACCATATTTTGTGCAAGAAATTATACCTTTATGATAAAGACTAACCAACAAGTATTTTCAGTAAAAATGATCAGAAGGACTTGAAGTTGTGCATGTCATATCAGCTGACACCAGATGTTCACCCCCTACTGAGATATGAGGGGTCAAAGTAACTCCTTACTAAAAACTGGGAAAAATGGAGATTTTTAATATAGGCACTTGGAGTGTCATTTTATGCTCTTTTGAGGTAGCTGACCACAAATATGATAATTTTGACATTTGATTCTTTACAAGATGTTCCTAGCCCTCTAAGAGCCACACCCAGAAGATTAAACATAACACATTTCAAACATAAGCAAGTGGAGATTGTTTAGGACTATTTCAAGGTCAGTGATTATGAATTTGATGTTATTTTTGATTTCCAGTCTTTTACAAGGGATCTAGCCCTCTATGGTACTCTATAAGGGGATGACAAATTACACATTCTATTACAATCAATATTATTTAGACTTTAAACATTTCAATTGAAGCACACAATTTAATATTTTAAATATTGGATGCATCTATTCATGTTTATTATGTACTTCTGCCTCTTCAAGTAAATCATTATAATTCTTATGAACACCCTGACTTAGGACGGCTAACACTAATTCAGACTTTAAAATTCTGAATGTGTCACACTTGACTATCAGCTGAGACATCATCCACAAGTATCACACATACAAACAGATGCAATATTGGCTGGCCAGTGTACACACAACACAACACCCCTTGCAACCACTTCCGCTACTAAAGGGTTGCATTTTCAAACATCCAGTCAGACATTGTGTCCTGTGCCTACCTCTAAAAGTGGGAGAAGGTCCTCCAAAGGTAATAACTGTACTGACCTCATCATGAATAGTGGTGGAATCTGCCTAACATTTCCAAGACATTTTCACGACCCTGGTCTCCTTGCAGGATTTCCTGATTGACTGACCCAACACACTGCCAAATGCTCATTAGATGGCAGATTAGCAAACTCTTTTCCTCGATGTCCAGAATGCAAGGTTTCTGACTGGATAAACTGCAACAAAGCTGTCTTTGAATCGAGGTGGTGCACCAGGTGCATTGTTATGAGGGATGTTCAAAAAGTATCCGCACTTTTATATTTTCACTGGAAACGGTAAAGGCGGGAGGAGGAGTAGTTGGTCATGTCTGAAAGTGTCATGTGACTTGTTCTGTAGGGCAAGCTGGCTGCCCTTGCAGTTTAGTATACAGTAAGAGTTGTCACCCTGTGTTAAAGATGGCTGCGAAACTTATAAATTGCACCAAAGAGGAACAGCGTTCTGTCATATGCTTTTTGTCAGCAGAAGGTGGGACAGGAGCATAAATTCATCTCCTGCATGAGTGCTCAGTATGGGGATAAAGTTCTCTCTCGTAGAGTCGTCGATGAGTGGATTAAAAAATGGTCGTACTAATGTGACGGATGCAGAACGCTCTGGATGGGAAGATTTTTATGTGATGATGTTGTGAAAGCAGCGGTGCATCAGTGGCTACACACTCAACCAAAAACATTTTTTGCTGATGGCATTAAAAAGTTGGTACAACGTTGGGAAAATTGCATCACAAAGGAAGATGACTATGTAGAAAAGTGATGTAATTGGTTTTTGAAATTCTTAATAAAAAGAGTTAAAAAAATTGTGGAAACTTTGTGAATGTCCCTCGTACATTATCTTGTTTTTAGAAAAGAAATTTTTATAAAAACCTGTCATTCGGATTGTTATCATTTAGACCTTTCCTGTCATCCACATCACTTGACTGAAGTCTGTATCTATAAGCCTTGCTGTGAAGGGAAGAGTTAGGACTGAAATTTACTGTTTGGGCTGAGGATTGTGTAATTTTTGCCTGAACTATCATGTCAGTCAATTTATGAATTTCCCATTGTCTGGTCCCTCCACTTACATCAGCTTGTCAGAAGTAACACCAGCAGGAGGTCAAAGCTACCTATAATTTTGATCAACACATCCCTAAGGCAAACAAGCCCACCTGCCGTGCCAAGGTCTCAATGCTGGACTGGGGAATGGCTAATTACAGCTAAATGCAGAAATACAATTTATGTCTTAAAACCAAAATGGTTTAGCATATCATATGTACAACTGAGAAGGCAAAACAGCAGTTTTGAAATTTTACCAAATGAAAATGTTTAAGATATCAACATGCAGCATAAATTGTGCCAAAATAATGTTTTTCTATTCAAAATCACTAACAAGGCAAGAGATGCTGGATATGGATAACAATGCTGTTCTTCCAGTTTAACATTACTGATCATGTTGATTTTAATTCAGAATAAGCATTCTTTGTTGATGGCTCCCAGCTCTGTGTTTCCCCAAAGCAATTTATTCAGCACAAGGCAAACAAATTGGCTTCATTTGCATGCATATTTATTTATAAGGAGAATTCTTCAAGCTTCCACAGTAAATTCTAATTGTCTTAGTTCAACACATTCCAACCCATTGCAAATAGATACATTCAGCTGAAATATTAAGATGTATATTTGCATTTCATATATTCATATTAAATAAAAAGTATTTGCACTTATTTGAAATGAATTGCAATTAAATATTTACATTTATTAGAATATAAGTGGTAGCAAATTACTTGAAAGCTCAATTAGTTTGATGTTTGTAGAGGAAAGATTTTTATACCGCAAACAAAATCACCTTTTGGGTCATTTTGAGTCCAGCAAACTGTGTGGCTATCAGGCAGCTTCAGATGGCATTGTTTCAGAATGAATCATAAAATGTCAGTTTGGCAGAGGGAAGTATTTAGACCACCTTTACGTTCTCTTAATATCATCCACCATTCCATTTTGTACTCTGCTTAGCTATTTCAGGGTTGTGTGTGCAACAGCCGATGCCAGTAGCACTGTGTGTAAGCTGGGAACCAATATTGTTCCCATCCAGAACCCAGCAATAAATGTAAGGGAAAGTCCATCACAGTGCACACTCATATACTGTACACTCACAATCCAGCAGGCATGGGGGAACATGAAAAATCCACACAGGTCTAAGACTCTGGAGCTGTGAGGTGGCAGTTCTGAACACTCTACCACCCCCCTTTTTATCAGTATTTAAATATTTTATAATTATGCATCAGTTCTTCTACTAATCATCTCAATCCATTTAAATTGTTAAGCACATTCATCAATATCACAGTCAATAAAGAAAGCTGCAATGGGAAGCAACTAACATTTTTCTTTATGTTTGAACATTTTTGATTTGTATGACTTGTGACAGACAGCTGGGGTCCTTGCCCCGGTTGGGATGCCCTTCTGAGGAGAGGACATGTCATCAGCAGTACCTCCTCTGGGACACGAGAAGGCAGCCCCCCTACAGAGGGCTGAATTCAAAGACACCCTAAAAATCAAAGTGAAAAAATAATGCGGCAGGCTAGACCATTTTGCCAGAATTTCATTGCAGTTACTCCAAATCGTACTCAGTAGTTTGTATGCCCCCAACTTGCTTGTATGCACACCTGACAACGTCGGTAAGGCATGCTCCAAATCCGACAATGGATGGTTTCTTGGGGGATCTCCTCCCAGCTCTAGACCAGGGCATCTCTGAGCTCCTGGACAGTCTGTGGTGCAACCTGACAGCGACAGTTGGACCAAAACATAATGTCCCAGAGGTGTTCTATTGGATTTAGGTCAGGCGAGCATGGGAGCCAGTCAATGGTATCAAATCCTTTATCCTCCAGGAACTGCCTGCATACTCTCCCCACATTAGGCCGGGCATTGTCGTGCACCAGGAGGAACCCAGGATCCAGTGCACAAGCATAGCTTGTAGAGGTCTGTGTGTCCCCCCATGGATATGCCTCCCCAGACCATCACTGACCCACCACCAAACCGGTCATGCTGAACGATGTTACAGGCAGCATAATGTTCTCCACAGCTTCTCCAGGCCCTTTCACGTCTGTCACATGTGTTCAGGGTGAACCTGCTCTCAACTGTGAAAAGCACAGGGCGCCAATGGTGGACTTGCCAATTCTGGTATTCTATGGCAAATATCAATCAAGCTCCACGGTGCCAGACAGTGAACACAGGGCCCACTAGAGGACATTGGGCCCTCAGGCCACTCTCATGAAGTCTGTTTCTGATTGTTTGGTCAGAGACATTCAGACCAGTGGCTTGCATGCTGGAGGTCATTTTGTAGGGTTCTGGCAGTGCTCATCCTGTTCCTCCTTGCCCAAAGGAGCAGACACCAGTCCTGCTGATTGGTTAAGGACCTTCTGCAGCCTTGTCCATTTCTCCTAGAGTAACTGCCTTTCTCCTGGAATCTCCTCCATGCCCTTGAGACTGTGCTGGGAGACACAGCAAACCTTCTAGCAACCGCGTGTATTGATGTGCCATCCTGGAGAAGTTGGACTACCTGTGGAACCTCTGTAGGGTCCAGGTATCACCTCCTGCTACCAGTAGTGACACTGACCATAGCCAAATGCAAAATTAGTGAAACAACAGTCAGAAAAGATGAGGAGGGAAAAATGTCAGTGGCCTCCACCTGTTAAACCATTCCTGTTTTGGGGATCTCATTGTTGCCCCTCTTGTGCACCTGTTGTTAATTTCATTAACACCAAAACAGCTGAAACTGATTAATAACCCCTTCTGCTACTTAACTGACCAGATCAATATCCCAGAAGCTTCATTGACTTGATGCTATACTCTGATTAAAAAGTGTTACTTTAATTTTTTGAAAAGTATACAGTACTTTGATTTTGTATGGGTCCCCGTTATCCATAGACTGCACGTGTTTATTCCAGTATACCCCATGTGTTCAAAACTGTCTAATCCACTCTGACCTTTTGCAGTCCTGAATGTCATGATTTCATCAGCTCAAACATATGTTAACCCGTCTGCTGAATTTGCTATTGGATATGTTATGATCATTAAACACCACAGCTAGTTTTTCTGGTGGCTGCATGCATGTAAGACAATTGCTGCAGAAGTGCGCTGAGGCATTTATTGTTTGATTTGTAAAAGTAAAAGTTAACAAGGTTTCAAGTACAATCATAGAGGTAGTGTTACAAATAATTCATTAAAAATACAAATCATGTTTGCTCCTATTATGCATTTTCTAAACCAGCTTTATTCTGAGCAGGGTAACATCAACAGTATTTATTTATATAGCACATAGTTAGGCTGGAGAAAAAACAAAATCTGCAGGGGTTCCAAGGCCAAAAGACCGCCCAGCCACCAGTGGGCATTCTAACTAACATAGATGGTCTAAATCAGTCCTCATGGTTTACAGGCTTCGCACGAAAGAATCTGGTATACTCGCCATTCAATCAATAAATGCTGGGGGCAGTATAGTACCTTGATCATGGGGTGGTGGCGTAGGTTTATGCGTAGGTGGCGTAGGTGGCGTAGGTTTATGCCAAACAAGGTTTAAATGTAAGTCCTCTTCAGTTGGATGATGAGCCCCATCTTAGTGAGGACATGTGGCTTCACCTGGAAAATATTAGGGAAAGAGGTCTTATTTTAGGAGTATGTTATAGACCACCCAATTCAGACAATAATTTCAACACACATCTTTTTAGTAATATCAAAAAGGCCATATTATAGTCATGGGGGACTTTAATTATCCAAATATTAACTGGGATAACCTTGCTGATGGAGGAGCACAAGAGCAGGAGTTTTTAGAAGTAATCAGCGACTGTTTTTTAACACAGCATGCTAAAGTACCAACACGGGGTGAAGCCTGTCTAGATTTAGTATTCTGTAATAATCAGGATAGAATTGAGGGTGTAGAGGTAATTGAACCACTAGGGTCAAGTGACCATAATGTAATACAGTTCTCAGTATTTTGTAATAGTACGGATGCAAAGACTAAAATTGTTAAGTTGAACTTTGGTAGGGCTAATTTTGAGAAGATGCGACAAAGTCTAAGTAGGATAGACTGGGATAAGCTTTTAAGTGTGGAGACAGTCGAGGAGCAGTGGAACAGGTTTAAAAATGTTTTACATGTAATGCAGGACAGATACATACCTAAATTTGGAATTAATAGGAAACTAAAAAAAACTCCACGATGGATTAATAAAGATTTAAAAAAGAAGTTGCAAAGGAAAAAACTGCTGTATAAGGCATATAAGACTAATGACTGCAAAGTGAATCGTAGAGCGTATGAAAATATGAGAGCAACCATTAAGAAGGATATCAGGGAGGCTAAAAGACAGTTGGAGAGGAATATAGCAGATAAGGCGAAAGAAGACCCCAAGAGATTCTTTCAGTATTTTAGTAGTAAAAGAACAGTCAAGGAGGAGGTCAAGTTCATCAGGAATAGTAAAGGGGAATTAAAAGATACAGACAATGAAATAGCAGATGCCCTAAACTTACATTTTTCGGAGGTGTTTACAAGTGAGCGAGTGGATAACCTCCCAGAGGTAAACGCAACTACTAAGGAGGTACTGAGGGATTTGGAAATTGAAGAGGGAGAAGTGCTCCTCAGATTAAATAAGCTGAAATCAAACAGATCACCAGGCCCAGATAATATTTATCCTCGTGTTCTTAAGGAGGCTAGTGAGTACATATATAAACCCTTGACACATATTTTTAGGAAGTCACTGAGCACTGGAGAGATTCCGAAGGACTGGAAAATGGCAAATATCATTCCATTATATAAAAAGGGTGACAGGGCAGATCCAAGCAACTATAGGCCAGTAAGCTTAACATGCATCACAGGAAAATTAATGGAAGGAATTATTAAGGATAAGATTGAGCAACACATGGCAAGGACAGGAGTTATTCTGACCAGTCAGCATGGGTTCAGAAGAGGGAGGTCGTGCTTTACTAACATGTTGGAATTCTATGAGGTTGCAACAAAAGCATACGATCAAAGTGGAGCATATGATGTTATTTATCTGGACTTTCAGAAAGCATTTGATAAGGTGCCACATGAGAGGTTGGGCATCAAGTTAAAAGAAGTGGGAGTTCAGGGTGATGTTTTTAGATGGGTACAGAATTGGCTCAGACACAGGAAGCAGAGTGTGATGGTGCGAGGAACCTCATCAGAACTGGCCGATGTTAAGAGTGGTGTTCCACAGGGGTCAGTGCTAGGGCCGCTGCTATTTTTAATATATATAAATGATTTAGATAGGAATACAAGTAACAAGCTGGTTAAGTTTGCAGATGATACCAAGATAGGTGGATTAGCAGATAATTTGGAATCTGTTATATCATTCCAGAAGGACTTGGATAGCATACAGGCTTGGGCAGATTTGTGGCAGATGAAATTTAATGTCAGTAAATGTAAAGTATTACACATAGGAAGTAAAAATATTGGGTTTGAATACACAATGGGCGGTCGGAAAATCGAGAGTACACCTTATGAGAAGGATTTAGGAGTCATAGTGGATTCTAAGCTATCAACTTCCCGACAGTGTTCAGAAGCCATTAAGAAGGCTAACAGAATGTTAGGATATATAGCACGATGTGTGGAGTACAAGTCCAAGGAGGTTATGCTCAACCTTTATAATGCACTGGTTAGGCCTCATCTTGAGTACTGTGTGCAGTTTTGGTCTCCAGGCTACAAAAAGGACATAGCAGCACTGGAAAAGGTCCAGAGAAGAGCGACTAGGCTGATTCCAGGACTACAGGGGTTGAATTATGAGGAAAGATTAAAAGAGCTGAGCCTTTACAGTTTAAGCAAAAGAAGATTAAGAGGTGACATGATTGAAGTGTTTAAAATTATGAAGGGAATTAGTACAGTGGATCGAGACTTGTATTTTAAAATGAGTTCATCAAGAACACGGGGACACAGTTGGAAACTTGTTAAGGGTAAATTTCGCACTAACATTAGGAAGTTTTTCTTTACACAAAGAACGATAGACACTTGGAATAAGCTACCAAGTAGTGTGGTAGACAGTAAGACGTTAGGGACTTTCAAAACTCGACTTGATGTTTTCTTGGAGGAAACAAGTGGATAGGACTGGCGAGCTTTGTTGGGCTGAATGGCCTGTTCTCGTCTGGAATGTTCTAATGTTCACAGATAAACCGGAAAAGACAACAGAGAATAGTATATGAGGGGGAACAAAAAATAACAAGATTTTTTTTTTTTTAAAATCGTATATTTCCCAGAACATTTCCAAAATTTAATCACTCTCAGAATACTCTCCATGAAACACAATAGTCTTGTCCCACTGCTTTTTCCATTGTTCAAAATTGTTCTTTAACTCTTGCAAAGTGCCTCCCTTGTTTGATTCTTGACCTCCTCTACAACCTAAAAATGCTTTCCTTTAAGGTCCCTCTTAATTCTTGGAAACAAAACAAAATCTAAGGGTGCAAGGTCCAGGGAGTATGTTGGGGGCTGGAAACCATTATCATCCTGTTTTTCGTGAGAAACTGTTGCACACTCAATGCTGTGTGTGCGGGAGCGTTGTTGTGATGATCACCACAATTTGAGTCGTTTTCTTCACACTGCATCACACAATCACTTGAGCACTTCAAGGACACTTCTTGGCCACTTCAAGGACACCTCCAGACTCCAGAAAAAAATTCTCATTATTTTGGGTCTGCCCTCGTAGATTAGTACAGAATTGCAGAATCCAGGGGATTCATTTGTTGGACAGTATTGGCCTGGTGATTTTTTGTTGGTAAAGTATTCTAAATTTTAGGCACATACCAGCAAAAGGCCACCTAACCACTTCTTTTCAGGTTGGCTCTTAGAATTTTAAGCAGACCTTCATTTTAAGATCTGAGGTTACGATTTGGAGTTTAAGGGGACAAATGTTCCAAAATATAGGACAGGACAAGATTATTTAAGGCCTTGTAAACCTTTAGTAGCATTTTAAAGTCAAATTTCAATGATATGTGCTCAGATTTTCTTTTTCTAGTTATGGTTATTGCTGCTGCATTCTGCACAAACTGTAACCGATTGATGTCTTTCTTAGGTAGTCCTGTAATGAATGCATTATAGTAATCTAGTCAAGTGAAAGCAAAAGCATGAACTCATTTTTCAGCATCTTGTAAAGTTATAAGAGGTCTAACGTTAGCTATATTTCTTAAGAGAAAAAATGCTGCCCTGGTAATCTGATAATATATGATTTAAAATTTAAGTCAGAGTCAATAGTTACCTCTAAATTCTTTACCTCCAACTTGATTTTTAACCCAAAGGCATCAGGTTCATTTCTAATATCCTCATTATGCCTTATTTTGCCAATAACTTGATTTCTGTTTTCTCATGATTTACGGTAGTTTGAGAAAGTTACTAGTCATCCATTCAGAAATATGAGTTAGACACAGGATCAGAGGGTGGCACAGTGGTAGCGCTGCTGCCTTGCAGTAAGGAGACCTGGGCTCGCTTTCCGGGTCCTTCCTGCATGGACTTTCCATGTTCTCCCTATGTTTGCGTGGGTTTCCTCCGGGTGCTCCGGTTATCTCCTACAGTCCAAAGACATGCATTACCGATCCTAAATTGTCCCTAGTGTGTGCTTGGTGTGTGAGTGTGTGTGTGTGTGTGTGTGCACTGCGGTGGTCTGTCGCCCTGCCTGGGGATTTGTTCCTGCCTTGTGCCATGTGTTGGCTGGGATTGGCTCCAGCAGACCCCCGTGACCCTGTGTTAGGATATAGCGGGTTGGATAATGACTGACTGACTGACACAGGATCAGAGAGCTATGAGAGTCAAAGTCATCTGGCGCTATCAATAAATACAGCTGTGTGTCATCTCACCTTGTGCTTTGAGATAATCTGACTTAATGGAAGCATACTCGAGGGACATTGAAAACATTTCCTTACTTTTTTTAACTCGATTTATTAAGAATTTCAAAACAAAGTGCATCACTTTTCTAAATAGTCACCTTCGTTTGCAATGCAATTTTCCCAGTGTCGTACTAACTTTTTAATGCCCAATTACTACTCTTCCCACCTTCTCCTTTCCAACGAAAATATAAAAGTGCAGAAACCTTTTGAACGTTCCTCGTATAGACCAGAATAGATCCTTGTGGTACACCATATAAAATATTATCTCGGAAGTACAATAACCAAAACTAACAAAGAATTTTCTATCTGTTAAGCAAGATTGAAATCAATTTAAGACGTTGCCAGAGAGGCACTCACATTGACTAAGGTGACTTATAAGAATACTGTTGTCTATGGTATCAAATGCTGCACTCAATTCTAAGAGAACAAGATTCTGTACTGTGATTTGTTCTGAAACTTGACTGACACTTGTCAACAATAGAATGTTTATTCAAGTATTCATTTAGCAGCTCATTTACCGCCTTTCCTAGATTTTTATTTTTAAAAAGGCAGGTTAGAAATTGGTGTAAATTTGTCAAAAAAGGAGGAGTCGAAATAATTTCTCTTGAGCAGGGGTTTGGCAAGTGAAGTCTTAAGACAGTCAGGGGAGACCCCCATATATAATGATGAGTTCACTATGTCAAGTATACTATCAATTAGTACAACAGAGACTTCTTTGAAAAGGCCTGTTGAAATTGGGTCAAGGACACACACAGGTGGAGGGATTCCATTGACAAATTATCCTACGTAGTTTGGGTATATCTGTTCTGGTGAAATAATTTAACTCACTTAAAATGGAATACTGGAATTCAGTCAGATTAACTTTGGGGAGGGAAGTGTACTATATTATTAGTAGGAGGCTGAAGCCTATCCCAGCAATCACTGGACACAAGACAGGAAAAATCACTGGACAGGGCATTCGACAATTGCAGGGTAAAGACAAAGACATGCACAGTGTGGGTCAATTTACTGTTACCAATCCACTTAACTTGCATGTCTTTAGACTGTAGGAGAAAACCGAAGCACCTGGAGGAAATCCTTGCAGACACAGGGGCAACATGCCAACCCCAGAAAGGGAGGACCCAGCATACAAACCCCGATATCCTTACTGCGAAGAGGCTGCACTACCACTGAGCCACTGTGCCACCCCTGCTCTTATAATAATTGACATAACTGATATATCTACAGGTGTACCTTACAATCTAACAGTAGTCCGCCATTAGTCCGCTATAATAATAGGCAGAACTAGATCCAGTTTGCAATTTAAACAGTGGGCTCCAATGTTACATTACAGGAACCAGGACTTAGTAACACTTCCACTATTTGAGAGGGATAACATAGCATGGTAAACTGATTGGAAATGAATACCAAAGAAGACGAAATTTACTGGTGTTTGACAATGGCAAATGCAATCCAGCGCTGTAAAGGAAAGCTACATTGATTCATGATGGCTTCTAACATCTTATTTTTATTGAAACCAGTTCTTCTCATGATAAATAAATAAAAAAAAAACCTGACCTCAGTTATTAAATGTGAACTTTACAAAATTGTTTCAACAATACTAAACCCTTTACTAAAACTGAAATATTTGCAACTCCTGCACTGCTTCATAACAACCTTCGATGATATCTTCTCTAATGGAAAACATTCACAGAAAGCATTTATTACATCTGACAGAGTGGTACACCAAGTCATGAGCTGGGAAATGAATTTTCACAAAGTAAGCATACTAGACATTTCAAAGTCTGTTAAGGCATTTTCAATGTTATAATTCATAGTGGATCATTTAGAAGTATAAAAAGCTAGTTAGCAGGCTAGAAAAATAGGAATGGTGCCAATATAGTGATATTTTATAATCAGGGTATTTATAAAGTGCGCCATCTAATTAGGGGTCTCTGCTATAGATGGTATTCTCTTTTTAATGCACTGATTATTTCTTTTTTGTTCTATTTTTTTCTACAACATACCGTATCTGTATTAACTACTGCCATAATTTTAGAGGTATACTTTTTAAATCTTCCAAATGTGTGCTATTTGTAGCCATTATTTAAATTAGATTGTTTAGTAAAATGCTACAACCATTTTAGCCAATTCATATTGCCATTTTAGTCTAGAAGTTCTGACTGTCTAATGGATGGTTAATGTACTGTACTACATCTCTATAATGTTAGCCTGCAGTCATACTGTGCTATTGAAATCTTTTCCTGAATCAATACTCATTGTACTCAGAAGAACTGAATGTTTGTATGAAGGAAAGATCCAGCTTTTTTTTGCTATACTTTCCAGTTTGACCAGCCTGTTTTTAGCCACCTGCAGGCATCATACACAATACCGCACCCCTGTAACCATTTACTTCCATTGTTCACCTTTGATAAATCTGTCCTGTTACTTTCATAATTTAATGCCATTGATGCTTTCAGTACACTAAGCTACCAAAATCAATTAGCTTGTAATTTTTAACAACATTCTGTTCTGATCGTCAACACTATCATCAATAGTTTACACTTTGAAAGAACCCATTCCATTTCTTTGCTGATTATGTTTGATCTGTAGTTTGTCTTTCCTACTTAGCTCATTTTTACAAAAGATCAGAAAGTGTAAAAAGTTGTTTTGTTAAGCCTGTCTGCTCACTGACAGACCTGAAAATTATTGAGCACTGGGCCACTTTCTTGCAAAATAAACTAAATCATTAATAATATCATAGTGGTAAGGTCTGCGGTAGGAGTGATGGATGCATTCAAGGAGGAGGTGGGATTACATCAGGGATCGGCTCTGAGCCCTTTCTTATTTGCAAAGGTGATGAACAGGTTGACAGACAAGATTAAACAGGAGTCCCTGTGGGCTATAATGTTTGCTGATGACATTGTGATCTGTAGCAATAGTAGGGAGCAGGTTGAGGAGGGTTAGGGTTAGGAGGCCCTGGAGAGGTGGAGATATGCTCTAGAGAGGAGAGGAATGAAGGTCAGTAGGAGCAAGACAGAATACATGTGTGTGAATGAGAGTGAGGTCAGAGGAATGGTGAGGATGAAGGGAGTAGAGTTGGTGAAGGTTAATGAGTTTAAATACTTGGGATCAACAGTACAGAGTAACAGGGATTGTGAAAGAGAGGTGAAAAAGAGAGTGAAGGCAGGGTGGAATGGGTGGAGAAGAGTGTCAGGAGTGATTTGTGACAGACGGGTATCAGCAAGAGTGAAAGGGAAGATCTACAGGATGGTAATGAGACCATCTATGTTATATGGGTTGGAGACGGTGGCACTGAACAGAAAGCAGGAGACAGGGCTGGAGGTGGCAGAGTTAAAGATGCTAAGATTTGCATTGGGCGTGACAAGGGTGGATAGGATTAGAAATGAGGACATTAAAGGGTCAGCTCAAGTTGCACGGTTGAGAGACAAAGTCAGAGAGGCGACATTGTGTTGGTTTAGACATGTGCAGAGGAGAGATGCTGGGTATATTGGGAGAAGGATGCTAAGGATAGAGCTGCCAGGGAAGAGAAAAAGAGGAAGGCCTAAGAGAAGGTTTATGGATGTGGTGAGAGAGGACATGCAGGTGATGGGTGTGATAGAACAAGATGCAGGGGGCAGGAAGATATGGAAGAAGATGATCCGCTGTGGCAACCCCTAATGGGAGTAACCGAAAGAAGAAGATTAATAATATCATAATTACAGCTCTAATGTACAATTAAACAATGATTAATATTAGCCTGTTAAGAACCAGCTACCCATGGACAACTAAGTTAAAATGACTAATAGCCACCATCCTAGTAATTCTCACTCTAGGGTTGTCAGAAATTGAATAGAATTGTGAACTTTAGTGCTGCTTCTGTTTAACAGATCTTTTTAATGAAACATTTGACAAATGTTGCATGAATGTCTAAGAACAATATTTTATCTAAAAGGTAAATAAAAAAGGTGTTTTATTTATCTCTCTATTTTTATACATTGTTGAGATTTCATGCTGAGTGTATAATTGTTTGACTACTAAGAAGCATAGCATTCATGTGGCTACCGGCATTGCAATTTATTTGTAAATGATAAACACCAGCTTAGCACAAATTAGCGTCTCAAAACAATATTCTAAATGTGCAACATATGAATTATAAAAACTTTTCAAAGCCTGTTGTGCTTCACTTCATCTAATTTATACTCAGAAGACAATTAAAATCTGAGTGCAGTTTGCCAAGACTTCAATTTTGGTTATGCAAGCATCAATGTGTTAAAATTATTTTATAATACTTTGAATGTTGTGTTTTTACATAGGATTATAAAATCTTATATTTGAATGATTGTGTATTTTCTGGAGCAACATGGCTCTTGTTGAAAGTAGTTTGTAAATTTCATATAATGGGTCTTCACCCTAATCCTCCCTATCCCCCTATTCTTTGCTTTCTATTTTTTTTCTGTTTAGTTCTTGTGCACTTTTCAAGATGTTATCAGTATAAACTTTCCTTTTAATCTTGAGTTTGTGTTCCACCTGACCTCTTCTCTCTCTGTTCATCATTGTAAGTTCATCTGCTTGAGCTCAATTACTGCTAAACTATAACTTGCCTATCATTTCAAGACTTGAAATCACTGAATCACTGTAAGGAATTAGTAAAGGGTTGTGTCGGGGTGCATTTGCAAAAGGAAACCAGTTAGGTAATGTGCGCATGGCATAGCATTCAGGTACTAACGGTTAATTGCTTTAAAAGCTGAAACATTTTTAATTTTTATTTGTCTAGTTTGACCTGTGCAACTGAATCCCCAAAGCCTAAAACACACCAACACCAAAACAAGTTCCGGGTTGAATTTTTATTTTCCCAATACCTTTACAAACTTCTTGTTCTCAGAATAGAATCACCCAAGTACGATTCTCTTCTCCCCTCTCTTTTTTCTTCCACACCTCCAGGTGAGGTTCATCCAATGCCTCCTGACCCTGGCTCCCTGAAGTGAGCTGTTGGATCCCTTTTATGCCAGATCCAACAGTACTTCCCGTATTACAGCACTACATGTTAGAAGCACTTCTGGGTCAGATGGAAGTTCCTGGCAACACCGATGGAATCCAACAGGCTGCTTAATGGGACTCCAATTTCTTGCCTGTCCTGTGGGTATCAGTGCAGGGCGATTGCCACCTGCCACCGTAAGCCTAACCCTACCCTAATCCTAACCCTAATCCATGTGAGTCTCTGCCCCTCCATTAAAATAGCCTTCCAGCCAGATAAGGGATCTTGAACCATCCTAGCTAGAATACCAGCCTGTGCTTGGCATTCATGACACTAGTTATTTAAAGACAGAGATAATCACATTTTTTTTTATTAAGTATTTTTGTAACAGAGTCACATTTACAAACAACATACTGTAATATGCCATATTTACAGGTATTAGTACAGTACATAAAACTCTTTTTAATAGCATTTTATCATATCATGTAGTCAGAAACCGAGCCTGAGTAGATGAATTAGCTTTCATAGACACCAGATTTCAACTCAAGTGATGTAAAAATTGTGTTGTTAGTTTTTGGTTGTTGAACCTCTATGGATAATTGTAATTTATTCTTCTGAAACATACATTTTGTGAAAGAAGTACTCAATTGAGAGTTAGAATCTGTGTTGAAGTCAACCCATATGTGCGCAAGCAGGAGATGTGACAACAAATTCTGCTGCCATTTCTGTAACTTGTATTGGAGATTTACTTTGACATCGGGAGCAGCCACTGTACATATAACAAAGGGTAATATAAAAACTTAAATAATTTCTCATAGGGGAAATGAGAAATTTAAAATTTGACATAAAATCTAATACTGAAAAAGTGAAAAGGTAGCGTCAATTTGAAAAAATCATCTGTGTTTTTAAATGGGAGTTTTGGAAATTTCAAAAATATTTAAAAAAAAAATAAAAAAAAACAGAAAATAAAGTTAGAAACATAACATTTCAGCAGTATACTGTTCATTGAAAGCTTTGTAGCCAAAATAGTGTGTTTGTAACTTTGGAATTGCCTGTCCTCATCTTATAACCTGATATGGTTAGTGTTAGCTGCATTGCCTATTTAGAAAGCACTCTGCTGTCATCACATCCTTGAAGTTTTATCTTTATTACTTCTAGCTGTTCTATAATTTCTCTTCTCTTTTGTTATTGTCTTCCTGTGATATTAGGTGGTGCAGTGAGCTGATCTATAATGGTACTGAACAGGACTTTAGTATTGGTTGGTTTGTTTGACTTTCAGGGGTTTTAGTTCTAATTTTAAATATGTTATTGCACAGTGTTATATGTTATCTAATCTTACTCATATTAATAAACATTTGAGCAACTGTAGTCCTCAAAATATTAAAGAATAAAGATTTAAAGACACCAAGAACATCAGAAATCATGCCATAATATTTTCAAACTGATTTATTTCAGTTAAGGGTCTCATGGAGCTGGTGCCTGTCCCAGCTGCATCGAGTGCATGGCAAGAAACAGTTTTGGAGAGGACACCAGTCTATCACAGGACCGACCATACAAACACTGACACTCAGACACAGAAATCAGATTATATTAGCATAACCTGCATGAGTTTAGAGAGAAGGCAGGAAAAGCCACAAAGACATTGGGAGAACACTAAACATGTAATGGACTACTGGGCTACCCTACTGAGAAATTGTCATCTTAGATTAAAAAAGTCTTATTTTGGTTAGATTGAATATTTTAAAATGCAAATATATATGTGCAGTTGAAGAATCAGTTTCAGATCCTGGTAAGAATGAAGCATTGTTAAACATATACTGTAACATTCACTTTAAAAATGCTGCAGAGACCAAACAAGATTACTAGCCTGACTTAAAACAAATGTACTGTAGGTGATTGTATTTAATAAAACACACTATTCACTTACCATCCATTTTTCTCCCAGTGTCTGATGTTTCAATTTATTAGGACTATTTTTTGTTGACTGTTAACTTCTTTGATTACTTAATAAGCCTCACAGAACCAATTCAGAAGCTTTGTACAAAACATGCCAATTTACCAGAGTAATGAACCATTGTGTAGTTTTAGTCGGATTGTTGACAGAGTGAATTGGTTTCTTGAAAATTCATGGGAAATGAACTCTAAGCAGTTGATAATTGAAGCCTGGTATGTTATTGTTAAACCTCTAATTTCCTTGTGACCACACACAGGTCAAGCTAATTAAAAAATAACAGAGCAGTAGTGGAAACAGGATAATTACAGTCATTAAAATTTGAAAGACAGGAAAATAGAACAATTCACTTTTTCAGTTGCTGCATTAGATCTTGTACATATTAGTTTCAATACACAACAAGCAAAATGTTGCCTGACATTAAATGTATGACAAAATATTGTACTGTTCTTATTGAATTGCTTATTAAATTACTTTTGTTTTTGTATTTCCTTGATCAAAACAAATATATTTTAGAAATCAATTTTATAAACCATTTTATGGCATTAGTTTTTAATCTCAATTTCTAACTCTGAGTTTAATTAAAAAAAAGTATAAGTGAAAAAGGGAAAAGGTGAACAGAAATGGCTTTGCATGGACATCCTTAGCGTGATTGGATTCTTACACAACCACGATTTACTGTGCATTCAGTTACTTGTCGATGATACAGTGTCAGGTTCTGTACAGTTTTACCTTTCAGCTGATTATCGCCTTTTTCAAATTGAGTCCCCTGGTATGCTTTGTATGTTGCAAGCATAACTACAGTGATACAGTCAGTTAAAAATGGTCTGATATGTTCAGAGACCCTTTAAACGAAGGACACTTGTGCTCTTCTCTGTTTAAAAAAGTTCAAGGGGTTCCCATAATAAATTTGCATAGAACTTGAGCAAACTTGGAGTTTCAAAAAAGAACTAAAGTTTTATCTCAGACCAGATTCAAATCCTTATTTATTATGAATTAACTAGCCTGTACAAATTTTTTTGACATATTTTGACAGGGAAGACTGGACACAAAGCAAGTATTATCTTTTTCCAGGTAATTGGTCCATGGCAGGACACACTCAAGACAATTTAAAGTTGCATATTAACTAACTTAGCATGCAAGTGTTTTTGATGTGGGAGAGCAAAAAAATATAACCATGAAGAATTCATAAAGTCCAGGTTTGGTATAAATTCCCAGCTCCTGTAGTTCTTAGGTAACAGCATTAACCACTTTGTCATCAGGCCCCATATTCATAATTGTCAGGGAAAAAACTTTTCTCAATCTTCAAAGAAGGCAGTTACATCAATTAAACAATTCATCTGCCTTTATACTTTTTTTCTAATTACATCACCTAATCTCATCTAAATCACATCATCTGATTCTTAATATGCAGCTTGAACATCTTTTCCTATATATATATATACGAGCTGCATGTGGTCTTTGGGACAAAAAACAACCTAAAGGCTCCCCAGCAGTTTTATTATATTTGTGAACTTGGGGAGGCATCAGCTAACTCTTACGAATGACCCAGTGGACCCATCTGTGCTTGCTGCCCCACTGGCTTTTGTAGGAAGACATTGGTGATACCATATCTTAGCTATATTACTGGTATTTGAGTCCTATTAATCTTTTTGTCGAGAAAATACCTCCAGAAAGACAATGTTTTTAGTAAAAACTTCAAGACTTGCCCTCCATTGCTGAGGTGTTTCACTTGCTCATTGTTGAGCAGCAGTGTTTGCTTCATTTTGATGTTGTGTCTTTTCATCTGTGTGATTAACATGATGTTGTTGTTGTGTGGCAGCGTTTGCTGTATACAGGTCTTTCATAGTGAGAACTGAGGTGCATGCAAGTGCCAAAAAAGTTTAAAAGTGCATCTAGTTGGCACATGGTTGAGCGTGAGGAGAGTGGACTGCTCCATACACACACATGTCTTTCGCTAATATTTGTCTTATGTGATATTTGATTATAAAATATATTATATATTAATTAAAAATTCCAGATTGACAAACCTGCTTGGTCCTGTTCAGGATCTACAGATGCTAGAATTTGTTGAGCAACAGGAAGCAAGGCAGAAAGCAACTCAGATAATGGGTGCACCAGTCTGGGCATATTGTATATCCATATTCAAACAGGGCTAAATTACAATTAACCTAACACAATGATTTTCAAACTGAGGGAAGTGACAATTTTCCTCTTGGCAAGGCTAACATTCTTAAAGAAAAAACCCATTTGAATTTTGCTGTTAAATTGCCTTAAGAAGTTTTTAAATAAACATAACTGAAAATGTTCTGCAATTGTTGAATGAAAGTAGTCCTGTCTCAGTTTAGTTCTAGCAGTAGAGTAGACTGATGTACAATGTTAGCCATTTATTGATGCAATGAGAAGCGAAGCAGAATTACACTTTTTATTGACTGAGTAGATCACAATATGCAAGCTTATGAGGGAGTCCAGGCTACTTCCTCATGTAAGATGTAATACAGAAGCTGGAGTTACCTGTGTTTATATACTGTGAGGTTTCTGAAGTCTTTTGGGATACCCCAAAAATGGGACGACATTGCGAACCGCGATTGCCACAACTCTGGAGTGCTGCTTGTCCATGGCTGAGGCAACCGCTGGTTCGCAGCGCCACAGCATAGTGCCACAAAAACAACTACAAGCCAATCGATATCACGTTATAAGTGCCTGTCATCACTGGGTGATGTAAGGAACATTAAATGCAGGAAACAGTATACCTTGGCCACTGACCTGCCCGTTTGCTGTGTCTGTGTATAGGAGAGTGGTAGATCCGGCTACAATAAATAACTAAGTAAAAATAAAGCTGGTTTTGCTAAAAGACTGAGACTCGTTTTTGGAGTGCAAGACAGTGACTCACGTGTCACAACACACACTAGGAAAGAACCATGATACTAAAACACCTATGTGTGGCATCTTTAGTGTCAAATATTAACCAAACTCTCCAACCTAAGATTAATTTAACAAGAGAGGACCACAGTGTATGATCAAGATCCTCTGATAAGAGAACTGTCCAACAAAGTCTTTTGAAGTTTTGGATGAGTTTTTTTTACAATGTAGATCTGTAATCAAATCTCCAGGGTCAGTCAGAGTAATGTAAATAGTTCTCATATCTGGTCATAAAACTCTTTGTTTCTATTCCAATCATGTTGGTATGTGTTAAATTTTAGCATCAGTTTAACATCTCATTCCTTTCTCTTTTGCTGTGTCTTGAAGTTGCCCATAAGCACTGTGACTTTAAAATCAATCTGCTGAAGTGAGCTCCTACAGAAACATCTCTATTGCCATGCTTGATGTGAAAGCTGTGTCTCTGGCACAGTGTTTTTCCAGTTTCTCTCACATGAAACCCAGTTTTGAGACATTTCGTGCACAGAAGTATGTAAACACCATTATACAATCTACGGGAAAATGATCCCTTTATCCGAAATTCTTGTTGGCAGTGTGCTATAACTTCCAGATCTGTGGTGTAAAATGAACACAGCACTCTGTGTGGAAAAAACTGAACACATAAGATAAGGCTGGGGGCTGATCCACACAGAGAAAGAGAGAGAGAGAGATAGGAGGCCTCCGCCTCTTGTGGGACCAATTTGCACAATAATGAAAGATTATAAACAAAACATAAATATACCATAAACATGAGACATGCTCTAAATTACAGAAAGAAGACATAAAAAGTGAACTTAAACAGAGATCAAAGAACACAATCAGACAGAACCATGACAACAATGAGCAAGAAAGATTAAAGTTAACAAAATATTAATAATAAAATGCATATATCTAGAATTTTGTTTTAGTGTTATTAGTACAACCAGTAATGGCACACTGCACGATAACGTGCAATGAATACACTTGACTTGAGCATTCATACTTTTCATCCTCTTTCTCTGTACATTTATCATTTGTTTGCTCACATGTTGATGTGCTTGCTGCTTCCTGAGCAGCTCTTCTTTTCTCCACCCTAGCGGCCCGCTTCTTCTCTTCTTTCGTCAGCATCTTTTTGCGTTAAAACTGGTTAAGTCAGTGTTTGTGTTGCAATTACTTAGTATGTTTTCTTTAATTATTCACTTAAACCGGCACTTAAGTCTTCAATCTGCCTCAAGAATGATTTAAGATATGAAGAGGTAGGGGAAGTGACGGCGAAGGTGATAGGGATGACAACAGTGCCCATGCGCATGCACTTCATGGCCGCCCTGCTGGCCGCTGCCGAGAGTTGATTCTACAATAAAATAAAATAAAAATAAAAAGAGGAATAACCTTGGAGGTCAATTATCAACCCGAAAGCGGATAGTAGGTGCTGGATAGGCTCCAGCCACCCCTGCTCAAGATTAAGCAGGCTTAGAAAATGGCGTTGTTTGACATGATGTGTATTAGGGGGTGGCCCTGACCTGGTGGTTAACATTTTGGAGGGCCTTAGTTTAAAAAAGCTGGGAACCCTTGACCTAACAAATAAATGTTAGTGAAATTCAGTGAAAAAAAACAAAAACCATGCAGATAAGGGGGGATGTGCAAACTCTAAACATACAGCGCAAAGACCGGAATTCAAACTGATTATGCTCAGGCTGTTAGGCAGCAATACTAACGACTGCATTACCATGTTATACCAAGAGGCCATCCAGAAGAACAAACTGTCGCAGCCGGAGTTTAGATTGGCACAAAAAATAACCTAAAAGACACTTGAAACACTCTTTATTCTATAATTGAAAGAAACGGATTTGGAGCCTTTAATAAACACACAGCACACTTGACAAATTCTCCAGTTGTTTGGCTCCACTCAAGGATTCTTCAGGATTAAAACGTCAAAGGCACCTTACTCAGGGTTAGTGAGTTACAAGTGCACCATCTGAAAGCAAAGCAGATTGGCCAGTGATAGAACTGGTTATTGGGTACGTTTCTCAGTTTTAAAGATTTTTTTCACTTTGAGATATTCAGGTTCACAGGCTGGGGTTCAGCTATCTACAGTTGATCCTGCATGGCTAAACTTCTAGCAGTCTGAAAGTGCGTTTTCTCTGTACTTGAACCAACTCGAGAAAATGAACATGCAGCCTGATCACTCACATGTTCACTCACATACTGTAAAACTGCGGTAATGTTTGGCACGAGAAGCAGTAGAATGTACGGGGGTGGGGGTTATGGCTAAATAACTCCAAATATTTTAACAGCATGAAGACTTATTACTGTTATTTAATGTGATTATTTCTTCACATAGCAAATAATTAAAGGTGGAAGCTATTAATGTTCATTTGAGCTCAGCAAAACCCCAAAATAAAATAAGGGCAATTGGTAAAATATGCACATAAAAAAAGATTTTAAAAACATTAGGATTACCAAAAATGTAACAATCTGGGAACACGTACATTCAGCATTTTTACCTAAGAGTCTCTTGTACTTCTTATTGTTATTTAATTTAGTCAATAGCGAAATGCATTTTTCATTCAATTTCACCTGTATTTTTGAAAAGGGAAATGATTTATGAATATATGTTAATGCTTTGTGAGATTAGTCGGTTGGGGATTGAGATAGAATATTAATTATTGGACTTATCTTGTATACTTGTACTGTTGTTTTATTTGTAAGGGCTTCAATTCAATTACTGTACATTCTTGTTGTCCCAAGGGGAAAATATGGCTTGCCTGAAGGATTATTGAAAATGGACAAGATATCACATAAACTCAATAATTAAACATACTCTCATACATAATAAATAACATGAAGTAATGAAAATGGATACACATGATACAATATCATTCTGTTCCAATTGAAATTTAAAACAAATTCAGCATAAGCACTCTACAGGTTATTATCAGAAATGATATCTACAGTATAAGGACAACGAGGTCGGCCTGCAGCTATGTACAAACATTACTGATAAGGTTAACAGGCTTAGAATAAAGGAACATTTGAACCAGTTACGTTTATATTTAGTATCTTTAACCTTGCTGTGGTATGGTGGCACAGTGGTTAGCAAATCTTCCTCAGTAGAATCCCACAGCCTCTGCATACATTCAGTGCATTTACATTCACACACTTGATCAGAGTCAGGTGAATAACCTGGTTAAGGCAGAGAACTGGTTTCTTAATAATCAGTGTTTTCATGAACAAGTAATCTTCAGGAGGTCTCCTTTGGCCAAACACTCCAGCATCATTAAAGTGTGCAAAAAAGAGTTAAACACCATCATCGGGCCGCTTGTGGATCCAAACATATGCACAACACCTGTGATAATTTTCTTGTGTATTATAAATATGTTTAGTCAAAATTACATTTTGTTTATAGGTTTCTGTTACCGGATTGCATGGAGCAGACTCTTTTCTGCTTGGATGTGCGATTGTGCCATGAAAAAGACTTGGCACATGTGCTTCTTCCCTCACATCTAACACTTAATACTTTACTTAATAAGATCAGCACCAGGTTACTTGTTACTTTAAAAAGTTATGGGACTACACATTAGTTTTAAAATGTTACCCTACCACTCTCGAAATTGTGTTGCTGAGTTTAGCACTGTACATTTGACATTAATTTAATATTAATAATAATAATGCATTTTATTTATAGGGCGCTTTACAGTACGTTAGCAGTAAATCCTAAAGTGCTACATAAAAAGTTTAAACAAAGGCAAGGCTAGATAAAAACAGAGATAAAATAACAATAATTATGGCATAATAATTTATCAATTTCTGAAATATTGAGACAGATTATTTTAGAGAATAGAAGAAATAATGTGATTGCCTGAATATTGAACTCTGGAAATGTATTTTGAGGATACATCCACCTGTGGCTGCTGAAATTGTGTGCAAAGGAAACACATGTGCAGGCTGACAGAGGGAAATTGATATGCACAGACTCCATGTTCTCATAATTGGATTATTGATGGAGAAACCTACCTCTATTAATCTGGTTTCTCAGAGGCCAATAACCTGATTTCTCTAAATTGGAATAAGGGCTTACGTGGCATATTAGAAATCAGGTTTCTGTAAATACCATATATACTCATGTATAAGTCGGGTCTTGAAACCTGAAAAATCATAAAATCAGACCCCAACATATATGCCTGTTCAAAAATACGACACTTAAATTTTTTTTTTCATCTTCTTGCCTCCTCCAATCTCGCATCAGTTTCTCAGAAGCATCGAATTTTTTTGCAGCAGCGCATTTACCAATTTCTTTCGCTACTTCAATGATGTTTCATTTAAAACCAGCTTCGTATTTTCTTCTGTTTGAATGCTCCATTGTAGATAAGGGATGCTCTTATGATAAAGCTGTATGAGGGTGTGAGATACACAAACTGTTTCAGAACAGTTTGGGTATTACCATGTGGTCACGTAGGCACAATAGAGAGAGAGAGAGAGAGAGAGGTTAGGAGCACGTGCTGATACAGTGCATTGCCGCACCCATGTAGAAAAAAAGGCAGTGTGCTCCGTGGTTACTCTCTCAGGTGGGTGTTAGCATATCATAAAGTCTTGGACCAATAGCCTGAGTTTTCCGCATTCGACTTATACGACCGACATTATAAAATACCAGAAATTATACTGTATAATCAAGTCCCGACTTATCCATGGGAGAAACTTATCCACTAGTATATATGGTAATCAGGTTATTGAAGCACATGTAAACACACAATTTAAATGTAAACATTTGGTGTGTCTTCGTTAGTTTTTTGGGTGCTTCAATTTTTCTGCTACATTTCAAAGACAAGCAGGTTAGGTTATTTTATCACCTCTGAAATATGACAGTGAGTACCCCATTAGTAATTTTCCTGAGCGTATACCCAATGTCTAGTGTGTTTTCATAGTGCTGTCCTGAAATTGATGCAACTTTTCTGTAAATTTTGAATATTCCTAGATAGATGAATTGGAATTTTGCTGTGTGTTTGTTAAAGAGAAACAGACATGAATTTTACGTTCTCATTATTTTGCCACTCTTATACTTAATTTTGATTTTAAACTTTAAATTTACAAAACAGATTAATTATATGCTCGATAGAAAAAATCTTATTTTATTCAAATTAGCTTAAAAAGACTCATCTTTCCAAGAGATGTATTATTATCTCCTCTTGCAGGCTGCTTCTGTGTTCTAGTTGAAAGTCAGTTCAGAGTCTTTGGCTGTCTCAAGACATTTAAATCATTCAATCATGTCCAGTTGTCTCCTAGGTGGGAATTTTTTATTTCTAAAATTAATAATCCTTTTTTATTAAAAATAATGATTTGTTTAGTTATTATACAATTAAATTTGCAAACAACGTTTTCTCTGTCCCTATATGTTGCCTGACAATAATATTCAAATCAATGCTGAGGGACTGCTGCATAACTTATATGTTATTCATTACTGCAGAGAATCATTTATGGTGTAGTTCAGTTGTAAAATGTAGTAGCGGTAGTAGTTGAAGCATTGTAATGTGTACAGAGTACACTGAAATTCTTACATGCATGTCCAAAAATGCAAGACACCGCCACTCTCCAGAATGTACTTAATGCAGTTGTCTGTTGTACAAGCTTGTGTATATTCTCTATTACATGTCTCTGTACATAACCAGGGGCAAATAGGAATAAGAGTTTTAGTGCCCTTGTGACATAATAGCAAATAAAACAACTAAACTAAAGGATTTCCAATCAAGAGGCTTACAGGGTGAATATTAGCAACAGGTTCAATCAAATGGGAAGGGTGTGGGATTTGGCTGGGCACAGCCTAATCTTAGAATTTGTACATGCAAGTCTAATGCTATTAGGCCAGCAAAGTTGTGTATAATTTGTGGTATTACTTCCTCAGAGTTCCAGAGGAATGAACGCAAGCTCCATCCAGGCACCTTCAGTACATAGATCGTAAGTGTTTTGATTTTCCTTGTTCATAAATAACATTGGCATCATTATTATTGTAACAACTTGGTGGGATAAAAGATGGTGGAATGAACTTAGCATTCTGTGCAGAGCTGTTAGTAAACGGCCATCTGAGGGGCCGTTGGTTTCTATAGTGGCTGGACCTGCTACCTCCTCCATTAGTCATTCTTCTGTTCTGCTCATGTCTTTTGTGGCCCCATGTGCTCCTGGCTGCTTCGTTCCTGTCCCCACACATATGTGCTGCCAGCCTCATCTCACTCTGCTTACTTGGGGTCACAGGCAACTTTTCTACCACACTTTCCTCCAGTCCCTAGACTACGCACCCAGGCTGATGGACTTTAGTAGTGGGGATATTCATTAGAAGTGTTTCTCTACGTACTCTGTCTACACACACCCAAAAAGTATACTCACAGGAGTTTTTTTTTATGGCCAACTTTTGACCCCTTTCAGGTCCAGATCCAGAATGCTATATTATTATCATCATTAAATATGCAGATTAGGTTTGTTTGTAATATTCCCTCCAATGGACTGGTGCTCTGTTGTTTCCTGCCATTTGTGCTCAAAATTTCCAAGACGGGTTCTGTCACCCTGAAATGAACTCCATTCACTTTAATATAAACAAAACAGATAACCCCAGTTTTGTTTTCATCAAAACCTAATTCTTTCTCTCCTCCACATAATTGCCACCAACCTCAATGTAGTTTTGAAAGCTGTGAATACATTTTGTAAAACAACCCCAAAAATCATCTTTTTTCAGCTTTGACAGCTCTTCATTCACTGCATTGACCATGTCTTCTCAATCCTCATGATCCAAAATAATAATAATACATTTTATTTATATAGCGCCTTTCCCATGCTCAAGGCGCTTTACAGAGTTTAAGAAAGAACAGCAGGGTATACAGTATATAGCATTGTACTAAACCAGATAAATAAATAAAGAAGAGTAAGATAGTAAATTCAGAGAAAAAGCCTAACAGACAACATAATTGATGGTCTAGCACACACACACACAGGTTACATGAGTATCTTGACAGAGAGGTAAACTAAGAGAAGGGTAATAAAGTCAAGTAGAACTAAAAGCCTTCCTGAACAGATGAGTTTTGAGTTGTTTTTTAAAAGAATTCATGGAGTCAGCTGACCTGATTAATTTCGGTAGGTCATTCCAGAGTCTGGGCGCTATACAGCTGAAGGCCCTGTCACCCATGGAGTGTAGATTAGTGTGGGGCACAACAAGATTGCCAGAATCAGAGGACCTTAGTGGTCGGACAGGCACATAGTGATGGAGAAGGTCACTGATGTGGTTTGGCGCAAGGTCGTTTAAGGCTTTGTAGGTTATTAATAGAATTTTATATTCAATTCCATAAGACACAGGGAGCCAGTGAAGACGGGGCAGGATGGGTGTTATGTGCTCACTGCTGCTGGTTCAAGTAAGGACTCCTGCAGCCGAGTTTTGAATAAGTTGGAGCTGTGATATAAGATTAGAAGGGGCACCTGCCAGTAGGGAATTACAATAATCGATGCAGAGTGTGATAATAGCATGGACATGTTTCTCAGCATTAGAAAAGGAGAGGAAGGAGTGAACATGGGATATGTTATGGAGGTAAAAGTGAGAAAGTTTCTTAATGTGATTTATGTGAGCGGAATAAGAAAGGGGGGGATAAAAAATGACAATATGGACTGGGAAGGAGCTCATTTTATTAAGTTGCACTTTAGACCCAATTTGCAGGAGTTCAGTTTTGTTGCAGTTTCATTTTAAAGAGTTCTGCTCCATCCTGGTATTAATTTCACTGAGGCAGGTTGTGAGCTGAGAAAGTTCTGATGAAGTTCCACTTTTAACATTGAAACAGAGTTGAGTATCATCACAAATACAAATGAAAACCCAGTCCAAAGCTACAAATAATATGACCAAGGGTAGGCATATAAATACAGAAGAGAAGGGGGCCGAGGACAGAGCCCTGAGGAACTCCTTGTGTGACTGGCGCTGTGCTGGATCTGCTGTTGCCAAGACTAAGAAACTCATGCCTATCAGTCAGATAGGACTTGAACCACTGGAGGGCAGTGCCAGAGATACCCAGCATGTCCTCCATTCTGGACAGTAGAATGTCATGTCTGACAGTGTCAAATGCTGCACTGAGATCTAACAGGATTAATATGCTGGTTTGTCCAGAGTCTGCTGCTATAAGCAAATCATTGGTTACCCGTAGCAGAGCAGTTTCACAGCTGTGCTGCGCCCTGAAACCAGACTGAAAGGGTTCAATCAAATTATTAGAAGTTAAGTAGTTGGTGAGTTGGGAAGCTACAATACGCTCAAGAACTTTTGACAGAAAAAGTAAGTGGGAAATGGGCCGAAAATCGTTAAGATTGTAAGCATCAAGGCCAGACTTTTTAACATTGGTGTTACAGAAGCGGTTTTAAAAGTGAGCAGCACAGAGCCAGTGTCAAGGGATGAGTTTATTATTGTTGTAATTCATTTATTATCTATCATTCTTTCCAGTTTCTCTTATTCATGGATTAGACAAAAATAAATAAATAAATAATACATTCATATTGATGAACCCAGAGCTCACTACATTTATATGAAAGAAAATTAAATTTACAAAAATTTTCTATTGCCAGTGTGCCCTCATTTCTTTCTTTATTTATTTTTTTATCTTGAGCATATTAATGTTTTATGTATGAAATTCATGGATTATCTATCGCTCTTTGCAGTTTCAGTTATTTATAAATTTCACTGAAATAAATAAATAATACATTAATATCAATGAATCCACAGCTCACTACATTTATATGAAAAAATATTACATTTACAAAAATTTTGCTTTTGCCAGTGTGCACTCTTAGTGTCCAGCAAAAAGGAGGAAAAGTGGCAGACCAGAAGAGAATGAAAGGTTAGAAGATGAAACCTAACTCAGTAATATGCCAAGTTAAAACCACAAAAAAAAAAAAAAAGAAATAATCAAGACTATCCTTTTATAAAACCACAGCATAAAATAAAATAGATAACTCTAGTAATGTGCCAAGTTAAACCAAAAAAAAAATTAAGATGCAGAGTTAAGGGTTAATGAACGGTACTAATGCTTTTTCTCCCTCTTCCACAGACCACAAGAAGGAAAGCCCAGCTAAGACTCTGCCCACTTCCAGTGCTACAACACACCTTTCTGCAGACCACATTTCTGCCTGAGTTCCCACTCTTTCCTGTGCTGCATCTATAAACCCCGAGCATTCCAACCTCCTGATCAGTCACCATTTTGACTCAGTCTTTTATGATAACTCACTTTCAAACTGACGACAATATACGGGGTGATCCCCCAAACCTTTATCTGTCCTCTTTGTTTATTCCACAATAGTCAGTAA
Organism: Polypterus bichir lapradei; assembly: GCA_026402145.1. Classification (NCBI taxonomy): domain Eukaryota; kingdom Metazoa; phylum Chordata; class Cladistia; order Polypteriformes; family Polypteridae; genus Polypterus; species Polypterus bichir. The sequence goes on from JANRMT010062814.1 coordinate 46,952,330, forward strand.
TATAATCACTGGTTCGTTTGTTAGAAAACCTATGCCATGTTTTGTGCAAGACTTCCTGAGAGTATCTACAAACATGAAAAATGAGTCAATTGAATCGCTGGCTCATACATGGTAATACTGGTGATGTCATGTTACACAATTTTCAGGACATGACCACTAGCAACGATTTTTACAAAAAAAATTGCTGTATCATTATAAATCACAATACAAAGAAAAATTAAATTAACAAAGACTTAAACAAAATTACATTAAGGTAAAAAGATGTGTAGGGATTCTCTGTAATTCAAAACCACAGAGAAAAAGAGATTTACAACCCCTGAATCATGTCTCAAGTGAGTGCTGATGCTCATGTAAAAATGGAAATATCCCACCACATTTGGATTTAAAAACAAACATACATGAATCTCCCTATCCCTTTTCCAAACCCACTGAATCATGAATATTGTCATGGGGAGCTGAAGCATGTCCCAAAGACACTGGCCTTAAAAAAGAAACAACCCTGAATGGAACTTCAGTCGATTGCTGTCTTCTGTATTCTATAATTTAAACTGATTACATCACCAATGTCCCATAAGAAATAAGAGCTGGCATTGCCTCTATCAATCCTGATTTGTTCTTTATTAGTTCACATGTCTGACTTGCTCCTGCACAATTATTTAGTTGGGAATTTAAAATTATCACTTCAGTTCAGAACTCTGTTATTAGTATTCCATAAATTTCACTATTCCCATCATTAGTACTCTATACATTTCTCTGTTCAAATAGTTACTATAATGACCATTATAAATTATCCATTCAAAGAGGAAAACGAAATGGCTTTCAGAATGCAAGACTTGATTACAATTATTTTTCCAGCAATAAAACATATAAATATCTAGTGCATTCTTTATTTATTTGTGTTTAAGTTTTATTAAAAGATAGATAGATAGATAGATAGATAGATAGATAGATAGATAGATAGA
>JANRMT010062814.1:46953679-47014473 GCA_026402145.1 Polypterus bichir lapradei
GATAGATAGATAGATAGATAGATAGATAGATAGATAGATAGATAGATAGATAGATAGATAGATAGATAGATAGATAGAACTACTCATATATAGTATGTGTGTGTGCTGTATACTTAGAAGAAAATACAAACATTCCATAATAACAAGTCAATTTTTAGATCAGAATAATATCACACTAGTGATTACATCATATTTGATGCTCTTCATAAGTGTTCTTCTTATTTATATATGACAGATATATAAACAAAGTACAAACATGATTGATGTGACAGAGGATGTGTTATTCCATTTGCTTCCAACAACAGCATATTGTTTAGGAAGAAGAAGTTCTCCAAATGAAAAAAACAGGACAGGGCAATAAATATAAAGATGATACTCCATTTTCATGCCTTAAATAGTGCAGTATGTAAAGAACTTACTGTTATTTATATTTTTTTCATAAGAAAGATATATTTTTATTTGCATTTATCACCATAGAGCAGATAATGCTGTACTGTACATATGTGAAGTACAAACTACAACTGGGGCAAGAAATACTTGTTTAGCTTATTGCCATAAGTTATTCTAAAAACAAAGGCATTAGACATTATACTGCTGACATTTGCAAATGAAAAATATTTGCTTTCTATCAGCCTCATGTTGTACTTTATGGGTATGAAATTTTTACAAGAAGACACTTTCTCCAGGGCCATTAAATTAAATATGCTCCTCACTTCCCATAATTCCCCATGAAGAATTCATTTACATAATACAGTTATCTTTACAAGCTGTTTTTGTACATTTCATTGTAAATAAAGTGTAACACCAGCTAGTGAGCTTGCATACCCCATAATAATGAAGGCATAATATCAATGGGAATTTAGCTAATAAACTAAAACTAATCTAGCTAATATATTTTTTCTTGAAATAAACAGAACTAAATGAATAAATAAAATAAATAACTAAATGCATAATAAGCATACAGTCCGTAATTCTAAGTAAATATGGTAATCTTCCTCCTGTAGCATTAGGAGGCATGAGTTAAAATGTTTAGTGTATTTAAGCCTTTTTTCAGTTCAAATCAGTTCAATTTAAATAAGTTTATTCTTAGTAAGGGATCACTATACAATGATTGCAAAAGTTTCTCAATACTAGAAGAGCCCATTCATATTTCAGTGTTGTGAATTTCCTGCGTTTGTTGTTTTGCAAGCATTTTTCCAGGCAATTTTCAGTTATTTTTCAGCATTCTTCAAGCATTTTAAGAGAAAGTCTTATCTAAATATCATTATCAACATTTTACTAGTAGACAATATGAATTTAAATAATTCTCTCTAAGAATTCTGTCAGGTTCTAGGCTTGCAGTTATGATTTTACTTTATAGGCTCTCACTGACTGTCCACATTTCTATGGCCTTGTTCGGCAACACATATATGGTAGTTTCTTATATTTTATATTTTCTTATTTTTTATAATTTACTTTTATTTGAGTGTATAAATGCAAGGTAGATCTATCAGTAAAATACACAATTACAGCAAACATTATAAAAATGCTTGTAAAATCAATTCTAACTCTGGATTATCATCTCATTTTCTTAAACTGCTTTCCCTGGTGGCAGCAGGCCAAGCAGGTCAGCCCAGACTTCTCTGTCCTCGGCTACAGATTTCATCTCTTCCTGGGGAATTTCCAGGTGTTCCTAAGCCAGCCTAGATCTGCCGCTGGGTCTCTAGATATTCCAGTGTGACGTGAACAGAGCTGTCTGGGTGGGGTATCCTTAAGACATATCCAATGCACCTCACCACTTGATCCAAAGGAGCAGCAGTTCTACTCTGCGGCTCTCCTGAACCACTGAGCTTCTCACCTTATCACAGACTGTCAGGCAGCCCAGCCATCCTGTGAATAAACCTTATTTCTACTGTTTGTACTTGCAATGTCATTCTTTCAGTCATTACTCACAGCTCATGACCATAGGTGAAGACAGGAATGTGGATTGAGCAGTAAATAGCCAGCATTGACTTTAGACTCGGCTCCCGCCTCACCACCACAGACTGCTACATTGCTTGCAGAACAGCTGCCACCACTCGAGTCTACTTGCCAACCTAACATTCTCTTCTTCCATCACTCGTGAACAAAATTCCAAGGTTCTTGAACTTCTCCACCAGAGCACTTTTTCCGCCTATCGAATGGAGACAGCAATCTACTCTATTCCAAGGGACAGCCATGTCCTCAAACTTGAAGGTGCTAATCCAAATTCCAACTGCTTCACACTCAGCAGAAAATTGCCCGAGTGCATGCTGAAGGTCACAGTCAGATGAGGCAAGGTGGACCACATCATCTGAATAAAGTAATGATGCTACCCCTAGCCTCCCCAACTGGACACCCTCCCATCCTCGACTGCACTTTGTTAACCATAAAAACCACAAACAGGAAATGGCAAGACACAACCTTGATGGAGTCTGACATACACAGTGAATGAATTCAACTTAATGCCAAGTATTTGGACACAACTCTCACTGCATTATTATAAGGAATGAATAGCACACAAGACTGGCCCTTTTACCCCAAGAAGAATATCAGGAATTAAACAGGTAAAACTGATGGCTGGCTTTGCCAATTTGGCATTTAATTTCAAATTAGCATCCGCCAATGCAATGCCTAAAATTGCTTTTATAGCCCCTTTATTTTAATGTCACAAATACAGCCTATAATTGTCTTATTTTGCACTTAAAGTGAAATATTCATTAAATATAATGCAGGATGCTTAATGTATATTGCACTTGTACACTCCGGTTCAGGTATTTCAACATCAGACAAGCTTGCCTATATACTGTATACTTTTTACTTTTAACTTTTGGACTTGCTGAAGGTCACACAAGAAGCATTTGACTTTGTTTTTCGCAAGTCATGCTCCTCAGGCAGTTCCTCACACTCTGCCTGCCTAAGCAACAGAGTGCAACCGAATAATCATGAAATTCAAATGGGAGTTAAGTGTAAATTATATTAAAACACTTCAGTAACAAATCCTATTTTGATAGCACTGCATTAATTACTTAACATTGAGCATTTTAATAAAAAGAATGGAAATTGTCTTTGTATGCTTAACACTTTGCTGTTTTTACAATTTCTGCAAATATTGCAAAGTATTTAAGTGCCTTTAGAATGGTAAAGGTGCTATATAAATAAATGAAGTATTATTATTAATTCTGGACTAATGGGATATAACAATGCACAATGGTTTTACTGTACAGTAGTTAGCATTGTTAAGAAATTGTGTCTATGTATGAAATATTACCTGGATAATTTACTATTTTATCTAAAATGTTTTGAAGAACTTGTATATATTGAAGGACCATTCCTGACCCCAAAACCAACAAAGCAGCTTAAAATAAAAGCAATAAAGACAAACAACATTCTTACACTGAAAGATGTAAGACCAGTGATCAATTTAAATTGATGACAAAACACACAAGCTTGTATCTAATTTAAAAAGCAAAACTTACAGCATGCTCTCTAGAACTAATTCCAACTAGCTTGTTAAAAAGACAGCACATCTCTGAAAACTGTGAGCAGTGCACCTTCTAGTGATATCAGATGATAGCTCTCTGTGTCAGCTCCTCTGTCTCCACCCAGTGCCACCACTCTACTCCACCTGTCTACAGTGAAAATCCCCCCTTGTCACCAATTTCAGTTCAAAGATTTGTTCTGTGCTGAACTGTTGGCAGGGAGTCGGAAACACGCAGTCTCTAGCTCAGAGGCAAGTGCCTTACAGCTTGAGCTAAATAAAGAGAGCTTCATCTGTCACCTGTATAGAGCAGATCTCGGAACACTATGAACATTACACGCAGCGTTGCCACTACAAATGGTATTATCTCTGATTCCCTCAAATTGTTACACCTCTATTAATTAAAGTTAATTAAAGAAATCAGGTTATTTTAACAGCAACACACCAATATTTATTTTATGTTTTTTGTATAGTTCAGACTATTGAACGCAGGGCTGAAAAGCAGGGTGTATAGCAATTAAGGTAGGTAATTTTCTGTATAAAGCCCTTGAATAACTGGATATCTATGGAATGAAAAGATGTAGGTCTATTAGTAACATTGCAGATGCATCAGAGAAAGCAGCATGGTGGCTTTGGATGAAGACAAAATGTCCTTTCTGGATCTGCAACTAGTGCGACTTAAATACAAGTTGTTGTTTGACTGGCCATTTTTGCGTCACCTCGATGAGCTTGTCTGATGTTGAAAGACCTGAGCCATGCAATCTCTAATAATGTGTTTAAGAGCAAGAGGAGATGTTCTGTATTTTGATAATGGAGAACAAGTGGAATCTTATCAATAAAAACACATTATTTAAGTAATACCCCTATTTGGTCTTCACATTGATCACAGTACAGAAACAGCTTTGGCTTGAGTTGTAAATGATATTTTGATTTCTGTCAATGTAGTAAGTTCCACCACCGTTATGTTTTTAGATGTAGAGTGTTAGTCTTTACTGTAACTGACCATACAGGGTTAAAACTTTAGTTTGTCTACTTCATGCTTACTAAATCATTTCCAATATGTGCATCAATCTGAAAAAAACTTTTCCAGATTCCAGTCTGCACTTTCACATGGCATCTGACTATTTATTCTTATCTCTGTTTTAAGAATTTATATTCATTACTCTATCTCATTATGTATTTAAGTAAGAAAGTGAGCAAACCTAACCATTACTCCCTTACTCAAGTAACATTTCCAGCTTATCCTTCTGAATGAGCTACATTGTTTGTATGAAAATGTGCTACATAAATAAATGTTTTTTTTGTTGTTGAACTTCCAGATCATCTAAAAGCTACTGTGTAATTCTTTCTAGATTTACACCTCAGTCTATATCCTCATCCTCATCTATAGCCATGATCTGCGACTAGTGTTTGAAAGAAGTGGTTGCAGATACCAATGACAGAATTGTGATTCACTCTATGGGGCAGAATAAGTAGTATACCAATTTATGTTCTCAGACCTTCACCTGCCTCATCTCTGTCTGTAGGAGCAGTTATTCTACTGTGGGGTCCATTAGGGTTATTATCATTCTCCACTTACCATGGAGAGATGGAACTTTGCAGCCCTTCAGGGAGCCATATACAACTAAACCATAGTTATTTTGGTTACTACCCAAAGTTAATGACTATATGTCAGGAAATGGATTTAGACTTTGTCTAAGGGTTTAGTTCCTGCTTTAGCACCACTAATGGTACAATACCTGTCATACTGTCACCACTGCCCCAACCTATTGATTAATCTCATGATCACCTTTACCCTTCCTTGTGAAAGTCTAAAGTTATGTAAAATACTGCTTGAGACAGCTGTTAGGATTAAAATACAGTATGTCCTAAATGGCGCCTCATAAATTAGTACATGTCTTGATTTGTGTTAATTTTTTTATGTATATTCCAGGTTGGGTTGCTTTTTTTTTAACTTGACAAATAATTTGCTCAACGCAAGAATAGGAATTTGTTGTCTGTCTTAACCTGATATTCTGTTATAATCACACAATTAAGAATCCAGAAGTTATTCAGTTCAGGTTGTGACATATTTCACATTTGACAGAAGGAATTAGAAATGCTAACACTTCTCAATTTTATCTCAGAAAGAAACATCTTGAGAGCATGTCTAGCCTCATAGAAAATGACAGGATAAGCTTCTGCATGACTGAGAGCCAATGAGGTAAACTGCTTTCACAGATAAATTACAACCAAATGTTTGAAGCAGTAGAATGACTAATAAGTATGAATAGTTGATGAATCTTTCTATAAGAAAGAATACAAACAGTGTGAACAGAAAACCTATAGAGCAGTCACAAGGGAGATTAAATATGCCAAAAGGCAGCCGAAGAACATTATTAATTTCCGTACTTTGTGGACCTGAGCTCCAGCCTCAGCCCCTCTCTTAGCATGTAACCTACAATTAACTTCAATTATCTTTTGTTTCTGTGCCAAATTAACTATTTGTAAGTCACATAATAGGAAGGGTGGGCAAATAAAAACAGAGCATACCTTTTGATGGTATTGTGTCTTCTGACGTAACACAGGTTAAACTATTGGGACCCCAGTAGAGTCTGTTTTAGCAGTGTCATTTTTTAACCTTCTCAACGAGAAGCTTGCTATGAAATGACAAGAGAGTAGGATTCATAGTTAAACTAAGGCAGCACTGGCTTAAGCCTCTAGCATTTTGCGTTGTTTTTGGATGTCTGTCTGTTTATTGCATGAATTGGAATTTTACCCCAAATTTTATATATCATTTTTTCAACAGAAATTGTACTTTTCAAAAATGACTTGTAGAGCCATGTATATGTTATAGATTAGTTACAAATGTGATATAAATGACCAAAAATTGGTCAAACATCTTTCCATTTTTCAGTTCTCCATAATAAAATATACATAACATTGACAGATTCAACAGTTTTGTTTTCCAATATTACTCAACATTTTTCACTCAAAACTCAATGAATGCTCATATATAAATATGCTCATATATTGTACATCTGATTGGCCTACAGGGGTCACCAACTCCGGTCCTGGAGGACCACCGTGGCTGCAGGTTTTCATTCCAGCCCTTTTTTAATGAGTGACCTATTTTTGCTGCTAATGAACTTCTTTTGAACTAATTTTAATTAACTTGCTCTTGAAGACTCAGACCCCTTAATTGTTTCTTTCTCCTTAATTAGGAGCCAAACAATAATGAGATACAAAATGAGCCAAAACAAATGGCGTCCATCATACAATATCTGAAAATAAAGAACAATAAAGGTCTCAGGAATGTTAGTCTGCTCAGGTCCCCAAAACATTTTAACAGTGCTCTTAGAAAAGAGGAAATCAACAATTATAGAAATGTCTGCTAATGCACCACGAGAGCAGCAACAAGCAACGGAATTAAAGAACTGGTTTAATTAATGACAAGAATCAGCACCTCATTAAGCAGCTGGTTGGAGTTAAATTGGTTGAGGTTTGAGGCCCTCACTTAGTTGGTCTACTGTTGGCTCCCTCACTTCACATTTCATTTCTGTTTGGGTGCCATTTAAGGAAAGAAATGAAGCAATTCAGAGGAATGATGAAGAAATCTTAAAAAGGCAATTCAATTTAAGTGAATTCACAAGAAGTTAATTAGCAGCACAAACCTGCAGCCACTGTGGTCCTCCAAGACCGAAGTTGGCGACCCCTGGTCTAGAAAGTCAATTCAGGGCTTGATTGGTTCTCTAAAATATCATTCTTGCAATATTCTTTACAGGAAGTCTGTATATGAAACTTCTGTATAACTACAGATCCAAATACCCAACGTACCCTGAGAGAAATTAGCGTGTCAAAGTGCGTAGAGGCACATGTCTCAAGACGTTTTTTACCTGACTATGCAGTGACATCAGAGATGCACTGATTGCTCTGTGGAGATGAAGCTGGGGGATTTTCAGAGCTGCAGTTGTGTGCTTTCCGGTGCAATTTTCATTTTTTTTTTTTTTCTAAATAAAACGATCATTTAAAATATGGCCATAAATACAGAGTGCCCCCCAGTTTGTGTGTCTACCCCATCAGCAGGCTGGCCGACTTCTGAGTGCTAACACAATAAACATATGATTATAGTATGGGTGTCTCACAAGGATCGGTGTGGATTTTTTAATATAAATTTGGCTTTTGGTGGTCCATGGACTATGACACTACAAATCATTCCTGGACTCTAGGCTTTACCCATAGATATCATTTTAAATACTTGTGGTGCTCTGGATGTGCCTTATAACTGCATTATGTATTTAAGCCTGTCTGGAACTGTACATCACATAGCTTTCTGTATAACTGAAAATCTTATTAGCATGTTAAAAATGTATTAATTTTGGTTTCTTTTCACCCAGGGAATAATACCAGAGGAGCCACAGGAATCAAAAGTGGAGCATTTAATAAAATGTAAACACATAAAGGAGCGAAACTCCAGGGAGAACTTAAAGTATCAAAAAAGAGATAAATCAAGTCTTAGTTTCTGTACAACCATCAAGCACTCCATTTCACAGCTCTTGTCTTTGTTACTTTGTCCCAGTGGTCAAAAGAAACAAATTACATTTACTCTCGTTATTATGCTTGAGTAGTTTATGTAGGGAATTGCTATTTTCTGAAGCATTTTAATTGCAAAATACATTTACTCTTTAAAAATTACATTATTTCTAAATAATTCTACCTTAAATTTTCAATGTGGATCACTACAAAGTCTGGAGTTCACAGGGGCCGTTTAAAATTAAAGTGCATGCAAAAAACTTTGAGACTGTAGGATTGAGATTGTGTAGGAGGCACATGGGATTGACAGGCATTCCAGCAGGAAGTCAGGGAGACCCACGAGTAAACAGAAAGGCATACCGGCCAAGAGAGGGAAGGATGACACACCGGGACAGAGGTGTCCTAAGGGATGGATGAACATCCCAGCCATAGAAAATTCTTCACCCAGGCCGGCAGCCCCAAACAAATGGACAGGCATCGCAACTGGACACATACTTAATACCTTCCCTGGTTGGGCTAAAAGAGGACAAGGAAGGATTTGTCTCTGAGGGATGTTTATTCCCCCCAGACACTAGGTGGCAGCAGCCTTCCATATCAGTGCCCATTAGGGAACTAGCAGGGAATGCCAGGAGTTGTAGTCCGGTAGCACAGACCTGCTGGGGTCTGTGGGTGCTGCAAGGGGGCACTGCAGGGTGAGCTGCTCCCTGCTATATTGGACTTCCATATAACCTAAAAGTACTTCCAATGGGAAGCAGCCCTGGCACCATAGGTACTCCCAGGTCCTCAATAAAAGGGACTGCACTCCAGGCGAGTCAGAGCTGGGAGAAAGGAAGGCAACACACGACTGGAGGGGGGTGGTGCGGTGGTGAGAGGAAAGGAATTGTGAGGAGAAGTGAATTGTAAGAAAGATTGCTTGTGCTTTGTTACTTTTGAAGTATTTTTGGTTAATAAACCATCCTTTATTTGAATCTGGGACTGAATTTATGTGATCATGTTGGGGATCGCTGGTGCACAGTTTCTTCACAGTTGCCAATTCGGAGTGCTAATTATTTTAGCAAGTGATGCAATAGCTGTCTCTCTTGTTTCTCTCTTGTTTGAAGTGGGCGCATCTCAGTACATCACAATGTAGCAATCTACTGTATTAGACAAGAGCTGCATGTGTGCTGTGGGAGCTCCCACCTTAAATTTAGGCCACCGTGACTTTATGTGTCTGCTGGACGTGGAGATACAAGTGCAAAGGAAGATGCAATGGAAAGTTTATAAAAAAGTGACAATACCGTATATCTCCGGTCAAATTTAGAAGAGCTGTTCAGCTTCATTATGTGGTATAAACTGCATCCCAAACCCTCTTTACAGTTACCTGCAAAAGAATTTGCCACAATTTTACAAAAAGAAAAGAAAATGAAAGTACATTGATTTTTAATCAAACAGAGTGTTTAAAAAACCCAGCATAAATGATACAAATCATAGTCAATGGTATTGAAAAATTCTCAAAAAAATGTGGATAGCCATATATTGTTGTAGTCATCCATGCAAAAGGAGAAAGAGGAATAACATGCAGTATCATTTTAAAAAAGATGTTCTGGTACAGCACAAAATACATATGTGAGCTACATTTAGCATATCCATCATTTCCTAAACATATGTGCTATACATTGGTAAGTTTATATTTTGCAGTAATAGTCTGTTTACGAAATCAAGCGCTGGTAACATTTTCAGCTTCTCCATTTGAACAAAGCCAGAGCCAAAACTCCTCATTAGGAGTTGAGAAGCTGGGTGGACACACAACTTCTACATCTGCTGGCAACATCTACACCTAGTTTTTAGAGTTAAGATGTTACCTCTGTCTTCAGTTTTTAAAAATGTCCTTCTCTATGCTGGCACTATACACATTGTACTTGCCTAATATCAACATGTTCTGAAAGATGCCATCACCGTTTTCTTCCTTATGTCTACTAATGCACTTTTTTGTGAAATTGTGGGCTTTTCTATTCTCTCCACAGAAAGATTGCCATCACAAATTATACTTTATAGTAATAAATATAAACTATACTGTTAACTGATATTTAGAGATGATTTTATGAACTTGTGTACCATGCATTCATTGTCATGATATTTTTTTTGTGTGTTTTACTATTTGAAATATACATCACTGATGTGCAATGCTATGAGTGTAGCCAACAACTTTTTAATAAGAGTCTAAATATTATAGCTGCCTTTCAAAGTGCAATTATTAAAGTGTCTACTAAGAAATAATACTGTATATTGATTTGTTTCCTTAAATTTAAATCTCAAACCAGGGAGGTAAAAGTATGAGATACTTTGCGTTGGCGAAGGGCTCAGTTTCCTAGAAGTACACAATAATGATTATAGTTTTAAGCCAACAAGGCTGCTGTGCTGTTTATTTTGATTTTGATTAAAAAATAAAAATATTATTATACTTGAAAATCTAGAAGAAAGAAATCATTCAGTCATATTTGTTTTAATTGATTCTGGCATTTAACCAGTCATTTTGCAACTTTTAATGGAAAGCTTTACAATTGCAATTATGTATTTCAAATTTTCTTCTTAGTATATAAAAATGAACCAAATGAAATGAAAACAATATAAAAAAACCTAAATAAAGAGCATAGCAGCCTTCTTGAATTTATATTTCAGTTATTACTCTGCACTTGTGTGGTCTGCTTTTATAACCTTAAATCTCATTCTAGTAGAGGGTAGTACAGCATACTTTGCAATTTGCTAGAAGTGTAAGATAATAATTACAATTTTAAGTCATTGAGGCTTGTATGGTCTCTGTAGATTTTCTAACAAAAATAGAAAATTTCTACTTTTACTTAAGGTTGTGTCAAGTAGCCAGAATTGTAGTCAAAGAAAAGAGTGGCAAGTCAAAAGGTAAAAAGGCTATAAATAAAAATACAGCCAAAAAGCACGAGATGTAAATCTTAATCTAAATCATTGGACAGAGACATTTTTTGCAATCAGTAAATTTAAAAATGAACAAAATGTAACCACACTGAATTTGTTTTCTTTATGAATTCAACCTTGAACGGTAAGGAATGTAGAATGCCAGCTTTGCACTAGTGATGTCACAACATGTGACCTCCAGGAGTCACATTCCAATGACGGAGTGTTGTTTCCCAGCAATAAATGCATTCCTTAGCTTTCAAAAGTCATGTTAGTATGCTCTTTTGGGGGTTTCTAAGGTCAAGGACTCTAGTATTTATTTCATTTTAGGCTTTCTTGTGTTTTTAAATGTTAAAAAATGATCCTCATTCTTCCGCAGTACTGTCTTGATTTTTTAATGGCTGCTGCCATTTTGGAAACTGGTTGCAAAGATGAAATTCCCCAGTGCTGGGATGTGGTTCCAAGAGGTTGCAAGATTCTTTAAAAGCTGGTGCCACATGCAGCTAATTGTCCAAGATAGGATTCTTACAAGAAAAAAAGAGTCTCCATATTTTTCTGCCCTCTCATTACAATTTATGTCTCATGGTCGTGGTCCTCTGCATGTGCCATTTTTAGTTCACGCTCTATTCTTTGATTACGATTCTGGCAACATGTCCTGAGCTTTGGTATTTAATTACTGCATTTACGCTTATGACCCCTACATGAATTCTACCTTGTCCATACCATCTTCTAATTCCATCCTCTGTCAGACTCAAAACTGCTGTTGCCTTATGCAAGACGTACATTAAACACAATATAGTCTGATCTAAGAAACACTTTAATGGTTCTTTTAAAGAATACATTGATAAATTACAATTGAAATTATATGGTTGTTTTTGTCAAAAATGTAATGAGATGTTTCTATAAACAATGTATTTTCTTATAATTTCAGTCGATTATTGTATGTGTATTGATTAATCACATCCATTCTGTATATTTTATAGAAACCATTTTAGGTAGTACTTGAATCAATCAAACAATTCCTTAGCTATAGCACTGCTTAAAGTGATCTGTTTATATAACTTCACCCATTTAAAAACAATATAGAAATATAAGGACCATCATTCTGTCTAAACACATTAAAACGTGACATTACACTTAATATTATAGGCCTAAAGCAAAAAGTGATCGCTTGTTAAGTGCAGGAAGGAAATTAAATAAAATGCATCCTGGAAAGTACATACTGTATCAACTAGCCCAGTTTACTGTAAATACAAAATAGGATTAATCTCTCAAAATCAGTGTAGTGAGATTAAGTTAAGACATCTAATGTGCTTTGTTAATAAGCTCGTAGAACATGATCAGCACACTCGTTTTAATATATTTTATCTTAATTTCAGTATAACTTTTACTAAAATAATGAATGTTTAAGTATTACACTAATACTCAAACTTGGTGAAAGTCATACATCAAAAGCAACTTTGCAAAGCTTAAAAAATATATTGAAAGCAAAGCAACCACCAAAATGTTGAAATTAATTATTTCTCTGTTTCAGGCTATCTTTCTAGTGCCTATTAAAGTAATTATATTTTCTACTGTGAGAAATACACAGCTTGTATACTAGTACTACCATAATTATTGTTTGCTTCATTAAAGTCCAAGCTCTGCCGTTTTTTGCAGCTTTTCTGTAGTCACTACAGTAATAGTTATAGTCATTGGTATTGTGGCTGTTAAAATAATTATTTCTTAACTGAAATAGAAGAATTGCAATGGCATGGTTCTGCTTTCGCAACAGCCATTCTTAAATATATATTCTTTTTAGCTAGAGACCATTTATGGAAATATTTCAGTCTTAAAGGGTTTATTATTTGCATTTAGATTTTAAAGAATTTAACACTTTTATGCAAAATAGGAGTATATGCCAAAACAGGCTACTCTAATGTCCACCCTTTGGCATCCAACTGCACGATTACACCAGAGAAAACACCAAACATTCTTTTTCTATTCTTAGCTCGCTGTAGTAGTAGTAGTTAATAAACAATATTTTTGTTAGGAAGTTTGGGCTTAAAGTCGGTTCATTTTTGCTCCGCTCTGTTGCTACTCATCTTGAGTACTGTGTGCAGTTTTGGTCTCCAGGCTACAAAAAGGACATAGCAGCACTAGAAAAGGTCCAGAGAAGAGCGACTAGGCTGATTCCAGGGCTACAGGGGTTGATTTATAAGGAAAGATTAAAAGAGCTGAGCCTTTACAGTTAAGTCAAAAGAAGATTAAGAGGTGACATGATTGAAGTGTTTAAAATTTTGAAGGGAATTAGTACAGTGGATCGAGACTTGTATTTTAAAATGAGTTCATCAAGAACATGGGGACACAGTTGGAAACTTGTTAAGGGTAAATATTGCACAAACATTAGTAAGTTTTTCTTTACACAAACAACAACAACAACAACATTTATATAGCACATTTTCATACAAAAAATGTAGCTCAAAGTGCTTTACATAATGAAGAATAGAAAAATAAGAGACACAGTAAGAAAATAAAATAAGTCAACATTAATTAACATAGAATAAGAGTAAGGTCCAATGGCCAGGGGGGACAGAAAAAACAAAACAAAAAAAAAAACTCGAGACGGCCGGAGAAAAAAAATAAAATCTGCAGGGATTCCAGGCCATGAGATCGCCCAGTCCCCTCTGGGCAATCTACCTAACATAAATGAAACAGTCCTCTTTGTATTTATGGTTTTCACGGAAGGACTTGATGATGATGATGATGATCACGTGGACTTCTGGCTTTTAGTCCATCAATGCTGGGACATCATGGTGCTTTGAGTAACTTGGTGGTGGCGCAGGCCGCCACCACAGAAAAACCGTAAAAAGAAACAGAAGAGAGAGTAGGGGTCAGTACGGATTTTAGTGCCACCATGAATAGTTATTATAATGAATTGAACATACAGAGTATCAGGATTAAGATAAAGTGAAGTTATGAAAAGGCCATGTTAAAGTAATGTGTTTTCAGCAGTGTTTTAAAGTGCTCCACTGTATTAGCAAACTAATAACTTGTGGGTTGATTAGTATTACACAAAGAGCGATATACACTTGGAATAAGCTACCAAGTAGTGTGGTAGACAGTAAGACGTTAGGGACTTTCAAAACTCGACTTGATGTTTTCATGGAGGAAATAAGTGGATAGGACTGGCGAGCTTTGTTGGGCTGAATGGCCTGTTCTTGTCTAGAGTGTTCTAATTTCTATTTATGCAACAAAAATGTCTTTATTCTTAGCATCAATCCCATAAAATAGCTTGCTTCTCAGACCTTTAAAACCTTTACATTTGCTTTTAAATTTTGATGTTTTGTTTATTTTTTAATTCATATAAATAATTTATTTTGCTTACTGGTGAAAGGAATGCTGCTGCCTTTCGGATGGCTTTCCATTGTATTTGTAGTAAATTGTCCAGTAATAGAAATTTACTAAAGGTATGATGGTAAGTTCAGTTATAGAGGTTGACTTCATTTAAAGGGATGGATTAAACTTCACAAACAATATTCAGTGGGAGAACGTGATGCCCGGGGTGCAGGCAGCTTGAATTAGCTTCTTGAACCCAGGACATCAACAAACATGGATCAAGATGGACTAGGGTGAATAAGGGCTCACAAACAACAAAGTTTGGTGCAAAGTGTGTTTTATTTTCCAAATAATAACGTTTACAAATTGTGGTGCAAAATCTTTTTCAATAAACAATCCTTTGAAATCAATGGCAAAATCAGGTTTGAATCAGTGTTTTAGCTCCTCCTACCAGTGTTGCTCTTTCTCTCTCTCTCTCTCTCTCTCTCTCTCTCCCCCGTCCTCACTCTGCTCACCCACCTCCCAGGTATACTCAGCAGAGGCGAGATACCAGCGACAGCAGCCCCATATGACTCATGTCCCAATCGACTGTCCATAGGCATCTGCTGGGATGCACTGTGCCCACCAGTCTGTGTTCCTGAGCCCCCATGATTGCTCTGGCTCACTGCCATTCAGCAGGAGCAAACTGGTCCACCGCAAAAGTAACTCTCAGCACGCTTCGCTACAGGATTTCCACTGAAAGCTTCACTGCCCTCACACCACGCTGGATTCCACCAGATTCTCTGTTCTCTCATTTCCTCAATTTATTTATTTATTTTTTCTTTATTCCCTTTCAGCCTTCTTTATACTGTATGTGCACAGATGACTTAATTACAACCTGCAGAATGGCAAAGTGGAAACTGGCTGAACTAATTGCACGTTCACTTGTGATTAGCCCGTTCTTCCCATTAAACACCCTGGGGCCATATAACTGTTTGTACCCAGTGAACCTGAACTACACCATTTTTATTTAACACCTCACAAACTGCCACCAACCCCTTACTGTGTACCGCAGAGATAATCCTAGATTAAGCTGAAATGGACAGAAAACTATGAAAGAGGAGCCACTGGATATGAGTGAAGGTGTTTAACAATCCAAATAATTTATGTAATTTCTCATAAGAAATAGCAGCCCATGCTTTATAATTGTTTATTCACCTTCTCCCTCTTGGAATGAAGTATACCCCCCAATGTACTGGGTCAACAAAGAGTAATATTCTGTGAAATTCAAACTCAGATCGTATATGGCTGAAATGATGCGGGTTTTTCTTTCAGCTTTAATTTTAATTGTTGTAGCAGACAAGAAGTAAAGAGATACAAAGAGAGAAATAAGATGACCAGCTAATTTGTGGGTTTACAAATGAGTTCCCAGAGAGGTGCCATTTTGGCCTCAATCAATGTGTTAAATATAAGCCATTTCTCACTGTTAATGAAACTCTTTATTTAAGTTGATGTCTTTCTCAGAAAACATTTTGGAAAACACACAGCAATAGGACTCTGCAGGACAGGACCGGCAGGCCTTCTTTTTATTTTATTTTATTTTATTTTACATATTTCCAAAAAACTTCTAATCTATTATCACAAGAGTGAAAAAAATATATAAACTAATATCCCAAAAGGTAGTCCTCGATTTGATGACCAAGCCAAACTGGTAGTTTATGGTAATGATGACAGCACAATTATAATCTTACCATGAAGCCCCATTAACTTATAAATTAAATATAAGACCCAAAATAAACTGAGAAGACCAATATAATCAAAAACCTCAATGAAACTGAAGTGTAACGATTATCTGTGAACATTCACTCATGATTTCTGTTTCCTGCATCTCATCAACAAAATCAAAGAATGCAATACCTTCACTGAATCATTGTACAGACTCAGGGAGTTTTTCCCATGACATACCAACTATGGAGGACTTTTTAATGGAGTACCAGGAGTGAGTGTGAATTGACAATGAATTCAGAGATTGTGGTAGACAATGGATGACAATATTTACAATCATTTAATGTAAGTTCTAATGTAAGCCCATTTACAAGATGCTTATATTTTGAAAGAAATCAGCCTTTAGAAATGCACTAAAGCCTAGAGTTGTGGTTGCGTTGATGGTTTAATTCTACTTTGTCACGTCTGTGCCATGCTACTTTGTTTATTATTATGATTATAATTATCGTCATTATTGCTATAATTATTATTGATGGATCATTATCTGTGTGGTAGCCTGTGCTTCTTTTACCCTACCTCACTGTTTATGATAAGTTGGCATCCATGGTGATCTCATTTGGGCACACCACAGATTTCAAAACCTGTTAATTTTCTTCTTTCTGAGAGCACAGACATAATATTTTATGGACATGTGAAGATCAATATTCTCAGATCTAATCTTTTTCATTACAAACATTTTACTAAGACACATTTTCCGGATGAACAGTAAATCCTTGTTATCTGAGGATTCTGTTCTCCTCAAATTCAGTTATCCACTGTTGTAAAAGTGTAACTTAACTCGTGACCCCCGTTGTCTAATCATACCTATTCATAGCCATGCACAGCAGGAAAAAAATCATAGAGGCCTATCTCTCAAAAATGAAATGTGAGATTAAATAATAACAGGTCTTTGATGCTGTTTGATGTCCAGGTCTGCATATGCAGTAAACTGATGTAAGCTGTTGAACCTCATTCATGATGGGGACCAATGCTTGGAACTGGTCCCTGTGAACAGGAAATTCACAGTTAGGGCAAGTCATAACCTGGCACTGATCATGCCACTGCCCTTTGTACATACTGTCTATCGCTACTTCCAACAGGATGGTCTAGTGAAGTCTTCAGATCAGCCCTGCTTTGGTTCCTTGTGGTCTCTGGCTGAGCACCAAGAAGCTAATCATTGACTATATAGAAAGTAAAAATTGTAGCAAGGTTTCTGTAGGACAGCCTGCAAGAAGCTCATTATCAAGCCTTAACGGGAGAGAGCAGAGGGCTTCCCCTCAACTTGGTATCCAGCCGAACCCTAATCCTCTGGCAGAATTATAACAAAGATTTATAACAAATTGTAACAAGAATTGACTGTACTTTGGATGCAAAAGAGATCAGGTTAGCTAGTCATCTTTTGAGTCACATTGTTTGTGTTTTATACTGGGTTACAAAAAAGGAAAAATTAAGGGTTCTGTTTCTAAAAAAGAAAGTCAATTAAAATTTAGGCAAAAGAAGTAAATCCCAGGAGTAGTAATTGGTTACTAATTTAAAAAGTGTCTGAAGCAAATACCTGAGACCACTACAGTCCTATACGCTCTGACTTTGAAACCGCTGGTTCCCAATTCTCTAATTAAACAGGTACCAATACATTTGTAATTATAGGGAAATTACTGTTGCTATTTTCGATATATCTAGTACAATTAAAATCCAACACATCCTGTTCTTATCTATTTCCAAAGCAAGGCATAACCTCCAAAAAAAATATTCGTACAATTTTAATCTTCAAGACATGGAACATGTTCATATTTAACAGAATGCATCATGAAGAATCTAGGCAATAACCTTCAACATTCATGATTGCTTCAGGCCCAGTATTTAAAATTTATGTTCTCAAAAACATGGGGTGTATTCTGAATCAATTACGTTTCTATTTCCTATAAAATATCATTGGGGATATTCTTCTTCTTAAACCTGGTTTAAAATTGCTATCTTTCAAAGACAAATAAGCTTAAATCTCACTGAAGGGTGAGAAATGACAATACAGATATCTCCTGGAAAAAATAAATCTACAGAGTGGCAGTAATGTGACATTATTATTCCTTTGGATCCCCATCTTTGGAAATTCATTTAAAGATTTTTACCAAGGTAATTACCAGACAGTATAGCTTTTTTCTTATGTGAGGAATAAGGGAATAATGCACATTTCATTATATTCTTGAATGCTGGAGGTAATTCTTTAGTGACATGCACACCACAGTCTTGTACAGGGATAACGTTTGTCTGTCATTACTCAGTAGAATCCCTAGGAGAATATACCGGGAAAAACTTAAAGGAGTCAAACACATAGCTAAATATTCTAACCAGTCTGTGTCATTCAAATTTTAGCTGTATTTACAGTAAATATTTTTCTTCATCATAATAAGCAGAATATTTAGTTTAGTATTCTAAGAACTTACATTCACATTTATTCAGTTAGCAGATGTTTTTACCCAAAATGACTTTCAAAAGAGGTCAATATAATTGACTAAACATCAGAGAGAGAGACTTTTTTGGAAAAGTGCTTTAAAAGAAGGTTACAAAATTGATCATCACAAGTGAAGAGCATTAAACCAAAGAAAACATAAAGCTGATTAATTTTCTTTAGTTTCAAGACTCTATCAAAACCATTATTAATTCAAGAGATCTTAAAGGAACAAGAGAGTCTTGAAATGCTTCTTAAACACAGTGAGGAAACCAGCAGTTTGGAGAGAGGTGGGCAGCTCTTTCCACCAGCTTGGAGCTACACATGAATAGAGTCTGGGTTGAGATTTGATGCCACACAGAGATATTTGGCATTTTTTGATATTTGCTACACTGTATTAATCCCCAAGCAGAGATTGTCTTTTCACATGACCTCTGGAGGTCGCATCACTGCAAAAAGGAGCATTGGACCTCACGGGTGTCTCCATATACATAGGTGCTGACCCAATAACTTCTCTCAAGGCAAGCAGCAAGGATGTGAACTGAATACATTCTGTCACATGCAGCCGATGTAGTAACCTAAAAAAGGAGTGACGTGCCCATCTCGGCTGGTTGAAAACAAGAAATGATAAAATACACTTTAGTCTAATTAAACTGATTTTATTTAATCGGTGACACAGTGTAAGATGTATAATTGCTTTCCTTCATTTACACACCTATCCTAGTGAGGTTTAGCATTCTTTTGTAGTATTCCCAGAAGATGTCATGAGATTGAGATACTGAACTACTCTAGCATGTACAACATCTACCTGAGGTCTTCTCATATAGGACTGTGGCTGGTAAACCCTTCGAGGCACTCAGGGGCATCCCACCTATAAGCCCTTATCTCTTTTTTGTGTTCCCACATATGACTGCCTCCCAGATAGGTTCTGGTGTGTGTGTGTCTGATAACTGATGGTAAATTCTTCTTCAAGTTGTTTGACATTTAGAGTGCTTCCCCTTAGAAATATCTGGCCAGCATTTAGGTGGCTATAGCAGACTAGATGCAGTTTTCTTTCAAAGAACATCAGGAAGGCTTTAAAGCTGCTGTAAAGGTAAGCGTCTGTAGGATGTAGACTAGTCTTATTTCTGGTCAGAGTGGTGGAGCTCCAGCCAGAGCCCGATGTGCTGAAAAAAGTAGTAGATCTCATGCTCAATGAAAGGTATGGAAGAAGGACTGGAAAATGCCTTATTTCTAAGAAAAATCAATAATTAACAATATCATAAACACAGGTGTTAAATAATAATTTTTAATTTCTGAGAAATAGATCTGATAGATCATTTGTTGATCTCTTAATTTGTCTAACTGCATAAATCATATAGTGTAATTTTTTGGAAGGCAGGCCAACACCAACCACCATATTTTGCTCTCTGCCTATTGACTTGAGCAAAATACTACCCACAAAAATGTAAAATAACAGATTTAATGAGAAGTCAAGCAAAATGACACCTTTAATTGGCTAACTAAAAAGTATCTCATTGCAGTCTAACTAATTACAGTCTTACAATGATTACGCGAGGTGACACTTCCCTGGTCATGGGTGACTTCAATGCAGCCACTGGCACTGACAGGGCTGGCTATGAGAATTGTCTCGGTCCCCATGGGTCTGGTGACCATGGTGAAAGTGGCTCCATGTTCCTGACTTTGCAAAAGGCCAGGGGCTGCGAATTGCTGGATCCTGGTTCCAGTGCCTTTAGCCGCATCGTTGGACTTGGTACTCCAATACTGGTGGTGCGGTGAGGGAGATTGATCTCATCCTCGTGGGCAGACGCTGGAGGCTCTTGCAAAACTGCAGGGTCTACAGAAGTGCCCAGTTTGTGAATTCTGACCACAGATTTGTTGTTGCTACTCTTAAGATCCAGCTTAGGTCCAGTAGGTTACCGCCTACTAGGAAAATTAACCTGGACTTGGCCAGACTCCAAGACCAGGCTGTTTCTAATGAGTTTGCATGCAGTTTGGATGCAACTGCTGATCCTAATGTGATGTGGGAGACTTTCCGTGACAAGACCTGAAGGTTGCTGAGGATTGTGTTGGTGTTACCGGTGCTCCCAGAAGGAGGTGTTTCAACTTGCAGGGCACCCTAGATATCATTGAGAGGAGTTGCTGTGCACGGCTTAATGGCAATTCTGGTCTGTACCGGGAACTGAGAAGGACAGTTGCGAGGGCTCTGAGGGCAGATAAAGAGGCGTTTGTTAGAGGAATCTGTGAGCAAGTGACACACCATCTGTGGTCTAGCGACCCACGTCCTGCTTACAGAGGAATTGAAGCATTACGCACATCCAAATCTGTTCCTCGGAGAGTCGCAGTCAGAGCGGCTGATGGAACGGTCCTTACGGATGACACTGCAGTTGTGACCCACTGGGCTGGTTACTTTGAGCAGCTGTTCAAAGCTGATCCTCTGGCTAGGAGATTGGATATCTCTGGGTCCATGATTTCTGAGGCTGATCCTCCAATTGGCTGTGAACCACCTAATCTCACTGAGATTGCACAGGTGGTGAACCAGCTGAGGACAGGCAAGGCTGCAGTAATCTGTGGTATCAGGGGTGAAATTCTCCAGGCTGGTGGTAAGGCTCCTGGTATTGCAAGCAATCTTTGCTTTCATTTGGGAGACTGGCATCATCCCAACTGACTGGAAAACGGGAATTGTCGTCCCTATCTGGAAAGGGAAAGGTGATTGCCAGGATTGCGGCAACTACAGGTGAATAACACTGCTCTCAGTGCTGGGTAAGGTTCTTGCTAGGGTCATCCTCAATAGGATCCGTGATCACTTGCTCACCTACCAGTGACCGGGACACTCTGGTTTTATGCCTAAGAATTCTACCATCGACCACATCCTGACACTGAGGGTTCTCATGGAGCGCAAACGCGAATATTGGCAGAGTTTCTTTGCAGCTTTTGTTGATTTTCGTAAAGCGTTCAACTCAGTTGATCGAGCTGCCCTATGGGACATCCTGAGGTTTTGTGGGATCCCCTCGAGGTGGCTGGATATCATAAGCAGCCAGTACACTGTGGAGTGGAGGCGGAACCTCTGTGTTTTTTCCAGTTGATTCTGGGATTTGTCAGGGGTGTGTTCTTGCTCTTACTCTGTTCAAAAATTGTATGGACTGGGTGTTGCACAAGGTTGAGGTGTTCAGCAGCTGTGGAGCATCTGTTGGTGAAGAAAGTGTTACAGATCTTGACTTTGCTGCCGATCGTGGCCTTCAAGAGACTGAGTGAGGAGTCTGAGTGTCAGGGATTGCAAAAACTAAGATCCAGGCCTTTATTGACCTGTTAAGCAAAATCATCAACAGTGTGTCTGCCTGCGGAGTGAGTGTCAACCTTGTCGAGAGGTTTACTTACCCTGGCAGTGACATTCATGTCTCTGGTGACTTCCTTTGGAGTTAGTAGACGGATTGGGAGAGCATTGGGGGTCATGAGGTCACTGGAAAGGGGTGTGTGGCGCTCCCAATATCTATGCAATAGGACAAAGGTCCAAGTCTTTAGAGTCCTGGTGCTTCCTGTCTTGCTATATGTTTGAGAGACATGGACGCTATCCAGTGATCTGAGATGAAGACTGAACTCCTTTGGTACTGTGTCTCTCCGGAAAATCCTTGGATACTGTTGGTTTGACCTTGTGCCGAATGAGCAGTTGCTCATAGAGTCCTGAATGAGACACATTACCTGCATTGTGAAGGAGTGTCAGTTATGGCACTATGGCCATGTGGAGAAATTCACCAAGAGGCGATCCAGCTCGTAGGATCCTCATTGTTGGGGACTGGAGGGTGGGACTGGACCATGTGTCTGCCTGGGGGGTTGCCAACCGAGATCCCAAGCTGTTTCATCGTGTGGTGGGTGCGGCAATGCACTGTACCAGTGCATGCTCCCCAACTTGACTTGACTTGAATGATGACATCTTGCCTGAAGAAGGGGCCTGAGTTGCCTCGAAAGCTTGCATATTGTAATCTTTTTAGTTAGCCAATAAAAGGTGTCATTTTGCTTGACTTCTAATTACATCCATAATGGCTAACACAGTACAAAACTTTAGTACAAAATAACAGATTTGTAATTATTCAACACCAGACAAAAAATCAAAACAGAAACAACAAACCATGCACAATAACGGCTCAAGCACTTCCAAGCAGGTAAGAGAGAACAGACAATAATAATATTCTTAACCACGGCGGTACATTTTTCCAACTTTCACATTCATTGATAATCTATTCCCTTAACACATGACCTGACTCCATACCCTTTCAATGACCAATGACAAAACCAAAAAACAAACACCTGATTCAACAATCACGATAAAAAAGGTAATAAACAATTCTCTCACTCATGACATTCCTAGATACATAAAACTGGGAAAACCTCACCCAGATTTCACGACAGCCTGCTGTTGACATATTTCTGCCACTGCTGTCCACCTAGTAAAAGAAGTCAGCTGCGTTCCTTGAAAGGCTTGTAACACTTTAATGGTGTCTCTCCTGCTCTGGCGATATGTTTTGGCCAGTGATTTTCCAGTGTTTCCATCAGAAAGCAAAATAATGTTCATCTTTGATAAACTTTTTCCTGTCCTTACTCTTTTCATTTTTGAACTTCCCCCAGACTTACCCATGTGACTTTTTTATTCATTCTGCTTCTTGTTACAGTGGGAGGCAGGTAATGCTTCACATAGAAATAACAAATATATAGACCTGACATGTAGCTATGTGACAGAGTTGCATATTTTCCCCTATCTCTCAGACAGAGCTTGCGTCTTCTACTTCATACGTTGTTCAGACTGTTGACAGTAGGTCTGGTCATCCAATCTGAAGAAGAGCCAGTAAGGTGAAGGATTTTGGTCTGGGCTAAGCGTGCCTTTATCTCTAAGGTGAAACCAGGCATACAAATTAACCTTGTAGTGGGGGACCCGTCCCCTTCTTCTGTTCTAAGTAGAAGAGATCTAACTTTGAAAGATGTGATTATACAGTATTAACAAAGCATAATAACATAAATGTTTTGACAAGGAGAACAAGTCTACATGAGCTGTCATTTTCTAATCACCTTATGTTTCCAAAATACCACTGTAAATGTGCTGCTGTCAGCTGCAATAAATATATTATTACATTGTTATAATGGATGGGGCATGGTAGATCAGTAGTTCATCATCTTGGTTTCAAATCTGGATTTTGTTTGTTAGGAGCCTGTATGTTTTCCTTGGGTCCATATGAGTTTTCTCTCACACCCTAGAGGATTCTCCCCCATTTGAGTGCAATGTGGAGTGGGGCTTATGATGGACTGGTGCTCTGTCTAGGCTGTTTTCCTGCCTTGAACCTAATGCTTCAGCCAAGCAGAAACCCAGAATTGTATTAACTGGGTCAGAGAATGTTATGTTATTATTATAATGCTCTATGTATATCCAATTCACTGTGTAAAATAATTCTTAGACAAAGGATGACATGCATGAATAATGCTGAAATGGCAGTCAGATAATTTTTCAAATACCTGCCATGGTGATGAGTTAACATAGCAGCAAATATGACCACATTAAATACTTCATGAACAAATTAGTCACTTTACAAGTAAGCTGGATGTGAATAGAAAAGATAAATGTTCTGAAATGCCTATGGCTGTCATGTCTATTTTAATAACTAAGTCTAGGTATGATGGCAAGGAAAAAGGCAAGAAAATCAAAGAACACTTTATTACCCAGAATTAAAGGATATATTTTCTTAATTTACCAATAGGTAAACATTTTCTTAAGCATTGACTGAATAGTTAGACATTATTCAAATTAGAAAAAACTACCATATTGTGAAGTAGGTTGGTGTGCCAATTATTCACGCAACTTCCCTAGATAGTATTCCAGCAATAATGTTCAACATTTAGAGTCTTCATGAATTAAAACAGCTTAGCAATCATTATCTAATTTGCTTTCCAGATTGATAACATTCTCTGGATGTGTCTTCCAGGTTATCTTAATCCAATTACTATCAATCATCATATTCCTTTCAACACATTTCAAGTCATTTATGGTCATGACATTATATTTTTCTTCAGGCATCTACTTTGTGTTCTTGAACATGTCCCTGTTACCTTTGTCATTCTATAGCTCACTTGAAATGTACTAACTTGACACAATAGCTGATTTCCTCCTTAAAATGCTAAAATAAAACTCACACAGAACCTTAGAACATTTTTGACAAGAGCAAGTCATTTAGCCCAATGAAGCTTTCCAAACCTATCCATCTAATTTCTCCAAAATAACATTAAATTTAGTTTTGAAGGTCCCAAACTTACTTGGCAATTTCTTCCATGTTTCTATGGGTGTCTGTGTGAAGAAAACTTTTCAGATGTTTGTATGATTTACAAGTATGTATATATATTCATCACAAAATCTCCCGAACCATGAGGACTTGAAATTTGGAATGTAGGTTACCCTTGGCCTATAGGTGCTCGCTAAGAAACAGTTTTAAAAATTTTGTGGCCCAAGCCTGAAATTTCTTATAGTTTTTTATACCCATTTGTATGTCTGTCCGCTTTTCACGAGAGAACTACTTAATGGATTAAGATCAGGTTTTTTTTCTATAATTTGCTTGAACATTCTGTTGATTTTGCGACTTTCTCATTGCGCTAAGCTTCATAGTTTGCGTGCGGTACCGATTTATTAGTGCAAATCCGAGAGAGACTCATCGGGCTGCGGGGAGGGGAGTGGGGCCCTCCTCACTCATGCATCTGCCTTGTGGCGTAACCTTAACTCCGCTTAGTTAGTGAACAAGAGAACTACTTAATGGATTTAGACTTTTTTTTGTATAATTTGCTTGAACATTCTGGTTGATTTTGTGACTTCTCTCATTGTGCTAAGAATCATAGTTCGCTTGCAGGAGCAATATATTTGTGCTAATCCGAGACAGAGGCTGTGGGCAGAGGTGAGGGGGAAGAGTGATGTCAGGAGTAGAGAGCTGGCCTGGGCCCTCCTCACTGTCCTGTTTCACTAATACACAGGCAAAGCCGCAGGGGATGGCTAGTATATATATATATATATATATATATATAAATGAAGGCCTATGATATGGTTTGATATTTGTAGCTAGAAATCTAAAAAAGAGAGAAGATGAGTCACATATCTTAAAAAAACAGATTTTTATTTCTAAGCTTTCAACCCCTACCAGGAGTCATCATCAGAAGAAATGATTACACATACAGGAATCAAATGCAATATATAGCAAATGAGGAATGAGTGTAGGTGGGTATAAGGGGGTGGTGGAATAATAAGGTGAGGTTCTGAGTTTGCTGGTCATAAAGTCTTATTTAATATATTTGTGTTCTTCTATTTAAGTCTGCATATCCTGACTTCATGTCTAAGAATCTGTTGTTGGCGTTTTCGCTTGATAGCTACAATTCAGCCATCTCTCTGGCATTTTCAGTATTAGCCTTGAATTCTACTTGCACCATGTCCCAGTTAAACATGTGTCTGGTAGAACTTGCACATTCATACATCAGAGACCATGGGTCCTTCCTTCTGACAGCACTGCAATGCTCTTATATATGTGTTGGGAGTGTTTTAGATGTTTGTTCCATGTATACAGCTGGGCATGCATTGTATGGTATACTGTATACTGCGTTCCTTGTCTCTGCTGCCAATTTCCGGCTTTTGGCATTAAAAAAGCCTGACCGCAGAGTGTTTGCCTGGTTACGCACTATTTTGATGCCTATTTTAAAGATCGTGCTTGTATTGTAACCAAAATTAATAAAAGGTCTACATTAGGACTTCTTTATCCAGGAAGTAAAGCTTGTAGACAAGGATCCATCTGCTTCTATTGCTGGTCCGTGAATAAACATCAACTTCAGGTCAAACAATCTCCTCCACTCTGAGTTTAAATATATGTACAGTACATCATTCATAAACACTTTATGATTTAACCTTATAGCCATAAAATGACTATTATGGAATATGCAGAAATGGATGGATGGATATATAGCACTACACTGTGTGGACGAATATCGATGTATGTACGTATATACATGCATTATCACTTAACCAAACCTGGGAGGTCTGGAGCAAATCCTACCACCATTAGGAGAAAGTTATGAACAAAAACTCGGTGAGTTGCAGTCCATGGTAGGGCACACAAACACTCAACCACTCTTGCCAAAATTACCTTCATATTTTTGCAAGGTTAGAGAAAACCAGAGTAGAAGTGATTGATATAAAGACAATATGCAAACTCCGCACTGCAAAGGTTGAGATTTCAACTTATGACTTTGGAACTGTTAAGAAACAGGAGTAACTATACCACTACCATGTTTCTCTTAAGCTATATAAAAGATATAAATGATTTGCCAAATTGTATAATTTCTTACATAAAATGCAGATTCATATTTAGCATAAAAATGTAGCTATTTCAAAACTGCAATAATACGCTAATGCATATTTTTTTACATTTTCATTAAATGTTCATCTACTAAATCATGAAACTTAATACATTTTTTACATTTACTAAAACAGCTAAAACAGGATACTGATTTATTGAGTAATACACCAATATACTATAAATGTAATTTTAATAAGCCTTTAAAAAACTAAACTACTGACAGGCTGTTTTTCAGGAATCTGCTCTTAATGAGCCTTAAGATGCTTTAGATTATGAGTTGGTATGGAAGTGCTGTTCCAACAGTCTGTAGCAATGCTGTTTGGCTACTGCAGGCATCCTTGTAAAAAAAAAAGCTTTTTATTCAGAATATTATAATGTTTTTAATTATAGTGAAATATGCTTGAACAGTCATTATGTTGACATAATGATTTTTTCCTGCTGCCAGTTTAATTCAGCTCAGAATTTATCAGGCACACTGTGAGGGTTAAACCCACAAGAATGATAATTCTGAGCTAGTCTCCAGCTGGCCAGGTTTAAGAATATATAAAATGGTGATCTCAACATATACCACATTTGACTTTATATATTCAGAATTTTAATTGATGTATGTTGAATTTATTATTAGTTCAAAATTCAGTATATTTGCTGTTGGGTACTCCATGTTATTATTATTTTTATTATTATTATTATTATTAGATAGATAGGTTCAGGAACACCACTCATGAAAGAAGGAGCACCAGGCCAGACCTGACCTGTTAAATATTCCCTGCAGTAGACAGTTCGTGATTTATTATTGTACCATAGTCTGCCACTTTTGTTTAAAGTTTCAGTTTGCTATTAAATGGGGTGACCTGGCTGGCACTCCAACATTTCTCCAGTCCAGTTGTGGTACCATTCACAATATATGTGTGTGTTAGGTTGATGCTCCGATCGTTTGCCTGCTGATCTATTTTTACCCCAAAGCACTCAATCAGAAATCAATAATTTAGCTGATCTCAAAAGACTGTTTTTTCAGAACCTGCTTTTCTAGTTTTATGGTAATTTAGTTCTATTGCTGCGTTATGTAAGGTACTACGGCAGCATAGGCACAAAATAAAATACCTATATTTTTCTGAATATATTCTTTCTTGTATTAAATGAATTTGTTACCTTCATAAACAGAGCACTTGATGGAAAAACTTGATGAAACAAGATTTTGCCACAGACATTCCACATAATGTTGGGATAGATTTTCTAATAAACAGCTGTTACAGGTAACAAGCCCAACCAGCTATTAGCAAGACTGCAAAAAGCCCCCGAACAAGATTCTTATTTGTTGGTTAGCACTGTAAGAATGACACTATACAGCACCTGACCCAACACAGGAGGCACAACAAGCTTTAATTTTTCTTCAGCTGGAGGGCACGTCTTCCCCGTAATCCCTCCAGCCACAACACAGTCCCAAGCACAAATAAACACAAAAACCCTATCCTCTCTCTCCTCTTCTACCACAACTCCTCCTCAGCAAGCTTCGTCCTCCTCCTCCCGACTCTGGCCGCTGGCTCCCTTTTATTGGGTACCCGGAAGTGCGCCAGGTGGTTGATTATCGACATCTGGCTGCACTTCCGGGTAAGGTGAAACCATTGCCCAAAAGGGGCCAGCTGCTCTTGTTGCAGCACCCCCTGGCGGTGCTGTGGGCTGTGGAGAACTCCATCCCCCATGGAGCCCTGAAGGAGTCCGAGGCACTGCTGCAACACAGGGAGGCTGCCATCTAGCATCCAGGGGAAGATACTGGGTTTCCCACCCTTGTTCCCCTCGCAGATGTGGTGAGGGGGCGTCCCAGCCATCCATCACAGGGCCCTTCCCTCAGATGGAATTGGAATTGAGTTTTTTTTAAACCTTGGGTACAAAATCACACAGAAATGAAAAGATGAGTCAATAACTAAAATATATCAGCTTACTATGCAATACCGCAACACAATGAGTAAGGAGTGCTGTACATAGTTTAAAAAACTACTGCTAATGGGTTCACAATATGTGGCTAGCAAATAACTAGATTTTTATTGATTGTTTAACTAACTCTAGTTTCAGATAAAATAATAACTAACAAAGCACTCAGTCGAAACAAAAGCCTCAAAAATAAAAAGATATTATTGATAGCTTGTTGTAATCTAAATATGGAATATGTTTGTATTATTCATGTTTGATTGTTTTTATCTGTTATTTTTTATTTATTTTGCTATTTATGTGACATCATCATGGAACAATTTTGTGTTTGTTTTTTTTCCTGGGTGCCACTATTTTGTATTACTTTCTCATGAGTGCTGCCATGTTGTGTCTAATAACAATGCCAATCAGACAAGCATGGTACTAGATGTTTATTTAAGATGGCAGCTTTCTATACACTGCGTCAAAACTTTGTACAGACTGAACAGAGCAGCAGTCGTTTTGAACAGAGATAAAATTAGAGGATGGACTGAAAATATAAATAACCAAGGTCATGACCAGTAAAACAAGATTTAGTAGCACTGCCTAGGATATGAGATAAAAATCATCAGTAGAGAATCGTAGCCAGAATGTCAAAAATAAAGAACAGAGCCAAAGCCGTAATGTTAGATGTACTGTAAATCTTATTCAAGGTGTAGAGTAGAGTTCAAAACCAGAAATTTTTCTCAATGCTCAAAAAAAAACCCCACGAAGTATTAGGTTTTATCCACAAACTTGGATAATGAATACTCCATCTTCTGGGCTTACGAATCATTATGCTGATGATGTCACTTCCTGTGGCTTTTGGGAGACGCATCCCTAACTGTGAGTGCTAAAAAGGTAGTGGTGCCTACAATGAAAGTATGATAGTGCCACGGATGAATGTATTTACTTTTAAATACCATTAAAATGTGTCAGATGCAAAAAAAAATGTGACAACCTGATTCCTTGACCACTAAAATCCCTGAAATGACATTTCAGTTATTTCTAGTGGCCAAGCAGTTTCTGCTAAACATTAAAGATAAACTCCAGGTCATAGATAGATAGATAGATACTTTATTAATCTCAAGGGGAAATTCACATAATCCAGTAGCAGTATACTGATACAAAAAACAATATTAAATTAAAGAGTAATAAAAAGGCATGTAAAAGCAGACAATAACTTTGAATAATGTTAGCATTTAGTCCCCTGGGTGGAATTGAAGAGTCGCATAGTGTGAGGGAGGAACGATCTCCTCAGTCTGTCAGTGGAGCAGGTCATGCCATTTGGATTAATTAAGAAACCAGCAATTAATGTCTGAGTTAGCATTAGATACAGTAAAGGCAACAGATGTGTTGAAAACTTCTGTTTTAATTTCTTTTAACAAGGTTTTTGCGTAACGTTTTGTGCTTTGACCATCAGTTTTCTTTGGTCTTTGAACGTAAGGCTGCTGTGATGACTGGTTTTTCATTAATAATTTTTTTGATTAACTTGTTTTCTCATAGCATTTTAAATCACAAAGATTCCAAATAAATAATAATAAATAATAATAATAATAATAATAATAATAATAATAATAAGATTCCAAATAAAGCTCTGCTTCTGTGGTTTTCATTTAATTTTATTAATGCTGTTATTTTTTTTAATGTTCTATCTTGTTTTTGTGGCGCAGTCATTTTGTGTTTGTGTTGTTGCTGACAACGACCTCTTTTGCTATCCCAGGACAGCTGTAGTAGAAAGGTCAGTTTGCAGATTTCCTGGTTGTCCATGTTTGTGGACATAATGGTGAATCTTACAAGCACAGTAAATCTTTGTCTAGTTAAGTCTTTATTTGCAAGCTCTTTTGATGATAAATTTTGGCTAACGTTTTGGATTTTCATAATACAGTATATTTATTTAGACTTCTGCTAACAGCTCTTTATGTTTTGACTAATTTTTTTTCTCTCCTCATTTCCTTGTCTATTTCTTTTTTTGTGGTTCTTGCCAAATTCCAATTTTAGTAGATCAGTATCATGACAAACCATTAAATGTCTAGTTGGTTTAAACAGACCGTCCCTAAAAAGCTTATCTCGTTTTGAGAAATCTCTGCACTCTTGTATTGTAAAATCCACTGTATGGTTGCTTAAAGAGTAATTAGCCTTCCTCAAATTTATGATGTAACTGCTAGCAATCCAGCTTTTCCTCTCTTACCACTTTCTGGCATAGATTTTCTTTTCTTTGGGAACAGTTGTACCTAAGCTGGCTTTTTCCTCCAGATGGAGAGAGTCCATGTCATTCACCCTGGAGCAGTGGGGATTATTTTGTTACAATTTAATACTCCTTGAGCTGTCTGGAATGAAAATGAACAGAGCTTTTGGCACTAGCATCAAAAAGCAGTTATCAGCTGTGCAACTAGATGATGTCATGACCATGACTGGAAGAAGGTTTGGTTTTTGTTCAGTGTATCCCTTTCAAGTCTCCATTTAGGCTTATCTCTTTGGTGAGATGTTGTATCGTCTCCAGCCATTTTATCTTTCTAACGTCTTTCTCACAGGGTTGTGAGGTCAATGGTTTATGAAAGGTGGTTAAGAGTT
Source organism: Polypterus bichir lapradei (assembly GCA_026402145.1). Lineage (NCBI taxonomy): Eukaryota > Metazoa > Chordata > Cladistia > Polypteriformes > Polypteridae > Polypterus > Polypterus bichir. Next base: position 46,984,974 of record JANRMT010062814.1, read on the forward strand.
GAATGGGGTGGTTGTTTTGAATTTTAATTTTTATTTGTTTTAAACCCTTGATGTTTCTTTATCTTAAATTACTATCAATTAGTCCATCAGTCTTTAATTTTTAAATTGAAAAGTGAGCAAAAAAACGCTCAAAATATCATAAAAATGTTCACATAAAACACAGCCAAAAGTGTTAACAAATTCCGTATGATAGTCCTACTACATATAAAATCTGTCTCCAAAATATCTTCATTAATGAATAACAGTAGAAATAAAAGGTTCATTTTTGTACAGGTGGAGGAAAAGATGAGACAGATACTGCAGCTGTGCCAAGAAAAGCCACAAAATGCATGCTGGAACTAAATAATTTGTCCCACTCTGATAGGCTTATGGAATTTCTTGAAAAGTGGTTGTGTGGATCTAATCTAGACCGTTCAGAAAAGCATAAATAAAATGGGTCTCTCTATTCTTATCTACATTTAACTTGTTTATCTTACTCTTTTAGTAAAGCACTTTGAGCTGCATCCTTTGAATGAAAATGTGCTGTAGAAATAAATGTTGTTGTAATCTTTTAATTCAGAAATGAGTTGCACACTACTTAAAAAGGGAAGTACATTTACAGTGGAAGCCAACACAAGCTTCAAGTGGAAACAAAAAGTAGCAATCATAAAAACTATTAAACAATATCTGGATGAGATGTTTGAACAACTTAGCAATCAGCTAGCCAAACAAGTGATGGACTAAATTTTCCCTTCCCGGCTTACAAACTTCATTTGTTTTTTGCATTTCAAAGTAGATGGCAAATGCTTAGAGAGTCACTTAGATAAATCTGAGAGCACCAGTTCTGATGGAAAACTTTAAAAATAAAAACAATGATTTTTAAATTTCTCTATGTTGGTGTGGCTTATGCCTAAATATAATTAACATTAAGCATGTCAAAATGTTACACTTTTGGGTTCTATATAATTTTAGTGGATTCCACTGCAATTGAACTTCAATTGACATAACAACTTTGTATTATTACCATATATTCTAAATATATCAATATTTGCCTTCAACATTTAATTTGAACTGAGCAATTATAACTATATAATTTTAGTGGGGGCGGCACAGTGGCACAGTGGGTAGCACTGTTGCCTCACAATTAGGAGACCCGGGTTTGCCTCCCGGGTCCTCCCTGCGTGGAGTTTGCATGTTCTCCCCATGTCTGTGTGGGTTTCCTCCGGGTACTCCAGTTTCCTCCCACAGTCCAAAAGCATGCAGGTTACGTGCATTGGTGATCCTAAATTGTCCCTAGTGCGTGCTTGGGGTGTGTGTGTGTGTGTGCCCTGCGGTGGGCTGGCGCCCTGCCCAAGGTTTGTTTCCTGCCTTGCGCCCTATGTTGGCTGGGATTGGCTCCAGCCGACCCCCGTGACCCTGTAGTTAGGATATAGCGGGTTGGATAATGGATGGATGGATGGATGGATAATTTTAGTGGATTCCAGTGGACTGCAGTTGAACATCAATGGACATGACAACTTTGTATCTTCACCATGTATCCTAAATATACAGTATCAATATTTGCCTTCAACATTTAATTTGAATTGAGCAATGCTTCATGTTTAGTGCTACTTGTACAAAATACATAAAATAGCAAATCACTAAGAATTTCCTTTTTACCCGATTGAGTTACTGTTTCATTGCTCTCAATATTTTTGATCCTTCTCACACATGGAGTCTTATACAAGAATTTGAGTGATGGAAGTTCAGTGCTGATGATGACCTCTTCTGTTTTTACAACCGGCTGCAGGGCCAAAAACATTACCAAAGATAATACTCATCCTAGAAATTCTTTGTTTCAACTCATCTCATCAGGTAGATTAGTGGTTCCCAAACTCGATCCTGGGGACCCACTGAGGCTGCAGGTTTTTGTTCCAACCAACTTCTGTTTTTCATTGGCCTCTTAGCCTAATTAAGTGAGTCATTATTTCCCAGTTTCTGTGTTTTGGAGTCAATGTACAAAGTACAAACTAAGTTTGGTAGATTTGTTATTAAAAAGTAATAAGCAGTTATATGGGAATATGTAGTTTTTGTTTAAGTCATTAACAGTATTTTCAACTTAATTTTCATTCTGCTTCTCCAGGTGTTCTAGTTATTTAACTGATTATTTACTAATTAGCAGGTCTGGCACTGAAGTCGTTGCTGCTTTCATCATCATGGGTGTCTGCTGTGCTGGTTGTTAATTGTCACTGTTAGGGTTAAATGAAGGGCGCAAATAACACAGGAAAAGGGGAAAATAATAGTAAAACAACAAAAGAGAGTTAAGCATTTATATCTTTAGAAAAAAACTGAAATATTTCTAAATATCTTATAAGCATAAACACCATACTGTTGTGTTTTTCTGAATGCAGAATAAGAGAAGAGTAAACAGACCAGCTAATTAAATGAGATCAGTTGTTATCGATTACTATCACTGATTGTGAATCTGGTTGGAACAAAAACCTGTAGCCACAGTGTGTCCCCAGGATCGAGTTTGGGAACCACTGCTTTAGATAAATCCACATATGCACAAACAGACTAAAAAATAGCTTTTTCCCATCTGCCATAAGCTTTCTGAACTCTGAATCTCCTCAGTCTGAGATAATTTTTAATTGAATATGTGCAATAACCTATATTGGTAATGTGCAATATAGTAATATAATTCAATTTCTTTATATATAAAATCCAGTGTCTGTCTGTATGTTTGTCCGCTTTTCATGAGAGAACTAATGGATTTAGATCTGTTTTTTTTTTTATAATTTGCTTGAACATTCTGGTTGATCTTTAGGACTAATGATAACATTCTTATCACAAGATCAAAATGTGCATACAGAGTGTTCTTGGGCTTTATGTGTTTTGGTGCACCTGTCTGATAGTAACTATGTGACCAACAAGAGTGAGGAGTTCTTGGGCTGCATTGAGATCATGGCTGCTATGATTTCTGTAACCCAAAAGACATCATTATTTTCAAAGCTTCAGAGCGTTTTCCATCATAATCAGGTAGAAGCTTTAAAAGCTCCACACCGCTTTGTCCGCCCATCACTACAAATAAGCACAACTTGTGGATTCTTTTCTCCTTCCTGTCTGCATCAGCTGTACAGCATTTAGGATAATACTAATAAAGAGGTATACTGACTATTATATACAGGTCACATACCAGTCCATACAAAAAGATATTACATTTAAGACACATGTATACCAACACATTTCCAGTTTCCTTCTGCGTGTATGTTTTCTGTTTAAATCTATTCGCAAATTTTCCAATAATTTTTAGCCAACCTTTAGGATCAGTGTTATATACTCTGGGGCTGTCCCATCCAACTCTGCCTGCTACAGCTCTGTTATATCACTCTGGCCTCATAAATCATCATGGAGTTCTAGGGAAAGAAAAAAAGTTTGTCTAATACGACCATAGGGTGAATTTCCAGCAAAGTATTCTGCAAACACAGTCACTAGCAAAGCATATTTGCAGTGAAAAACGTCTTGGCGAATTTCGTAAGATCAACACTACTATTTTTTACGCATCAGAAATCAAATTCATTGTGTCATAGTGAAAAATGCCACTGACTACAGTCAATGTTATATAGTCTCATTGGGCTGGTTTTACCTATTAATTGTTTCTGTCATTTTTTGGCTAAGGAAGGTAGAATTTTCAAAGTAAGGTAGTTACTGTATACTCACTTATCATGGCTTTGGAGAGTGGCGATGTTTGGCATGTTGATTACCACACGCAAGGCAGAATTTCACTCTGCTCTGATAATAATAACCCAAAACATCTATAAAACACATATCAATAGGTAATTCTATTTTCATAAACATCAATGTTAACTCATTTTTACACCTTATGTTAAACTGATTTGTGTTGTTTGATGTGCTTCAGATTTTTGGCACTGCCTCAAACTGAAAACTGCATTTATTTCCGAGTGTACTGACATTAGGAAGAGCAGCATCACTTTATTTAACTACAATTATTACCTCCTTAATATTTAGCGTAAAGTAATCGTGGAACAGTTTTGTACAGTCTTTCATGTGCAACTGGCAAACATTATAATGTTCATTACATCTTAAAAGAAAAATTGAATAAAAATGTCCAACTTCTAGCGATGTCTCTGAAGCTGATGTCTGTTGGTATCACCACCTTTTTCGGGACCAAATATTCACAAGTAGCCCTAAACAAATATATAAATCAATATTAGATAAAACTTACACAATTTAAAGATTGCAGGGTATTATTAACTTAAATTTACAAGACATCTTTAAGGCAAGTTCAGTATTACAAACATAATAAGAATTGCATTGATAGAGAATCATTAAATAATCATTGCAGTGAATAAATAAGGATTACTGTAATCATCTGATCACATCCTAATTAAGAAAATTAAAACCTCCCTTGAAAACCACTAACCTATCATTAAAGTTAAGTAATGCTGGCTAATTCTTAAAAAAAGAAAAACAACAAAGTTCATTTCAGATTGCACTCAAGTTTTTGCTTTTCCCACACCCGCACAAGGACATTCTTGTATTTTACATGCTGTAAATGCAATGGGATGGTTGTACTTTTATTTAGTCCTTAATTTATAATTTCAATTGCATTACTACATTTTTTAAATTAAATTTAAAAAAAATTTAATTTAACTGAAAATTTAATTTCAACTGAAAATGTACTACTTTAACTAAAACATTTACACAAAGCTTTGAACTTTGCCCATTTTTGGGTTTGAGTGTAAATTAAATAAAACACTTTTGTGATTTGTCTGTATAATAATGACATTTGTATTATTTTTAACTTTAAGTGTATTTGTACTATTGTCATCTGGTTTATTATGGATGAATTATAAAATAAACTCTTTGTAATAACTGTGCATATTTATTCACTTACAAGCTTTGAAAAGTAAAGACAAATACAGAAGATTTTTGCTTTCTATGAAAATCAAAATCTGCAACCATATAAAATAAAATCTCTCCGACATATACATTGACAATGACTTTCACATGTAAATGATCTTAAATCACAAACACAAATCTCATTCAAATGATAATTGGAGTAATACGAATTGTTGTGCTGTACAATTTGGTTTATTCTTGTTTATGGAGAATGAATCAAAGATTTGTAAAGTTTGAAAGAGTAACCTTCCTCCAAACTTCCAAATGTATTATAGCAAATAATAATTGCATAGTTAAACATTTAAAAACATATTACCAGATAAGTAAGTACAGGTAAGAAATGCAATACTTTAAGTATAATCTGCATAGTACACATGTACCTTTCATCAGTGAGGTGGACATTTTTAAACCCATCCATCCACTTCCAAGAACCCTGTAGGTCTACTTCAGAATAACAGATTATCTAAATTGCTTAATAACAGCTAAAGTAAAAGTATAAATTACTGCAAAGAGTCAGCAAAAAAGTCTACATTTATTTAATTTGTAATTTCACAATCATCTCCACAAATGAGCAGCCTTTCTTTCAATAAGGTATATAGTGGAGATTACATAAATCATCTGCATTGTTTGTAATTAAATACAGAAACAGAGTTAAATGGCATGTGCTGAACTGGTATTTTTTTTTTCATGCAAGTAGCCACAGAGAGAAGTTTGGATTTCAGGTATGTCATCTGATTCAACAGACTGAAGATGTGTGGACTGACAGAAGTGACAGGGAAGTGCTCTGGCTTGTGTGGAATTTTTAGTTAATATATATACTAATATCTTACAATTTATTATGACACTCTAACAGAATGAATTCTTAAACACAAGGAAAAAAACTGAATGTTAACACCCTCCTATGAAGCAGTGTGAATATCAGTCGAACAATATGCAAAACACCCCTTGTAATGAAGCAGTGTTCAGAATAATCGGAGAATCGACAAGAGTCAGAAATTATTGGTGGCTTTAGTTGATTGGAGGAGATGATGAAGCTGCATATTAAGAGTCGGATGACATGATATATTAGATAAAGTGATGTAATTAAAAAATGCATAAAAACAATTTAATTGTTTAATTGATTGCTCACTACATCAACTGAGACATTTGTGTGTAACTTTGTGCAAATAAAAGAATGTTCTGCTTTCTCATCTGGGCTCCGTAACTGCATCCTATGAAGAGAGAGTAAAGAGACAAAGCTGGCTTATAAAGTAGCATTATCCTCTTTCTGAACTTTTTAAGATTTGTACAATGCATTTCCTACATCATTTAATCAGCTCTGATATAATAAATATAACCACCCATAAAATTTACACCTCTACTAATGCAAATAAGAGATTTTTCTCAAAGTGGTATTCCTCAATTTCCAATCCTACCCTTTTTATCTACTATAGAGATATTTAAAAAAAAAACCTCAAAGGAAAATGAGTAATATCTAAACATCTGTATATCAACAACCACAAAAGACTCACCCTTTACATTTATATTAACAGTGATCAAAACAGGACTTGAAAATCACATTATCAGTTAATGAGTGTAAAGCCATGCTAATTTACAGACTTCCTGAGTCATTATTTATGGCTGATTTTGCCAAGCTTTTATCCATCCTTGCTAAATTTGTTTTGATTGAAGAACACCTAAACATCATGAACAGAACCTTTTTTTTAATGTAATAAAGTCCTTATTTAGCTTGAAGCTAATAATGTTCTTAATAAACAAAAATAATCAATGAAAATAGAGAAAAACCTTGTGTGTTATTTGAGAAATATAAATGAATATAGTAATGCACGTATTACTTGTCTGTCCTAAACCAAAATTTTGCACTTGAGAAATATTGGGAACCTTAAATATGTTATCATCGCACATACAGAAACAACGAAAGGGGCAACACTTACATTGAAAGTGTGCAGCTACATGCTGATGCTTATTCATGATGTATTATATATGAAATATTTTGAAAATTTCCTTTAATTAATATTTATTGCTTAACTACAGTGTATCTAGGACAGTTACTGTCTACTTATTGTATATTTCAAGTAAGAGAATTAACAAGTTCAATTAAATAAAGTGCACTTCATTTAATTTATAACTACTATAATTTAGGTGCATCCTTAAATGGGATAAAAAAATAGTACAAACTTAGACATGAAGTTATAACAAATGAAATACCAAATACGGGACCACCTAAAACAAGGGTATTTCTAATTAAAGTACAAAAAGGCTGAGCCTAACTTATGTGCTTTATAACTTCTGTAGTGGGAAGATAAAGTCCTAAATGAACAGTTACCTGTCTGGTGACAGAAGGCAAATGATAAACAATAATCCTGAGAATTGCCAAACAAGATGGAAAAATCATGCAAGACATTGGCTTTGCCCACAGCATTTTGTGACAATCAAAGCACATTGTTTAGTTAAAGGCTGAACCATCGCATCTAAAAGTAAATACCATCAAAAGCTATTATCAGCTAATTACATGACTCTGGATAAAGAAGATACTGGAAGCTCTTGAATTTCAGTTTTTATCTCTGTGGTACAACTGTTATCATATGTAAGTAAATTATAATGGTCATACCTATTTAGATTTAAAAGCCACCATTTTAATCAAATCCGTAAGAATCAATAAAATGCATTTCTATGTACTTCCTGTATACTGTATATCTATAAATTAAAATGTAGATAAGAAAGGTGCAAGCAGCCACCAACTGAGAAAATAAAAAACAATTTATCACAGTGTATCTCAAAATAATACATAAAAAAGAATAAGGAAGTTAAATAATAATGCATTTTTCATTCCAACACTGCCCCAAATGTATATTTCAATATAGGTACTTAGAATGTGTCAGGCTTTATTGTTCAGCACTATTTAGGCACATTGTTTATAGAATACACATAAAACAGATCATAATCAATAACTTGCTAAGAGTTATGCTTTAAATGGTTGGTTCTTTTTTGCTACTATATTTGCTGATATATTTAGCTTGCATTTATAAATGTACAGTATGCAGATATTTTTCATGTGGTAGGAATATCAGACACTATCAGTACAGGTCAGGTTGGGGAGCATGCACTGGTACAGCATGTTGCTGAATCCATCACACAAGTAAACCCCCCAGACAAACACATGGTCCAATCCCACCCTCTGGAAATGACCATCTATCTGCTGCAGCCAGGTGTTACTTAGGTGTCCCCTTGGCTTGCTCCAGCTGCTTGGGTCCTGGGAGCCAATCACCCACGGGGAATTGTGCTATATGGCCATAATGCTGTAACTGATGCTCACTCACAAGGCAGGTAATGTGCCTCATTCGGGTCTCTGTGAGCAACCGCTAATTCCACACAAATTCAAACCAGTGGTGTCCAAGGATTCCCCGAAGAGTTACAATACCGAAGGAATCCAGTCTTCATCTTAGGTCACTTGATAGAATCCGTGTCTCGTAAACATATAGAAAAATAGGAAGTACCAGGACTCTAAAGACTCGGACCTTTGTCTTTTGGCAAAGATAGCGGGTGCGCCATATACCCCTTTTCAGCGAACTCAAGATTCAAGATTCTTTATTTGTCACATGCATAGTTATACAGGACAACACACAGTGAAATGCGTCCTGATCCGCTTATCACAACTGTGCAAAGTTAGAATAATATCAGTGAAATTAACAAAAAAGTCCTAGATTGAAAGATAAAAGTATAATAGAACATAATAAATAAGTAAAATTAAATGAATATGACCCCCCATGCTCTATCTCGGAATGTCACTGCTGAGGTAAGTAAACTCTCTTCGCAGACAGACACACTGCTGATGGCTGTGCCCAAAAGGTCATAAAAGGCTTGGATCTTATCTTTTATCCAGGACACTCGCAAGCCCAGACACTCAGATTCCTCACTCAGTTTCTCGAGACCTCCAATCAGAGCCTCCATTGACTCTGCAAAGATCACAGCATCTTCTGCAAAATCAAGATCAGTGAATCTTTCTTCATCAGCAGATGCCCCAGAGCTGCTGGACCCCACAGCCTTGCCTAACACCCAGTCCATGCAAGCATTGAACAAGGTAGGAGCAGAATCACTGACGAACCCCAGAATTATCTGGGAAAAATGCAGAGGTTCTGCCTCCACTCTGCACAGCACTCACAGTACCAATGTACAGGCTGGCCGTGACATCCAGCAACTTCGGGGGGATCCCACGAACTCTCAGTATGTCCCACAGGGCAGTTCGATCAACTGTGTCAAATGCTTTACGAAAATCAACAAAAGCTGCAAATAAACTCTGATATTTGCATTTGGGCTCAAAGAGAATCATCAGTGCCAGGATGTGAGGATGTGGTCAATGGTAGACTTCTTAGGTGTAAAACCAGACTGCTCTGGTCGCTGGTAGGTGAGCAAGTAATCACTGATCCTATTGAGGATGACCCTAGGAAGGACCCTACCCGGACCCCAGTAGTTGCTGCAAGCCAGGCGATCACCCTTCCCTTTCCAGATAGGGAAGACAAGTCACTATCTATGGTCTAGCAACCAACTTCCTGCTTACAGAGGAACAGAAGTATTATGCACATCCAATTTTGTTCCCCGGATAGTCACAGTCAAGGAACAGTCGTTACAGATTACGCTGGAGTTGTGACCCACTGGGATGGCTACTTTGAGCAGTTTTCTAAAACTGATCCTCCATCTAGGACATAGGACATTTATGGGTCCATGGTTCTTGAGATTGATCCTCCAGTTAGCTGTGAGCCACCCAATCTCTCTGAGATTGCAAAGGTGGTGAACCAGCTAAGGGTAGGGAAGGCTGCAGGGATCAATGATATCCGATGTGAACTTCTCCAGGCTGGTTGCAAGGCTGTCCACCCAGCATTGCAAGCAATTTTTGCCTTCATTTGGGAAGATAGCATCATCCCAACTGACTGACTGGATCAGACAGCATATAAGAATTAAATAATAATTTTAACAACAAAATACTATTGAGAAAATGGGAGACAGAAGACTGGAAAGGACTGGGATACCAGCAGGAAACCTCAGTGAATGATGATTATGGAAGATGTGCAAGACCATTACTGGCAATTGCCCAAAGACTCACTGAAAGAGATAAACAAGCCTTTCACTTGTGGTCATTTGATAGTTAGTGTCTAACTATAAGCTTAATTTTAAGGTCGGAAATGTGGCACTAATAAACTAGAAAGTGGAGTTAGTTGGGTAACTAGTTTTCAGAACTAATGTTCCCATTTTGCTTAGTTCTTATGGGTTTATGTGATTGATCAAACTCTTGAGTACATCGTTTTAAAGATGAAAGTCAAGCATGAGAACTTTTATATAATTGAGAACTTGTTAGAGTATTTTCTTTTTTACAGAGAGAAATATGAAGCAAGGGGCATTTAAAATAACTGCTTTGTCTGTTGGTTTTATTTTTATAAATGCTATTTTAATAAGAGGGTAAAAAGAGTACCTGCCACACCATACATTTGGCTGACTGTTACAATGGCTCATCCTCTGAGTGATGTTTGTAGGAATTCAATAGACTGTTCTGCCTACATCTTTACACAGTTTTTTCCTAAATCATCCTGACATACTGTAGCTGAAAAGCCAAGAGCTTTCCCAAATTGCTAATGTCACAGCATTCTCATAGAGAGAAGCCTTTGATTGGACTTCGTTCAACATATTTGATTAATGATAGAAAACAAAAATATGATGAGTGGCCATTTGACTGTGTGTATTGCATTCTTTTTTTCTTTTCAGGTGAAGCAACAAAAGAGAAAGTGAGGGGCGGTGTCCACATGCGTCTGCAAAGAAAAAAAATTAAAAGTTGTTTCTGAGTTGAGCAAAAAAGAATGTTGAAGACACAATATTTTGGTTGTATAGCTTTCATCATGTGTGTTGCTTTTTTTCGCATATCAGAAAAATATAACATTGCTAAACCCAAGCGAACATCCTGGTGAATAAAATACATTTTGTCCAGACAGAACCCATCATTTTAAAAAGTATTCTATCAAATGCATAAATGATTTTCACAATTCAATGGCTTATTATAAGTGTTGCAGTCAAACAAGAAAGAAGTACTTACCAGCTATGCAACAAGCTTTAACCTTACTATTGTCTCAAAGAACAGAAGAGATCAGTTGTTTTTAATTGGGAGTATCTTTCTGTGTCTTCTGATACATTGTTTTTTATATTTTTAAAAATATACTTTATGTTAATATTTCTCATACATGTTTACAAAACATGGTCCAACAGTAGTAGAGTTGCTACAAAAATAATTTCTGTACTGCAGAAATCCCTCCTTTGCATTCTTGTTTTTGACACCCATTTGAGCTTTTTTTTTTAGACACACTGTTTTATCAGCCGTAATCGGTCAATTCTCACTGCAGTGCCCAACTGGGTAGCAGTAGCTGTGACTGACAGGTGATTGGTTGAATGAACTGTAACTATCTGTGAAATGGAGACATTTTACACTTTAAATGATTGGTGTGGAAATGCATATAGACATTTTAGTTTTTACAAAATCGTGTACAATTTCAAGAAAAATAGCCCAAAATGAGGAGTGCCATTCAAGCTATTTTTTTTACCGCACAATGGATTTAAAAATAGCCCCCAAATCTGGCAACTATGGTCCAAGTTCAGTTGTTCCCAGTCCCTCAGACAGCCACCTGAGGAGTGTGCCCCTCAACAGGTCTGGACCCTGAGGTAGCTACATAACTGAATCACTTCTCAATGTTATCTGTACTCCTATAACAATGGAATGTGATAATGGCTCAGATGTTCCTATGGCAGATGCGACGTGGATAGCTGAGGTGAGCAAAAGTAGTGTGTGCAAAACTCAGAGAGAGTCCACAGCTCTTCTGAATGCCTTTTTTCCAGAGTTCCCACTTTGCTCTCTGCATTTCTCTAGAGTGTTCTACTTGCCTGTTTTAATGTACAGAATATTAATGTGTTTTATTAGATTAATACAGTATGGATGTGAATCAGAACAGTACAACATTTTGAAAAGAACAGGCTATTCAGCCCAATGAAGCTCATCATTCCTTTTCATCTAACTTCAAAATACTGAGTCAGGATCTGAAAGTCCCCAAAGTACTGCAATCTAGGGTGCTTGGTAACTAATTCCCTAAGTTACTGCAGTTTGTTGTTTGGCAAGGGTTAATATTTTTCCCTCTTTTTTTCGGGTGGAATGGAGTCTCCACATAATTGGCGCTGCAAGCACTGTGTTAAAATGTGACCTTTCCTTTTCATCAAGCCTTATGTCTGAGATAGGTTTAAACAGTCTTGCTGAGGGGCATTCTGTTTTGAATTTCTTTACTGGACTCTAACATATGCTTTGGAAGGAATTGCATTCATTTTAATTAAAAAAAAACTTGCATGCTTAAAAAAAGTTAGAATGTTTTCTTTATATTTTTCACGTGTCTGAAAACAGACCATAGGTGGTCCACTTCATTTAATAAAATCCATCTGGAGTGTTGAGCTTTGGTTCCTTGTCAGGTTCAATTATAAAAGTACTCTTCTTAATGGGACAATTCCTACAGGTGTGGGGTTGTCAGATTGGGTCAGACATTATAAAAATCTTGTATTACTATACCACAAATAGCTTTGTCTCATCATTGTTTTTGTATTGAGCTTGTTCTGATACATTTTAATTTAAAACTTGCTTATGAAATTGGAGGTGTTTTATCTTATCCTTTTTTCTTTCTCTGAAACAGAACCTTTCCAGTGTGTATCTCCATTCATCATCTCAGATAAAGGAGCACTGGAATCATCGGGTAGAAGGGTCCATTCACCAGATTGGCTGGCCAAGCACTGACTCAGCTGTAGAATGGCCAATAGGGGGATGAGCTCTCCAGGACTCTTGACTGTGTCTGGCCTGTCTGGCTCCTTTTATAAAATCTGGCAGTGGTTTTTCAGTTGGCTCTTAGACATGTGTTGTTATGTCTCAATAATGTTAATTAGTTTCTTCTTTGTCTTTAACGTATTTAAACAAGTCTGTATCTTCATATGTGATAGTTCTGTATTTAGTGAGTGATATAATCTGTTCTTGCATTCTGCTTTGTAGATGGTACTATTGTATTAGACTTCTGATGTGGAAATAATAGATTGGCCTTCTAGCTTTGTGAAGAGGATTACTTGTGTCCCGTTTTCTGTATTGTGTTTACCCCATTTTTTTTGACAACCACTCCACACCCACCCTACCTGGAAAGGGGTCTTTTTCTCAATTTCCTTTCCTGAGATTTCTTCCATTTTGTTCCCTACAGGGTTTTTTCTTGTCTTCTTAGGGATTCAAGTGTGGGGCGGGGAGAGAGATTGTCAAAAAACAGGACCCGTTAAAGCCCATTGAAGTATTCCTTATATTAATTTTGGGCTATACAAGAAATAAATTCTTGTATAAAAAGAGTAAATACATATATTTAAAAATTCCAATGATCCAATTGAGTGTTGCTGAAATTCACAATGGTTCAAAACTAAAAATAGTTACAAACACACCAAGGTCAAAACATACAGTAAATACAGATCCCAAGTTTAAATCTATTTTAACATGTGAAAACAAAAACAGCTGTTTTATTGTTAATTGGAAAAATCATGTGACAGCCATTAAACTTTTTCTCATTGATTTTGTGAGACAGAATCTTCTTCAAAAGAAATGGTCCATTTCCACAAACATCACCATAAACAGTATGGATGGCAATAAATCAGAAAAAAATTCCATGGATATATGGGCTCGTTACTGATTGGCCATTATCAGATGTTGGAGAAGGCCACTGGATGGCAGTACAGTAAATAAGTGTTACACTCCATACATGTGTAAATTATAATCCCATATGAAGTCATGTTTTAGTTCATAGAAGATTTACATAAATGTCAGGAGATAAACATTTTGCTCTGCCCTACACCAGTATAACCTACAGCTGAGGATTTATTACTTTAATAAAGCGTGTTTCTATGTTTAGTCATAGGAACATATTGTGATTGTGGATAAACTGTCTTATGTGCTGATATTTCCCACTGGACTTTAGGAAAGGTTTTCCCTAAATCATCCATAACAGGGTGAAGGAACTGGGTGCCATTACAATCTTTAATTTGACAGAGAAGTGGGCAGCCCCTGCCAAAACCTCCCTTCAGGCAAAGAGTCAAAACTAATCAAAACAGAAGCAACTGTCATGTCAAAAACAAAGAAATCTCAAAATCAAATAGAGCTCTTCATTCTCACTGAGGATTTGCCACAGGAAACACAATTTATTTGTTAGATTGCTTGTGTAAAACACTTTCAATGTACTGTAATTCAATTTGTATTAGAAAACAAAAGTTATTTGTTTTATACAAAGAATATGTGAGCTCCATTGCCCAACCTGATTTTTTTTTTCACAAACTGGAACATGTGCATGGCTGTAACACCCATGTCATTGCATCAAGTTTTCTGTATTGCACTGGATATTGTAATTACTTTGTGATAAATCAAGCAGGAAACACAAAGGAAAACAAAATAACAGCAAATTATTGGAATTTGGATAAGCTAAAAGCAGTTGTACCAGGTCAAAATCATGAACTATTATAATTTATTGGTAAATGATGGCTCATGCATGAGTTGATTCCTGCCTTATGCCTGCTGCATAAACTCTGCCTCTCTAACTCTAAAATGGTTATGTGGATTTGATAATGGGTAAATGGATAATATGCTGGTGTATCAGGATGGTATTAAGATTTACTTGATTTTTCTAGTGTTTTCAAAAACATTAGTGGGATTTGTAATAGCTAAAAGAGGTATTTATTTTCAGTATATTCTGGTAAACAGGATGCTGAATTGAATAACTAAAAAGACTTAAGAAACATAAGAAATCTGAAAAAACAAGAGAAGACCATTTAGTCTTTCAGGCCTGTTTGTTTAGCTGATAGCTAAGCTGTCTCAAAATATCATCCAGATTCTTCTTAAAGGTTGTCAAGGTTTCTGCTTCAGCTACAAGTCTCAGGAATTTGTTCCAGATTCCCACAACTCTTTCTCTAAACAAGTGCTTCCTGGCCTCAGTCTTAAATGCAGTTCCTCTTTGCTTCCACAGAGTATGTGATTCACCCTTAAGCTTAACGAATATTGCTTGTTCTATTTTATCATTGCCTTTAAGGATTTTAATAATACTTGGATTAGGTCCCCATGCAGTCCCCTCTACTTGAGACTAAACAGGTTTAATTCTATGAGTCTGTTGTAGTACGACATGCCCTTAAGTCCTTGGTTGGTCTCCTCTGCATAGCTTCAAGTACTGCTATGTCTGTCTTAAGCTTTTTGGAGTCTGAGTGGATCATTTTTATTTTCCTGTTATATCTGCTAGTGCATTCTATTTGTCTTTTTTTTTGGAAGTACTAGAGGGCTTTGCCCCCTGCTTGCTTCGCTCGCCAATCCCTAGGTATTCACTACAAGCTGGCCTCTTTGCGGTTCTGCCTCTCGCGTATGGGGATGCAGATGTACAATTTAAACAGATTTTTATTTTCATGGGAATTGCTCCATATGCCTAATAGAACTATTTTACATTACAGTGAGTAATTAACCATATTAAAAATAGTAAAACGTAATAATTTGAAAGTAAATTATGTTTCATGTTACTTTAGAGTTATTCGTTGCGTAATCTGTTTGTCTTTGAAATTAACGCGCAAATACTTTTTAAACTTACACTTTTACTGTAAAACCTAAGTAAAAACTATTTTTGGAATTAAACTTTCATCAATATTGCATTGAATTTTGATTCCATGTTTGGACTTTCAGTGTGACAACGCAATGTATAACTGCCCATGATTGAATTTCGTTTCTTTCTCCCCAATAAATGAAATAACTTTTTCGAATGTTTGTCTTTGAGATTTGTTAATTGTCTTTGCAAAGCTATTCTAACAACAACAACAACAACATTCATTTATATAGCACATTTTCATACAAATTATGCAGCTCGAAGTGCTTTACATGATGAAGAAAGAGAAAAAAGACAAAATAAATAAAAATTAGAATAAGGGAACACTAATTAACATACAAAAAAAGTAAGGTCCGATGGCGAGGGAGGACAGGAAAAACAAAAAAAACTCCAGACGGCTGGAGAAAAAAATAAAATCTGCAGGGGTTCCAGGCCGCGAGACCGCCCAGCCCCCTCTAGGAATTCTACCTAACATAAATGACCTCAATCAGTCCTCATGGTATTAACGGTTCTCATGGAAGAACTTGATGATGATGGTCATGTGTACTTCTGGTCTTTAATCCATCAATGTAGGGATGCTGTTAACGTTTTAATATGAATGGCATATCAAGATCTCCTTTGTTGACTTATGTTATCCATGGAAGACGAATTACATTATCTTTCTTGGATACATCCTTCTTTCTACAGTAATTCGTGTGGTGGAAGACCAGACTTTTGCAGATATTCTTCTGGATATTGTAAGTTGATGTTTTCATCTTCCGTACAATCACCACCAAATGTTTCAGCGTAGTCTATTTATATGCATTTAACCAATTTGCCATGTAACCGATCGTCAGTTTTGGCGTTAATTCGTTTGAACTTTATTGTTTCTCTGTGCTAGGATTGCCCATGTACTAATTTCTTCTGATGAATAACCCTTCGGGATGAAATTCTTCAATAAGATTTGGACATAATACATCTTTTTAAATAGGAACTAAAAGTGAGGAACACGTTAAAATTTATAAGAGCTGAGGGAGCAGCAAGTGTAAGGAAAACTTTAAAATTTATAAAAGCTGAGAGAGCAGGAACTGTGTCTGTTAAAAGCATTTACACAAATGAGAGGTGAGAACCATGTGCATGGTTGAATATGGTTGAGAGGAGGGCGTGACTTGAAAAAATTTCATGGCCAAAGTCTCTTCTCGCGGGACTTCAAAAAATCTCTTGAAAAAAGTCTTGTCTCATCTCAGGATTTTTTATATAATAGATATCTCAATATTTTGCATCCATGTCTTTTTATATGAATATATAAAAATAGTGTGTTGTTAGAAAAAAGATTGTTGAATTTGTTTTAGAAATAAGAATTAAAATGTTCTACTTGTAATTAACTGAAAATGACTGAAACAATGGTCACTGCTTTTAAAGACCAATATGTTATAATACATCTGTGATATTCCAAAGCAGATCAGTCAGAGTGGAAAATTGTAATTGAAGTAAATCATAAAAATCATTATCCTGGTTTATAAGGTATAGTGGATTGCAGCCCTGAGATAAGAACATTTCATTTAAATTCATTTTCTCATCACATCAGGCAATACCTAATATCCCAAAATGATAAAACAAAACAGGATTTTAAGATTTAAAATAAATAAATAAATAAAAAAGGTAAAATATCTCATTGACACAAGTATTCAGACCCTTTAGTCACTGCTTAGTTAAAGCACCTTTGGCAACAGTTACAGTCTGAAATCTTCTTGGGTATTCCGTGACAAGCTCTGCACACATGGATTCAGGGATTTTCTACCATTCTTCTCTGCAGATCCTCTCCTGCTCTTTCAGGTAGGATGCTGATCGTCGGTGGAAAGTGGACTTCAGGTCTCTCCAGAGATGTTTGTTCAGACTCAAGTCTAGGCTTTATCTGGATAATTCAATAGTATCTCCAGAATTGTCCCTAAACTCTTCCTGTATGGACTTTACTTAGTGTGTAGTGTCATTTTCATGTTGGAAGGTAAACCTTCGAAACTAGTCAGAAGTCCACAGCACTCCAGAGCAGGTTTGCATTAAACATATCACTATGCTTGCTCCATTTCATTTTCTTTCAACCCTAACCCCAGCCCCTTCTGCTGAAAAACAACCCCACAGCATGATGCCACGACCACCTTACTTCATCATTCAAATTGTACTGCACAGATGATTAGTGGTGCCTGGTTTCCTCCAGACATGACAATAATCTTGATTTCAATGGACCAGAAAATATTGTTTCCCATAGTTTGAGAGTCCTGTAGGTGCCTTTTTGCAAACTCCCAGAAGATTTCATGTATTGTTTGGCCTCTCTGTTATAAAGTCCAAATTGGTTGAGTATTTCAGTAATGTCTGTCCTTCTGGAAGTTTCTCCCATCTTTACACAGGTTGTCTTGAACTCAACCACAGTGACCATTAGATTCTAGGTTCACCTCTCTTATCATGACCTTCTTCCATGATTATTCAGTTTGCCCAGATGGCCAGCTCTAGCATGAGTTGTGGTTGTTCCAAACTTCATCCATTTAAGAATTATGAAGGCAACTGTGTTATTGGGAACCTTCAATGCTGTACGGATTATTTTGTAGCCTTTCCAAGATTTGAGCCTTGACACAATAATGTCTCTAAGCTCTGAAGGCAATTTGCATGGCTTGATGTTTGGTATGATATACATTGTCTACTGTCAGGCCTTCTATAACCAGATGTGTGCCTTTCCTAACCATGTCCAATCAATTGAACTGACCACAGATAAAGTCCAAAGAAGGTGTAGAAACATCATAATGATGATAATATATAAAACAAGATGCACCTGATCCATATTTCATAGTGTCATAGAAAAGAATCGGAATACTTTCGTTAACATAATGTTTCAGTTTTTATTTTTAATTAATTTAAAAAGTTTCTAAAATCTTCCTTCTGCTTTCTCATTCTCAGGTATTGAATGGTATTTGTTGTTGGAAAAAAAATCATTTAAATTATTTTAGCATAAGGTTGCAACAGAGGAAAATGTGATAAAAGTGAAGAGGTCTGAATGCTTTCTGAATCCACTGAATGTTTTACCAGTCAAGTTACATTTTGTTCTAAATGGATTTTTCTGTTAGTTTACATCAGGAGAGTAACTTAGCCATGTAGAGGATTCCAGTTTGATATTATCAGTAACATAATTTTTTGGTTGCTATCTATGCTATATCTGACAATCATTTTAATTTTGCTCAATCAAAAATGGGCAGAAGTTGTCAAATTCAATTACCTGTTACTGTTTGGAGTCACTAAACCCATATTGTAACAATGTTGCTGCTGTTTTGTACTGAATAAGTAAAAAAAATCCAAGACATTGAAAGATGGGGTTCACATCGGACATCATTATGTAATGCTGATATCCTTGTTAGGCTGTAGAAGCAGCAAAGTAGGAACTCTTATGCATCAGTCACATTGGTGTGACTTTGTTACTCACCTGGTCAAATAAAATGCCATCTTGCTTTCAGAGGCGGCCTTAGGAGTACACGGGGCCTTGGGCGAGTGTCATATGCGGGGCCATAAGTGTAGGCTATATACCGTACCACCACGCTCATGGGCTTGTCCGCCTCTAATGCTGTACACCTTATTATTGTTGATTACATTACGTATTACGCAATTGTTCTTATATTGGTTTAGTGGCCTTTAACCAACTTAATTAATGATTCAGAAACATTTTGCACGCAAAATTAACAAACTAGATAACAGTCTTTTCTGCCGAACCCGCTGGAGTCTGCAAATTTATTTAATTACGGAGAACCAGAACACTTGTAATAAAACGAACACTTACCAAACAGCTGCTTTGACAACAACAGACGGAAGTCCACTTTTCTGGCTTTTGGCTGAGCTGTGGAGCTATTTCTTGGAGGCGATGACTCAGAGGCGTCCATTAGGAACACCCTGCCGAGGACCACTCTTTTCACCCAAAAGCAAGAAACATGATTTCTCACTCTATATTTCGACAAGAAAGAAGAGTCGAGATAAGGCCATTTGGAGACACCTGCATGGTATTAGCGTCGCCTTCTTTGCTGACCTAGTGTAAATCCGAAACCAAAGGGCGTAATTATTACGGTATTTTGAAACCAAAAATGTTGTGCTAAGAGCTTTCTTGGTTATTGGTATAGATGCCGGGAAAAGCTTTTAAAGTAACAAGTCCTCGTTTATGAGTGGTTTCCGAAGAAATAAACCACGTACCTTATTTCAGTCTATAACGGATTTGAATGTCTTGCAGAGGCCCGCATATTTGTATGATGAGCTGGTGGTGACAAAAGAATCTCCTATCGTGGGCCTGGGGTAATTGCCCTAGTTGCCACCCCCAAATGCCGCCTCTGTTGCTTTCTTTTCTGGGATTAATGCCCTGGAAACTGGCAGGGTGAGGTTTGAAGGAAGTCTTTCAGGTTAAGGTGCTACGTTCTGTAGAGGAGGAAAACAACTAATAGGTTCTCAGTTTTACCTCAAAATCTTCCCCAGGTTTCCAACAAAATCAACCCCTTTAAGTCTGGTGATATGTCTGTGTATGTGATATTAATAATAATAATTTCAAAGTAGAATCAAGAAACCAAGAAGAACTAATCTGTTAAAATGCCAAATTACACTGAATCTAAACTATATCTTTAATGAAAAGCACAAATAAGCAAAAATTAAGTATAAAAACTGTTTCATTAACAAGAGAGATAACCATGTCTTGAATGTTAACCTAACAACAAATGATTAGATTAAGCAATGCAATATTTTCAAATTATGACAAATTAATAAATAAATACATAAAGATTAGTACACATGCTTGAAACACCTTGGCAATCAAGTGAGTCAAAGAGCTTAATGAGAGTCTGGGGACAAAGCATTTGAAAGTAAAATTTTAATTAACTGTATATCTAGACTAAAAATAGCATTTTTTACTACATTGCCAATTTCCATTTCCTGACAAATTCCTTAATTTTCCATTTTTTCCAACATTGTGGAAAAAACAGTGAGTGTAGTATACAGAATATTTAATGTGTTTATTTTAAATTTAAAATAAATGAAAGGCCATTTTTGAAACCTAATTTAGAATTTTTTGTTTTGCTTAAGTTTTGTTAACCTATGGCTGCCATTTGGTATCATATCCTACTTTAACCTAACCTAGCTCTTTCAAGTTAAAATCAAACAAGTACACTGCAAAAGGTTGAATATGCATACAAATGGCTTACATTTGTTTCTAACCTTGAATACATAACATGGAATTGCCTGCCTTGTGACTTTTGATTGTGTTAAACTGTGGATGCATTAGATAATCGTGTTCATGCACATCATTTCTCTTTAAATTTTGTTAACACAGCCTTCATTGTTTAATTATTTGTTCATTATTGAAAAGAGCCCCATGTTTTGTCAAAGCAAATAAATGTAAGTTATATCCTACATAATGAAAAAATGAAATAAGTACAGACGAGATTATTATGAGGTGACATCACAAGTTCTCATGACCAGGGGCGCCAAAGAAATGATCAACTGATGTTAAAGGTAAAATACAAATGAGGTAAATTTCCAACATACAATTCATGGTACAGTTCAGTGGAAAAGTTAAAAAAATCCATGTGGTTTAAATAATAAAGTAAAAGAAGCCCCAGAGGAGCCCATGCGTGAACTGATGGTGTGCTAGATCGAGGTCATTACAACTAACCAGAGCCTCCCAGGAATTCTGAGGTACAGAGACTGCTCATGAAAGTGTTCACAGTTATTTAAGATGTGCCCCACAATTCTACAGTATCACAGTTGTTTTAAAAGCAGGCACTTTAAGGAACAAATGAGATTGCAATACAGTATAAATATACAAAAGAATAAGTGAAACTAAAATCCAACCCACCAATTATTGTATACTGAACAAGAAATGCAGTACTGACAGGTAATAGTTGAAGTAGATAAGTACATTTGACAAAATTTAATTGGCAAATGTCATTAAAGTCTGAAGAGATCAATGAAAGTACAAAAAGAAGTAAATGGCAAAAGTGAGAAAAAGCTCCAATACAAGATTAAATGATACCATTTGAATAAAATTTACACAGCCAGCAGCCCAATGGTGGTGTCATTGCAATCTCCATGAGCAGCAATACCTGTCAGAACTTGTAAATGAAGGGACAGCAGGCAAACAAATGAGAGAGAACAGGTGGGCATTTGTCTGTATTTCAGTATCAAGGTGGAGGGAGCCTGACATGATTGCAGAGAGTAGGAGTGACAAAGCTGATAGAGCATTTTTCAAGACTAGCATAATGGGAATTAAGGATATTAAAAATGTATAGCATTGTAAATGGAGTTGACATAGCAAGCGAGGAGAGATACTGGGCGTAAGAGATTAGGGAAAAAGAAAAAGAAAAAAGGAAAGAAAAGCAAAGCAAAAAATCCAGTTAAAGGTTTATGTGAGACACATGTTTTATTTATTAATGTCTGTACTCCAGGTTGTACTCTGATCTCTCAAGAGGATGACATAATTAAATAGTATGAAGCTCAGCTTTTAGCGATGTGTCCTATCAACGTTAGAATAATCAATGTTAGAGATGCATCACCCATCTCAGCAGTAACATAAAGGCTCAAGATCTATTATTTTAGTAAAATATAGGTTTATTAGAACTGATGCTGAAGCTCTGCTTTTTTGTGGTACTCTTTAGTAATTATATCATTTGTTTTGCTTGGTAATTTTGTTGGCCTTTCATTTCTTTTGTTTTGTTCTTGGCGTCCTGTGGTGGAACTTGCTGTTCCTTGCAGACTTCTGTAATATTCAATAGTCATTGTCATTGTCATTGTTTGCTATCCTGTGATTCACTGCTTAGCGTGGCTGACCTAGAACAGTAAAATCTTGGTCTAAAAAGTTTTGGTAGTTTATAAAATGTTTATTAGTATTAAAAAAATCATATATAATATAGTCTGAGAAGCAGGCTTTACAGGGAAATGCCATGAAGTTACAGTATAGGCAAGAGATTGCAAATATTTCTTAAATTGTTCAATTACCTGCTTTTGACAGGTAGCGTGACTAGTATTTACCTGTATATAAATATATTTATATAAACTCACTAAGTAAAGTTTTAGGAACACTATATACTAACACTGGGTAGAGTCTACTGTTATTCTCAAAACAGCCTCAGTTCATCATGGCATGGACTTCACAAGATGTTGGTTTATATTGACATGATTTCATCATGCAACCTCTGCAGATTTGTCACTTATGCTGCAAATCTCCACCACATTGCAAAGGTGTACTATTGGATTGAGATCTGCTGACTGGGAAGGTCACTGAAGAATACTGAACCCATTCTCATGCTCATTAAAACAGTCTGAGATGACTTTTGTTTTGCGACATGGTGCATTATCATGCTGGAAGTAGCCATTAGAAGATGGGGTAAATTGTGGCGATGAAGGGCTGCACATGGTCAGCAACAACACTCAAATAGCCCATGACATTCAAGTGATGATTGATTGGTATTAATGGGCCCAAAGTGTGTCAAGAAAACTTTCCTCACACCATTACACCACCAACATATACTGTATGTGTACTGTTGGCACAAGGCAGGATGGGTGCATGGATTCATGCTGTTAGCAGCAAATTCTGTCCCTACCATTTGTGTGCCTCAGGTGAAATTGAGCTTTATCAGAGTAGACTATGTTTTTTCAGTCTTCAGCTGTCCAGATTTGGCAATCCTGTGCCCATTGCAGCCTCAGCTTTCTGTTTGTTGTTGACAGGAGTGAAACCCAATGAGGTCTTCTGCTGTTTTAGTCCATCTGCTACAATGTTCAACACGTTGTCCATTCTGAGATGCTTTTCTGCTCACCACACTTGTCAGCTCAAACCAGTCTGGCCATTCTCCTCTGACCTCTCTAAACAACAAGGCATTTCCGTCAACAGAACTGTCATTCACTGGGTGTTTTGTGTACCATACTGATTAAATGCTAGACACTGTTGTTTATAAAGGTCTCCGGTGATCAGCAGTTACAGAAATACTCAAACCAGCCCATCTAACACCCACAATCATGCCACAGTCAAAATCATCAAGATCACATTTTTCTCCTTTCCTGTTGTTTGATGTGAACATTAATTGATTTTATGCATTGTGCAGCTGTCATGTGACTGTTTGATTAGATAATTGTATGAATAAGCAGGTGTACAGGTGTTTGTGATAATTTGTAGTAAATCTTAGTAAAGATTGCATGTTCAAATTCTGATGTGTTTTTCTGCCAAGGTACTTTGTATTATATTGTAACTATACAATATGATTAGTGCATAACACACTGTTCTTGAAAGTGGGAGTGCATTTTACTGACTATTGACTATTTCATTTATAAAACAAACATTAATGCATCTTGGATTGCCTCAGTAAAAATCTTTAGGAGCTTTTTGCTCAATGTGAATTACCAGTGATTTTTCTGACCTTTCTTAATTTTTTTCCATTACCTTTTCTTGCAGTTTCTTTTTATACCTGTTGTATAAACATTGCGTTCTTACAAATAAATTCAACCATTCTCTTCTTTATTGGCTTTTCCCTTGACATAATCCTGGGAAGATGGGGCTTATCCTATTTGCAGCAGAAAAGGCACAAATCAGAACTATACTGAAGACTGATTCAAACTAAAAAGAAACTTCGAATAAGAACAGTCAAAAAGGCGCTTTACAGAACCAACAATAATAAAATACAGTGCAACTTATAAAATTCTAAGGTATTACGATTTGTATTATGATTAATACAACAGTGCAAAATCTTTAAAATATGAGATTAACATTTAAATATACAGTAATATTGAAAGGTACTGTGGCAATCTTAGAAATTCCATGGCATCCAATTAAAATTTGAAAAAATATCCTGAATATGGAACAGAGTCAATTTGTCACACAAACAGTACAGCAGAAGTAATTACAAAAAATGAACACACCTACAGAAGTTCTTTAGTTAAGGAAAAGCAGACTGAGTTTTGGCCGAGAACCTTCTTCTACAGGTATTGACTACGACTAGAAACCACTGTAGAATTGCAAGGCTTTGGGATAACAATGGCCCAGTTTTCTCTCTGGGTATACAAAATGTAGACACACATTTCAAATTAGAACAGAGGGGTATGTATACAGTATATGTAGCAGCAGAATATTAAAACTTTGTGTGCCATATGTCAGATGGAAAGCCAGCCACTGTAGTCTGGCGAGCTGAGCAGTGTCATGGTTACTGTGTTTGGTCCAAGTGGAGAATACAGCAGAAGCATTGTGATCTCTTTGTAGCCTAGACAGGACATCCCGAATTCAGGCCATTGTGAAGTACAATAGGATCTAAGATTCATTCAGAAAAAAGTCAAGCTTCTTTAGCTGTGCCAGTAATGCAACAGTAAATAGATGTTTTTCCTTAGCATTTAGCTTTTCAAGGTTATAACCAACTAAATGTAAAAATGTTAAAATTAATTATTTTTAAATTAAATGTAAAAATGAAAACATTAATCTACACATAATTACATAAAATTAATGAAAATTAAATTTTCATAAAAAATAGCTGTTTTCTGTTAGAACAGCTTGCTTTGGTGACATAAAAGAGTGAATCATCTCTGGCACTTACATTAACTATTAAAGAATAGCCAATACATGTGTTGTATAACTGAAATATCAGTTGTTTTGTTTTTGTCCGTTTTTGAGCTGCTCCTGATCTGCAAGCAGTGGTTAGCAGAGAGGCTTCTGATAGCATTACCTAAACAAAAAATATAGCTATATACATTAGTGCTGTAAAACCACTGTGAAAGAAGCCCGGACACAGACAGCCACTGAGATATGTCCACATACACACATGTTTATTCTGTTCTTGCACAACATAGTACACCAAAACAGCCACAACAACTCAGTCCTTTACTTTCCTTCTTTTCTTCTGCCGCCTCCACTCCTCTCTAGCAAGCTCCGTCCTCTTCCACCCGACTCCAGCTCCTCGAATGGAGTGAGCTGGCCCCTTTTATGTTGCACCCAGATGTGCTCCAGGTGCACCTCGATGAACCACCTGCAGCACTTCCTGGTGTGGCGGAAGTGTTGCCACCCAGGGCTCCGGGATCGTCCAGGTGCCCTCTGGTGGTGGCCATGGACCCCAACAGGGTTGAGCTTCCAAGTTCTCCATCCATAACCCTGATGTAATCCAGGGAGGTTCCCTTCTTGCGCCCCAGGGAAGATATTGCCCCTCTCCCAGTCCTTCCCTTCTCCATGCGTCCCAGTGGGACAAGATCACTGGTAGTCTGCCACACCACTTAAAGGGTAATCAGCTAATCACAGGGTTTCTTGCCTTCCACCCTCAATGATTACATGTTTCACATTTGCTCAAATGAAGACTCAATATTCAAGATTTTTCTGTTAAAATCAAGAGACTGATTAAAATAAATCTAGTTCAACAGCATTGTCATTTATCTTGACATTGGATGAGACAATTGTGAAGATCTCTAAACATGATTCCCTATGTCAAGGGTGTCAAGTGCAGGTCCTAGCCAGTTACACTGCCTTCAGATTTTTGTTTTTAGTTAGCTATTATTATTAAAGGAACTTCTTTTATCATAATCACAAACATTACATTCTCTCATTGTGTTAAAATACTTGAAGCACAGGTTTTATTTCTATATAAATCTCAGCTATATTACTGCCACAGTTCCATATCTTAGATTACAGGCATTTACTCAGTCACAACACTTTTTTTCTTCATTTTATTTCACCAGCTTTAGATTCTGAGCCCTTTCTCTTAATAATTTAAACATTAGCTGCAAATAGCAGGGTAGTTAAACATGGGGACTAACTCAAGTCTGTTTTACATCTGTGCATATGTTCTGGAGGAGCCGTTTGGAAGAATTATTTAAAAAGGGAGTGAAAAATAAGTGTTATGTGGGAGGGAAGCCCATGCAGAGAGGATGCAAACTCCAAACAAACAGTGGCCAAACTGGGCTTTGAACCAAATACCCTGTAGTTCTGAAGTAGCAGTGCTGACCTCAATGAAGTCCATAACTGTTTATATAGAAAAGGATCTGAATGACGTATTCAAACAACTTAGCCAAGAGCTACTCGGTTATACTTAAAGGACTGAGTGGCCTCCTCCCCTTTGTCCAAATATTATCTTTTTATACAGGTAAATCATTAATGTCTTTACAAATTACAAATATTTTACACATATACTCTGAATGATTACTGTAATCTTACATTTAATGTGCAAATTTTAACTTTTTTATTTTTACTTTGATAGATTTGGCAGTGTATCTCTTGCTGTATATCTAGAGACACAAACACTTTTTTACCCATTTTTGAACCTCTTGTATCCAGTCTTCCATTATCCCTCTTGTTTAGATATTTTCATTGTCAACCAATATAAAACTTTCCTTTGCCTACTCCTTTCCTTGCTCATAGCCTGACAATATGTGGTGTAGCTGCACCTTTCTGCACCATGACAGTGGTTTTTCTAATAAGGATTGCTCTGGATTTGTGTAATGAATTGCCTCCTCTTTGTGTTTGTGTGATTATTCCCATAGATCATCTGTCAGTCAGCTCCAGACTGTCTTGTTGGCAGTAACAAGATACACTGCCAGTTACCAGCTCTCCTTACTGTATGTTGTTGACATTAGTTTGTACTTGATTCTTTCTGAAAACTATTGGGTTCATTAAACCAAAATTTAATACAATCATAAATTTGTTTCCACATTTTTGTACACTGGAAAAACTGGAGAAAAAAATACTTAAAAGTTTTCAGGAACTAAGATTCAGCCAGGTAAGCATTAGCTGTTTGCTTTTCTGAAAGGTTAAATCACAAAAAGCTTCTGATTGTGCAACATACATTTTCCACAAAATTGGTCTGGCATATGTAACAAATAGTTACATAATGAAATATAATTACTAAAATGATCAGACTTTTATGTGTTTTTCAATTCATATATTGCAGTTATATATTCCCAGCAGAGGAGTTGGTACTGCTTCTGCCTCAAAGCTCCAGTGAACAGGATTAGATCACAGTGTGCTTATTGATGTGTGGAGATCACATATTTTCCCCATGTCAGAATTGATTTTGTTCAGGTTTTTACTTCCCACTCTAGTCCATGTTGGTGTAATGGAGAAATCTAATCAGTTCATTGTTTCTGTGTGTGTGTGATTTGTTATTAATTCTTCCTGCCTTGCACCTAATGACACTGACATAGGTCCCTGTTCCCTGTGAGTCTATAATGGAAAAACTGGGCTTAGAAAATGGGTGAATGGACACTTCCTGTATCACCTTGAGCAATCAGCACTGACAAATTGTGTGATGTCTATTGGCTGATGCATCTCCTGGGGTTAGTAGGATCAAAATAAAAAGGACATCTTGGCTTGCAGAACATTTACCCTTGTGTAGAGCGATGGAAAAACCTCCAAGGTTTTTAATATCAAAGGAGAAACTGAACTTTACAGAGACAAGGCAGGAGTGGGACAAGTTTTTTTTTAATTTTATTTAGGTGGTGTCAAACATAGTAGCAGAATGAGCAAGGGCTGTATTAAGAACAAGTGAGAGACTTCCAAAAGAAACTAGGACTAATAGCATCTTTTACCAGCTCCCCTTTATAATAGAAAAGTATTTAAAGTTGTTTTAGGACACCTTCCCTCATTTTACAGTAGTAGGTACCATCTGTTAAATACCAGTATGTAATCTGAAAACTACCAACCCAATAAAATCTAGTTAGACAACATCAAAAAGTGATATCCCGCTTTACTAAAGAGTCCCCATCCTCCAAAAAACCTGGTAAACCGTACATTGTATGTGGTAGAAGAGTAAGGCAATGCTGATTATTAACTATGACTGGGTGTCTGGAGCATGGGCATCAACAGTATGACACAATCTGAGGAAGCTCTCCGTGTAAAAAACAGACAAAGGAGGTAACATGAGAGGCACTACACACGCAAGTGTATCTACGGGCTGCTGGGGGCAAGATGTATGTGCTTGGGGCACAGGAAAGGCAATAGATAGGGCAAGTGACAGTTGCAGTTTGGGTGTTTGTGTGCAATTGATGCCAGAGGGCAGGTGGCCAAGAAGGGTACAGGATGGGGGTTTCTGGGTATCTTTTGTGAAAAGGAGAGAGAGAAAGTCCATAAATCATTAAGTGATTCAAGGGCTTAAACAGACATGATGCATGGAAGTTGGATAAAGCTGCCTCACAGGCATGTTTGGCATAAAAGTTCTGCTGACTGTAGAAGGACAGGTCATAGTCTAGATTCAGGAGGCTGAATAGAGGAGTGCTTGGCGCCACATTGGTGAGCAAGTGGGTGATACACAGGGGGCAAAAACCATACTGGCAGACTCCGAGAAGTGGTGGCATAGCTGGTGTATTCATTCATTGTTATGATGTTGTATTAATGCTTTCCTGTGGTTTGTTTTATTAATAAAGACAGCATCTTTGTTTATTTTGTCTTTTTTGGTGTAATGCTCACCATAAGGTCACAATAGACTAGGTTAGATATATATACAGTGCCTGAATATGTAACTCCCTATTTATCTATCTAGTCCCTATAATAGTGGAAGTTTTCACTTTTTACTGTTGTACAACATTAAATCACAGTGGACTTAATTTAGCTTTTTTGACACTGATCAACAGAAAAATACTCTTTTAAAGTCAAATTGAAAATAGATCTCTACAAAGTGATCTCATTGTTTTTGCCATGAGAGACACCATCAAAGGAAACTCCGGTTCCACACACATAACCCACTTCCCATCCTGAGCTTATCCCTCATCTATTTAACCCACACCTTCTCATTATCCCCAAACCATACTGAAGTCCCCACCTCCATCCCCAGCCCCTCCATTCAGGGTACCACCCCTTTTCTTCCTTTCTACTGTCAGTCATATCTCTGACATCAGACCACTGCACTGCTCTCCACCCTCCAAGATAGACCCATCAGCCACTGGGACCCCACTATATATATATATATATATATATATATATATATATATAT
>JANRMT010062814.1:47014573-47028888 GCA_026402145.1 Polypterus bichir lapradei
TATATATATATATATATATATATATATATATATATATACACATAGATAGATAGATAGATAGATAGATAGATAGATAGATAGATAGATAGATAGATAGATAGATAGATAGATAGATAGATGGTACTGCAACACATTTAATTTGAAATGTTAACAAATGCTGGCAATACTGAGCTCCTAATCATTAATATTCTTGGTGGTCTGAGGATTTACTAGTTAAGCACTCTTCTTTTATTAAGGGACATTTGATTACAAGTGCAGTACATAATGAGCACAGTTTGGTGCTTGTCAGATTTGCAGAGTTTATTTTGTCAAAAGACTACACCAGAATTTATTTTGTGATTACTCATAGTCTGCTGAATCTTTCCCCTCCATTGCTTTAGTTACATTAATACAACTCTTGGCTGCAAAAAAGCATTGATAGCTGTCAAAATAAAATCCAGAGGCAAGAAAGTAATCAGAAAGGAAGAAGACCATTAGACACAGCAAGTTCTCACTTACTAAGCAAGCACTTGAGCTTTAGATGGACCATTCTGGTGTAAATTTTAGTATGCAATTCAGAATGCTGTGATACTCAACCAAAAACTCAGAGCATACTTTAAGGAGAAAGTTTCAACACTTGATCGGACCCTTTGATTGGCCTATTTATTAACTGCTGGCTATCAGGAAATCATGGGTACATTTTTAGTAGTCATTATCTATCCATTCTCAAACTAATTTCATCCAGTTCAGAACAGCAGATCCAGGAAAGACTAGGTGCAAGGCCAGAGTCCTTGGATTACATTATGGCCCAAGCACTGCCTGTGTAGAATCTGCACGTTGTCCTAGTGTCTGCTTGGGGTTTTCACTGTGGTTGCTCCAGTTTTTTTTTCCCTAAATCCCAGAGGTGAGTTCATTGAGTTTATTGGCAATTCAAAATCGACACTGACTGAGTAAGCTCTGTGATAACAACACAAACCTGTGTAAAAAGGCAATTTAATAAATAAATAAGACTTTAGGCCACCAGCTACAATAATATTTAAGATCAGTTTCTGTGTACTTGTCTGTTTTGTTAATTATATTAATTTAGTAATCCTCAAGATATCCTCAAATGTGCATTAATGAGTAAACACATATTGACAGAGGAAATCACAGTAAATGCAGTCCTCTACTCTAACAATGCAGTTTATAGGAACTCCAGCCATAAGAGTTTTTCAGGTCTTTAATCAAGAATAAACTGCATTTTGTGAACCTTGTGTTATGTGAAAGGAAGTGCAGGCCTTTCTCTTTGAAGTGAGTAGGAGCTTCAGTCAAGTGGCCTAAGGCCATCTAGAAGTTTTTTTTTTTTTGGTTGTTGTTGTCTGTTCCCTTTATGGCTGAAATTCCAGACAGCTGTAAAAAAGATCTAAAAGCAATAGCATTTAAGTAGGTAAAACAGAATTACAGTAATTACCGACACTCTTGTGAACTATTTTACTGAAAGATTGTCCAGGGTATAGATAGCACTTCATACACTTCATAGCTCTTGCACTGTCACAGTCTAGAGTAAATGAAACATTTTTACCTGCAATACACATAATTTGCCTTGTTTTAATGGAAGGATAATAAATGGTTAGGTCTACAAGAATCCATATTGCCAGCACTGAAACTTGTTTTGTAATGTGTTTTAAAAGCACTAATGGCAGTTGCTGTGCAACTTTTAAGCACTGCTTTCAGGGAAGCACAACAAACTGAAATGCCTTTGATATAGCCTTATTGATCTTTTTCTCCCTGCTATCTTGGGATCGAGTGTGGAGCTTTTTGGTTTAACATTGATCTATATTTCTTCCTAGTTGCCAAAAACTTTGCACTGTTTAGGTTCATCTTGTTAGTACTACCATCAATTGATTTATACTTTCTGAAAGAAAGATAGACTCAAGAAATGTATCTGCCAAGAAGAAACATGTTCCCCAAAGCACTTCATGGAAATTTTTCAAGTCCTCCAAATGGAAGACTATAACCTAGATTATGGAATGGACAGCATCTGTTTAAATCCTTAACTATTGCTGAAATGCTAAACAAACACAACATTTGCAAAGGAATAAATATTTTGGCACACACTTTTTAGATTTCAACTTTCAAAATGCTTTACAAGAATTTTTGTATAGTGTGGATAATGTTATAAATTGCTTCCCATTACAAGACCTATTATATTAAGTGAAAAAGCTTATCATTTTGTAGAAAATCTCAAAAAATATATATATATATTTTAGAGCAAACAAAAAATATACAGATGTATAGACATACAGTATGCTAGAAAACCACATTTAGGATTAGTCAACATAATAGAAAGAGAAAGTGGACAATGCACCTAAAAATAGACACACAACAAGAAAGTGGGCAACGAGCTAAGAGAGGGGGAGCAAGACAACAACAACAATATTTATTTCTATAGCACATTTTCATACAAATAATGTAGATCGGGCGGCATGGTGGCACAGTGGTAGAGCTGCTGCCTCGCAGTTAGGAGAACCGGGTTTGCTTCCCAGGTCCTTCCCGTGTGGAGTTTGCATGTTCTCCCCATGTCTTCATGGGTTTCCTCCGGGTACTCCGGTTTCCTCCCACAGTCCAAAGACATACAGGTTAGGTGGATTGGCGATTCTAAATTGTCCCTAGTGTGTGTGTGTGTGTGCGTGTGTGCGCACCTGAGGTGGGCTGGCACCCTGCCCGGGGTTTGTTTCCTGCCTTGCGCCCTGTGTTAGCTGGGATTGGTTCCAGCAGACCCCTGTGACCGTGTAGTTAGGATATAGCGGGTTGGACAATGGATGGATGATGTAGATCAAAGTGCTTTACAGGATGAAGAAAGAAAAAAAGACAAAATACAGAAATAAAATTAGGCAATACTAGTTAACATAGAATAAAAGTAAGGTCCGATGGCCAGGGAGGACAGAAAAAACAAAATCTGCAGGGGTTCCGAGGCTACAAGACCACCCAGCCCCCTCTAGGCATTCTACCTAACATGAATGAAGACGTGCTTTTGGTGGCCACAAAAGTTGTGACATTCAAATAGGCTTTGAAGGATGGAGAGTATTCTATACTTAAGACTGACTGGGAACCAAGATGTCAGTAAAGAGTTGGTGTAGGACCTGAAAAATTCCTAACTGTAGGATAAATCATTTGCTTCATTTATTTTCTGGATAATACTCTTTCCCCACAACTTCTCCACCAATTTCCATTATCTGGATAGTTGATATTCATTTTGGACATTTATTGATCCCAGTAATATTTTGCAATACAGTATTGCCTATGCCAGATACGTATGTGGATTGCTTATGTTTTATATTTGCTTAAATGTACTGCTGTATATAGGGGTGTACTGCATGCAGGGTGTTTGTACATTTGTAAATATTATTAGCCAGTGGCCATACCACATGTAGTTCAAAACAGGTAATCCACCTGAAGCTAAGCATATCCCATGACTAAGCTCTTTGAGGTTGGAAAAGTGTTACATATTTTTTATAGAACATAATATGACTGATTATGTCTTTTCAATGTTTGCTGTGTTTGGTTTGTTCTGGACAATATAAGTGTGGAACCAGTAGGAAAATAATGGTTGTCACCTGATCTACTTGTTTACATTTTTGTTGCTGCTATGAGAAGTCAGTTGCATAAAAATGTCCTGCTCATTTCAGGATTCAATACTACCTTATGACAGACAGTTTTTATTTTCCAAAATAAAGCTCTACATTTTGGAGGCTAAAACAATTTTATTTGACAGAAATTCAAAGCATTAAGTCACAAAGCTTGAGGTGCTCAGTGTTACACTTCAGACTGATGACGTAACCCACATTGGATATTGTTGGAAAATATTTTAAAATAAATTAAGAATAACACAGAAAAACACAAATGAAGTGAAACAATACCTTAAAGGAACAAACAGTATATTTTTTTAATATATTTTATTTACTGTACCACCTGATTTTTGTTGTGATAGCTAAGAAAAAAACGTAACCTTCTGTTTTCATGAATAACAAAGATAAAAAAAGTTTGTGATGTAATACAGTGGACACCAATGCTGTACAAAGGCAAACAATGCAAAAGGATCCGTTAATAAATCTCCTGTTACTCGTGTTGCATAATCCACATATCAGTTATCCTGTCTTATGGATCACAATATGTAAAACACATACATTCTTCGCTAACAAATTATTAAACAGATACTATAAGAAACATCAGTACACACTATTCACACGGGACTGAACTTTGGATTTAAAAATATGCCCTTCTCCTTCATTCATTAATAATGAGTCTTGGACACCTTTAGCTTTTATTATATCATAACCTTTTTATCTCCCTTCTCCATTAAAAAATATTAAATTTTTTTCTTGGTCACCACTACAAAATACATGGGTTAAGTAACATATACATAAAGAAATAACGTTTTTGGGTTGTAGTCTTTTTAATAATGTATAAGATTTTATGAAGTACATACACTATCATAGGATTGTGAGGAGATATTGAACCAGAGCCATTAAACAACACAGATAACAAAGTAATTATTCATGTTTAATTAATGTTATTTACTTTGGATAAGGTACACATAAAATTAGAGACAAAAGAGGGAGAGAGGATGATTTTTAGAATAGTAAAGACTAGGAACAAGGCTGGAAAGGATTTTAGTTAGATAAAGCAGATGAAAGATGAACGGTCTTAAATTAACAAAATATGATCAAGAATAGATGAAAAGGCACATTGAAAAGCTGTTGAATGAAGAAAAATCTAAGATTAGTAATTGGGGATGGAGTACCAAATGAAGGTCTAGTACCAAGAGTAAGGAGGGAGGAAATAAAGGAGGCAATGGGACCAGATGAAATACCAGCTGAAGTGTGGAAGAGTTTAGGAGAAGAAGAAGTAGATGTGCTGTGGGATCTAACACAGAAGATCTACGAAGAGTAGAGAACAGCAGAGGAGTGGTGAGACAGTGTGATTGTAACTATTTCTAAGGAGAAGGTGATATTCAGGATTGTGGAAACTACAGAAGGATAAAGGTGGTGTCACACACAATGAAAATTTGGGAAAGGGTAATAGAGGGAAGGCTTAGGGAAGAGACCACCATAGGGGAGGATCAGTTTGGTTTTATGCCAGGGAGAGGAACAATTGATGCAGTCTTTGCAATGATACACCTGATAGAGAAATATGATGAAACTAATAAGGATTACATATAGTGTTTATTGATTTGGAGTAGGCTTATGATAAAGTGCCACTTCGAGAGGTCTGGTGGTGCATGAAAGAGAAAGGAGTACCAGAGGAGTATGTGGGGATTATCCAGGATATGAATGATGGAGTGAGAACTTGGGTTAAAAGCAGTGTTGGAGTAACAGACAATGCCTCTGTTAGAGTAGGTCTGAACCAAAGATCTTCTGTTATGTCTTTGATTTGGTTCTAGATGTGTTGAGTCATGGGATAAAAGACCAATCCCCCGGTGCACTCTTTCTTGCTGATGACACTGTGATGTGTAGCACCGGAAAAGAGAAAGTGGAGAGGGAGTTGGAAGAATGGAGAAGTTCTTTGGGAGATAGAGGGTTGAAGATAAATAGAGTATTTGAGGTTTAATGATGATCATTATTAAGAAGTTAGCCTGCCGGGAGAGCTATTGAAAAGAGTGGATACATTTAAATATCTAGGATCATTGGTAGCCCAAGATAGAAAATTAGATGCAGAGATAACCCATTGAGTGCAGTGTGAATATAACAACTGAAAGAAGTTATCAGGAGTATTGTGTGATTGAAAAATTAAGGCAAAGGTTAAAGGTAAGGTTTTTAAAACAGTGGTAAGACCAGCAAAGATGTATGACGCTGAGATGGGCAGTAAAGGAAGCACATAAGAAAAAGTTAGATGTGGCAGGAATGAGAATGCGGAGATGGATTTGTGGAGTTATAAAAAAGACAGAATAAAAAACGAGACAATTTGAAGTCCAGCAAAAGTGAGACAGACATCTAAGAAAGAACAGGAAAGTAGTTGAAATCACATGAAAATGTGACAAGCAGAGACCACGAACATGAGTGCAAAAGAGTGATGGGAATGGAAGTAAAGGTGAATAGAAAGCAAGGGCGGCCAAAGTGGAGGTAGATGGACAAAGTTAAAGAAAATCTGAAGGAAAAGGTTTGACTAGAGAGGAGGTGCAGATCTGAGCTGTTTGGAGAAGGTTGATCAAGGACATCAACCTGACATAAAACTGGGAAAAGATGACAACAAAGAAGAAGAAGTTATTTACTGAATGAAAAGTATAAAAAATGAAGTTGTACTTTTGATTTTAATTTAAGGGGGTATTATGAAGAGAAATTTTGACCTGGAATGTGTAGCATCCTTCAAGAATACAATTCTCAAAACAAGTGATCAGTTATTAAAACTGGCAACTACGATTTTCTTTGACTTTCTCTTACATACTTATCGAGCAATAACAGTTACTTTTCTTATGCAGTAGTCTTTACTGTCTCTGTGTGTTGCATATACAAAGCCATTAACCAATATAAAAAAGTAAAAACAAGATAAATTAAATTACTTTTATACAGTGAAGACAGACAGAAGGACATATATATCACATCATTTTACAGTGTTTTTGCCCCACTTCTCATATTAAACATTCATCATTAAATTTTAATTTTGATGAGTGCTTAACTAATTATGGCAAAATGTACAGGCAAGAGCATAGCAAATCTACGCTAACTTCAAAAGCCTATTATAAAACCTCCTATAAGAAAACAAATTTAGTTTTATACTCTCTTTTTACCTAATGCAACCTGCTAGTTTTGCTCTTATGGTAGTTATCACTGAATTTGTGCAAGATTTTCCACTCTTGTACATAAAGCTATTTGTTAACAAATGAGCCAATCGGGAGGTCCTTGAATTAACAAGATTTTAAATGCTGCATTTAATTTGGAACCAAAATGCTTCTAAATAGACATACTTGTGAAATTGAAAATGGGTCAATGGGCTCTTGTTAAGATAATGCATTTCACATCCAGATGGCTATATTTAAAAAAAAAATCTGGAAGTACTTATTTTGTGAACAGATGTGTTGAAAAGTTTAGATATCTGAAAAATGTATTCAGTTTAACTGCGGCAAGTTACCTGCCTCAGCTTATTTACTCGTAAATAACTTTGTATACAACATTTTTCTGATGAAATGTATTGAGAATGAAGACATATTATAATGCATGAATAATTCACAGTAACGTTTAAGTAATAATAATACAATATATTAATATATCAAACAGGATAAAGATACAATAATTATGTAGTAATAATGCTGCTTGTACTTTTTTTAAATATGTTCTAGAGGTTGATGTTTGGGTCAAGGTTTGACATGCAAGCTACTACCTGGCGTCAAAGAGGGTTGTGACTTTAATAACTAAGGCAGAAACTCATCACTGATAAACAAAAGACTGAAATTTAATTTAAAGTGCTGATTGACAGAGAAAACCCTCCTCTGTTAATCAGGGACAAAGAGATAGTGTTACTCATACATATTTGCATGGTCTTTTTTATTGTAAAAAAAGACTTCTAATTAAAGTATCAACCACATGGCTATGATTGAAAATCTAATTAAAGACTGTGTTTTAGTTAGATGACCACTCATCCCTGGTCACAAATTTATTAGTCAGCAGGATGGTATGGTTTCCAGAATCACCAGTTATGAGTTCTTCAATAATGGAAGAAGCTGTGCAGATTAACTGCATGCAAAAGTTGTGAGATTTTGAGGAGCTTACAAACTAGAACATAACAATCACAGAGGAAAATTCTGAGATGATGTCAATAAGATTACTACTGTTGAAAAGTCCATGCTGTCACTCAGGGACAGAAAGACTAAACACAGTTCAGACCACAAGAGCAATATGAGACTTTGGCAGTATGTTGCCCTCCATTTATGTGAGGGTCAAGGTGAGGGAACAATCATCACTGTACGTTTGTTGGATGTGAGCAGCCATCGTTGTGGAATTTCCACCTTGATACCTTGAGAATGATTTAAGTGGAAGAATAACAGAAAGCTGATGTGTGCACATGTAAATATTAAAGAATACCATCACAATTTAAGTGTTGATTTATCTATGCCAATTTTGTTGTACAGGTGGATGAATTGGTGTAGAAACAACACTCCAAAATTCCCTAATTTTGTTCTGGGGTTTAGACAAACATTTTAAACATACACGAAGGGGTACCCATAAACTGGAATCTGTACCTGGCATGCAATCTAGACTTACTGTTGTTGCGAATTTCACCGCTTGGTGTAGCATACTTACAGTATTCTGTGGCAGTCTGCCAAGTGCCGTTGCTCTGTATTGTTTGTACAGTATACTGTGTTGGTTTTTCTTGGTGCTTATTAAACATGCTCTGCGATTTTTGTGATGTGTGATCATAAAGAACAATGAGTCTGTGTTAAATTTTGTTTTCTCTTAGGGAAAACAGTTTCTGAAACTGTAGTGATGCTCAAAACTGATTTTAAAGAGGAAGCTTTAAGTAAAACGCAGGTCTATGAGTCATTTTCGCATTTCAGAAGAGAGGACAAGTCACTTGAAGACCAACCATGATCTGGCCAACCTTCCACAATTAAGAATGACGAAAATCTTAAAAACGTTCACAATGCAATTTACGGAGATTGTCGTCGGACAACTGAAGAGATTTCTGAATTGAATTGTGTGGCTTGGAGTTCTTGCCATCTTCCCTACTCAATTGATCTTGCTCCGTGTGACTTTTTCTTGTTCCCGCATATGAAAAAATAACTCAAAGCAAAGCATTTTTGAGGAAGTCAAAGAAAAGTCGCTGCAGGCATTGGACAACGTTCCTCTTCAGCAATTCCAAAAATGTTTCCACCAGTGGGAAAATCATTGGGACAAATGCATTCATTCACATGGAGAGTACTTTGAAGGAGACTAAACTTTCAATAAGTAAAAATTATTAAGTTTTTTTTCAATTCTAGTTTATTTTTCATTACCCCTCATATTCACCACTTCAGTCAGAATCAGCTGCCTAATATTGTGTAGACCCCTATTCTGTCACCAAAATGGCTTTCACTCATCAAGGCATAGACTCTACAAGACCTCTGAAGGTGTCCTGTGGTATTTGGCACCAAGATGTTAGCAGGTGATGCTTTAAGTCTTGTAAGTTCTTGTTTCTCCAGCACATCCTACAGATGCTCAATCAGATTTAAATCAGGGAAAGTCAACATCTTGAACTATTTGTCATGTTCCTCAATCCATTCCTGAACAATTTGTACAGTGTGGCAGGGCTCATTATCCTGCTGGGAATACAATTGCTATAAAGGATAGTATGTGGTCCGCAACAATCTTTAGGTAAAATAGCATCTGCATGAATGTCAGGAGCCAAGGTTTCCCAGTAAAACATTGTCCAAAGTATTATACTGCCTCCACCGCTTTCCCTTCTTCCCATAGTGCATCCTGCTGCCATCTCTTCACCAGAAAAACAATGCACACACACCCAGCCATCCCCACAAACTAAAAGAAAACGTGATTCATTGGACCAGGACACTTTCTTTCATTGCTCCATGGTCCAGTTCTGACACTCACATGCCCATTGTAGAAGGTTTTGGAAGTGGACAGGAGTCAGAACAAGCACCCTGACCAATCTATGGCTACGCAGTTCCATATGCAAGTGTGATGCACTGTGTGTCCTAACACCTTTCTTTCATATCCAGCATTGAGTTTTTCAGCAGTTTGTGCTGTAGTAGCTCTTTTGTGGAATCGGACCAGACGGGCTAGCCTTCACTCACCATAAGCATCAATTAACCTTGGGCACCAATGACCCTGTTGCCAGTTCAAAGGTTGTCCTTCCTCTGACCACTTTTGATAGGTATTAACCACTACATAACTGGAACATCCCAAAAGACTTGATGTTTTCAAGATGCTCTGACCCATTTGCCTAGCCATCACAATTTGGACCTTGTCAAAGCCGCTCAGCTTCTTACTCTTGCCCATTTTTCCTGCTTCCAACACATGACCTTCCAAACCTGACTGTCCAATTGCTGCCTAATATGTCCTACCTCTTGACAGGTGCTACTGTAATGAGATAATTAATGTTATTCATTTTACCTGTCAGTGGTTCTGAAATTGTGGCTGATTGCTGTTTATATATAATTATTGCACAGAATTTGTTCTTTTTTTGAACATGCAAAACCAGCCATATAATGTTATTTTAAAATGCAACAAATACATGTTTAAATAAATTGATTTAGTCACCTCTTGTTGAAATGTACAGTATTTTCTTTATTTCTATTAAGGAATTAGTGCATATAAACAGAACACAGCACACTAATTTAGCTTTTGGATTTAAAAGCTTTCATTGAAAGCAATGGATTCTTAGTGCATGTAAAAACAGCAGGGGTCAAAAAATTCATTTCAGTGCTGAGAAATGAGTCAGTTACCTCAGCTGTGAGAGCTGCATGTCTAGTTTTCACTTGGCTGAGGATAGAGAATGGAAAAATTAACATAAATCTGGATCAATGCTGTCCATTTATATTACAGACAAAATTTGTTTGATTTTTTAAAACTATAATTGATTGTTTTCTCATTTTAGCATCATCCAAGCAATTCCTTTAATCTTTTGAACTTACTTTCTATCAGTTTATTAATTTTTCATTTTCATTTTATTTTCAAAAAGCAGAACATTTCAATAATTTACTTAAAAATTGGTCCAGAGAAAGTAAAAGAAAAATCAAAATGCAAAGAAACAAAAAACAAAACAAGATTAAACCTTCGCCCAGAAAAAAAGAGAAAAACAAAAATACATAAGCAGAAAAACTCCATTTAACATTTTTAAGTATAACAGAACAAATAGCAGCATAAGAGAGTAAATCACAGGACCAGAGTAGTTTTTGTAAAATTATATTAATGAATCCTTGCAATGTTTTAAAATGTTTTGGACCGATCTAATTTAAGATAATATAGAATGCTACTTACCCGCTGAGTTTTATCAGGTTGTCAGTTAGGCAAAAACTCTAAATGCAAGTAGTGTGGTATAGGATTGTCAGAGAAATTAGTATTTTAAAAAAAAATGTCACGATTACTGTTACAATTAGCTCCACCTGCTGGACATCCTTCATTACACCAAACTTGGGGTTGCCTGCCATGTAATCCAATCAGATTAACACGGCAAGACTGGAAAGTAACAATATGAAGTAAGCTGCATTTTATTTGCCTAACAGAGTCAAGAGCCACATTAAACCAATGTCACATTACGTGACTTCTAGTCGTGGGATATGTCAGATTTGCCAACAGTAGCCACTGATTTTATTGCAAGACCTTGTCAGTTTAAACAACTGAAAATTACTGTCCATTCTACTTTACCGACTGAGTTCTGACTTTCTAGCACAACCATGCCCACCCCTTTTTGCGTCAGGCAGTAGTATGCTTCTGATGGAGCCGATGGTGTACGATGGGTTAACAACTACAGTGAGCTAGCCACAATATCTTCCCTTTTTTCTTTTTCCCATTTCCCATCTTGTTACATACAAGAAGACATCAAACAGACAAGCTTTTCTTCTGTTTGTGATATCCAAAACACCCATGTTACCTATTCCTTGTTGCTGCTTTATATGCATTGTACTTCTGGATGAGCATTGTCAGCTTTCACACATGTACAGCCCAATCCTACAACCAAAGACATTATCAAACCTGTTTGATTTTATTGGAGCGAGTTGTAAACTGGGACTGAGTCGCTGGGCATGTCACATTATGTGCCTAACCTTCACAGGAGTGTGCCGCCAATTACCACTGACTCACTAAGATGATGTAAATGAAGGCTACGAATGAAAATCACTGGAAAAGTCACATAATGTGACATAGCCTTTAATTTGCACCATATATAGCCTTTTAACACACCTATATCTTAATATTATCTAAAGATCTTAAAACTGTTAAACTGAACAAAAGTCTGTTATAGAGAACAGAATGATGAGTATTAATTGTCATCATCTCATCATTCCCTTGGTAATGTGCTGGGTATGAATGTTACAGAAGGTCTCTGTTAAACAGGCAGTTATAGTCAGAAACCCATTATAAATTCATACAAAACGTTTTACCCTAACAAGGACATTAAAACTGACTTTTCACTATGCACTTTAATTGCATCTATATCAACTTTTTAATCAAACAAGCCAATACTCATGTTTTACTTCTCAATACATTATGTGTTTGGTACTATTACTATGATAAGTAAATGCTTATAATATTTATAACTTTAATAATACAATTTAGTTGCACTATACTGAAATATTTTGGCATAAAAGAAATGACATCTGGAAGAGACCCTTGCTGTAATGTCTGACACATTGTTTAGTTGACCTATGCACATTCTGTTTTAGCTGAAATAAACCTACTTACAAAATAACTAATTTGCATATAATGACATTAATCAAAAATATCTGTATAATTCTAACAAACATTAGAGCATAATACTGTTGGAATTATGAGATAATGCAGTTGTATGTAAACACCCATTGTGAACAGCTTGAAACATACATTAACAAGTTGATTTGTTTTTTACTCCAAACATCTGGAATCCAAATGCACAAAAAATATGCATCATCTGCTGAATTTTAAATTGTCAGCATTCTATGTGCGTCACAATCAAGTGATGGCACATTGCAGATTAAACAAAACTTGTTCTAAAAACACAAGTCAGACTTAGTAGCTTAGTATAACTTGTCATGAATATGATGATTATGTGACCCAGAATGTCACTGCCAAATAGGCCGTCTACGCCACCTAGTGATAATGCATTGTGCACTAGGACTCTACTACATAAGCATTTTTTTTTCTTAAACCAGATTCTTTTGCAGGTTTCACACAATTAATTTATGGCTTCCCGTATTAAATCTTGAGAAAAAAAATATACTAAAATAAAAAATAAGAGATAGGCAGAAATGTCCAACAACATTTGAGGCCGAAGTTGTTACTGTTACTCCCAGGTTCACCAATCTGTGAAGAGAAAACGTCTCCTTTAGGAACTAGAAAAAGCTCACCATTCCAAAGGAACCCTCCACCACTATCCATGGTCAGGTTCCTACTTCACAAGGCACTTAGCTTAAGGCAGAAACTGCCAAGCAGGTTTCACTCCAATTCCGTTTCAGCCAGGTTTCACTTCAGTTCTCTCCACAAAAGGTTGTCAAGTTTTCGGCTTCAGCTACATGTCTCGGTAGTTTGTTCAAGATTCCAGGACTCTTTGCATATAGAAACTCTTTCTAGTTTCAGTCCTAAATGCACTTCCCATAATCACATAATGTAAATATCAATGTACCTCCAGAAGGATTCATCATACGACTATTCCCACTCATGAGTTAATGGCACAAATAAATATAAAAATGCATTACGTAAGGTCAGATTAGATTAATAAACATTACTGAAGAATAAACACATTACAAATAAGGAGAATATTTTTATTACCATAATAGGATGGAGCCCCTAAGGGAATATAGTAATTATTTTTTTCTGGGAAACAATCAGATGCCAACCACTTACTATCTATACTAGCCCACTGCAGGACGCGCACACACACACATCAAGCACACACTAGGGACAATTTAGGATCGCCAATGGACCTAACCTGCATGTCTTTGGACTGTGGGAGGAAACCGGAGTACCCGGAGGAAACCCACGCAGACATAGGGAGAACATGCAAACTCCACGCAGGGAGGACCCGGGAAGCGATCCCAGGTCACAGGTTACACATTTATTACAAATATAAATTGTAAGAACAACTAAATGTTTATAATGTTTCAACAATACTGCAATTAAAACTGTAGCAAACAGGAGGTACTGTACATTCTGTATTATCATCTGTTGAGTGACACTTTCAAACTTTCAGTCTGTGAAGGTCACCATTTAAAATGCATGTTATGGACTTGGTTTGCTTTGTCTTTAAGCCAGAAAAGACATTAGCAAATGTTGCAAAAAAAAAAATGGCATTGCAAACAACCCACTTATGTTTAAGTGCTCATCATTTACATTGTTCACCAACTTGTCACCAAAGCTGGAAAACATTTCAAATGTACACTGTTTGCCTGAGGTGTTTACTATAAACATATTTGTATTTTCATTAATTAATATTCATAAGCGCAGCATGTATAACTAGTTACTTCTTGCAATGGCCAAGTTTATTAAATGTTTTGTATAATTGAATCAGCACATTTTGCTTTTGTTTGTTTTGATGCAGCTTCTTTTTATTCACCTTATGAATTGCATTACAATGAGTGAGACATAGTCCTATCAAATGTATGATTAATATTTTATTCTTAACATTGATAGATAGATAGATAGATAGATAGATAGATAGATAGATAGATAGAT
>JANRMT010062814.1:47028898-47059714 GCA_026402145.1 Polypterus bichir lapradei
GATAGATAGATAGATAGATAGATAGATAGATAGATAGATAGATAGATAGATAGATAGATAGATAGATCTCACTTCCAACCTAATTTGTAAACCAAGGTGTGTGTTAAGATATGCCAATATGAAATAGTCATAACAAAAAAGGAAAGAGAACAAAATTAAGATTAGACAACATATATTAAAAAATAAATACCAACAAAACAAGGTAACGTCAGATGGCCGGGAAAAAAATAGTTAGGATGGAGAAAAATAAACAAAATCTGTATGTAGTTTTCATAGTTCACATGATTT
This sequence comes from Polypterus bichir lapradei, assembly GCA_026402145.1. Lineage (NCBI taxonomy): Eukaryota > Metazoa > Chordata > Cladistia > Polypteriformes > Polypteridae > Polypterus > Polypterus bichir. The sequence continues at coordinate 47,029,187 of JANRMT010062814.1, forward strand.
GATGAAGTTGATCTTGTGGACAGCTGAGACATCCTCCTTCATTCCAGCATCTCAGGATGATGCATGGTGCCTTGATCAGAGGGTAGTGGCGCAGATCTCCACCACAGAAGAATCAAAAAGAAACAGCAGAGAATGGGGGTTTGTAGACATAGCAGATCCTTGAAGAATATGATAATTCTATGCCCATATAGACTTTTGTAGCGGTGCTACCATTAGTTAGAACTGCATCTCCCAGCAGTCCCTGCAGGGGCTCTTGGGGTCAAAGGTGGCCAGAGGGGTTTAAAAGGAGGGCAGGTGTCGAAGGGGAAAAAAAAAAGTTTGTTTTGTTTGTTTCGTGCTTTTACATATCTGTTGAACTGCCGGCCGTTTTTCTGCTATACATCTTCGTGTCCTGGATTGTATTGTTTGTTGGGGTCTGGAATCATTTGTCTACCTGTTTACTGTTACTGAGGACGTTGTCTGGATTCATTGGCTTTCACAGAAGAAGGAGCGCTCCTGAACCATTCATCGGTCATCATACTTCAGCAATTACCGGTAGGACTGTGTTTTTCCATTTCCCTCGCTTCATACAAATCACTGGACATAACTTCACCGCTGATCATTTCATACATGGACTTTACTGCGTGTTTGTCGTGTTTATCTGTTAATTGTAATATCGCCGAAGGGATCAGGGGTGGTATTATTGTTTTCATTTAGTTAATTTAATTTCATTATACTTTTTATCGTTTAAGTTCTCAGCGCGTTTTCTTTGTCTCTGTAGTGTGTGTGTGTGTGTGTCGTGCCAAGGCTGGGGTTGTCCCTGGTAAACCTCGTATAAAATAAATAAATCACCGTCACGCACGACGGTGTGAATCTTAGCGGCTTCTGACCGCTACACTTTTAAGAATACAAGTGAAAAGTAGCTATGAAAAAGCCAAATTAAAGTAATGTTTTAAGCAGTTTTTTAAAAATGTTCCAAAGTACCAGCCTGATTAATTTCTATAGGTGAAGTATTCCAGATTTTTAGGTGGATAACAGCAAAAGGCCACCTAACCACTTTTTTTAAGTTTGGCTATTGGAATTATAAGCAGACCTCCATTCGAAGATCTAAGGTTACGACTTGGAGTGTAGGGGGACAGGCATTCCAAAATATAGGACGGAGTGAGATTATTTAAGGCTTTATAGATCATTAATAGTATTTTAAAGTCAATTCTCAGCGACACAGGTAACCAATGTAATGACGCTAAAACTGGTGAGATGTGCTCAAATTTTATTAATTAGCTTGAAAAAGGTACTGCTCATCTATTTGGAAATACTGCTAAGACATTGCATTAGACAGCCAAGAGCATCAGGGTCATCAGGCACTATAGATAAATACAGCTGAGTGTCGTCTGCATAGCTGTGGTAGCTCACCTTGTGTTTTGAGATAATCTGACCTAATGTAATCATGGAGATTGAAAAGAGCAGTGGACATAGGATAGATGCCTGTGGTACACCATATACAGTATCATGTATCTCTGAGATGCAATCACCACAATTAACAAATAATTTTCTACCTGTTAAGTAAGACTGAAACCAATTTAAGAAGCTGCTGGAGAGGCCCACCCATTGTCTAACGCAATTTATAAGAATACTGTGATCTATGGTGTGAAATGCTGCAATCAGATCTAAGAGAACAAGAACTGATATATGGCCTCTGTCCGCATTGATTCACAAATCATTTACTACTTTAGTCAGCACAGTTTCTGTACTATGGTTGTTCTAAAACCTGGCTGAAAATTGTCAAGAATAGAATGTTTAATCATGAAATCATTGAGCTAATTAATAACTGCCTTTTTGGAATTTTACTTAAGAAAGGCAGGCTAGAAATTGGCCTAAAATTGACAAAGATGGATGAGATAAGATTACTTTCTTGAGCTGGGGTTTAACAATTGTAGTCTTTAGACAGTCAGGGAAGACCCCTGTATCTAATGATGAGTTCACTATGTCAAGTACACTATATATAAGGACATCAGAGACTTCTGTAAAAAAATTCTGGTAGTGAGTCAAGAATGCAGGTGGGAGGTTTCAACTGAGAAATTATTTTATGTAGTTCTGGTTGAACTATTCCAGTGAAAGAATTTAACTCACTTCAAACAGCATGCTAGGGTTCAATTATATTAAGTTATGGGGGGGGGTTGTGCTATATTATTGCTAATAGCATTTATTTTGTGTTTAAAAATATGACATTAACTTGTTGCTGTGAATTTGCATTGTAATGATTAGTGATGAGCAAAACCCACTGAATTCGCTTTGCATCAAGTTTAGCGATGTCATGGTTCTGTCTGATTGTTTTCTTTGTTCTACATTTCTTTTTCTTCTTTAGGCTGCTCCCATTTAGGGGTTGCCACAGCAGATCATCCATCTCCATCTATCCCTGTCTTTTACATCACTTTCTGTCACACTGACTGCCTTCATGTCCTCCTTCACCACATCCATAAACCTCCTCTTTGGCCTTCCTATTTTTCTGTTGCCTGGCGGTTCCATCCTCAACATTCTTTTCCCAATGTAGTCCTCATCTCTGTTCTGCACTTACCCAAACCATCTCTCAATCTAGCCTCTCACACTTGCTCATCAAACTATTGTACCTGTGTTGTCCCTCGAATATACTCTTTGTGTCAGAGGGGGACATTTTTTGTACACTGGGTGGTTTAATTTCTCTCATAGGCAAAGAAGCATGTAAATATTACACTTAAAACACAGTAGATGAAGAGGCAATAGGCACCCATTGTTGGGACTGGGGTGAGAAGTTAAAAGGCAAATTTCCTGGGTAATCCTGTTACGGATTATTGTGATGGCGGTCTACAGGATATAGGTATTTGCTGTCTTGCAAAAGAATCACCGCTTTGAAGATTTAACTAGTTAAATACACAAACAATACAAAATTGTGATAAAAGAACTGCTCCTTCCTTGGAAAATGTTTGTATATTCCTGACTTAGAAATGAACATGTCTGAGAATATTGGTTTCTGATCAGCATATGTGTACTCATTGATAGTTGGTAACAATACATTTTGTTGACCTGTGTTTACACTATTTGTTAAACCCAGGAAATTTGGATGTGCCATTGTTTAATACATCGTTTGGTTGATCTAAGCAGGGACTGAAGGACATTTAAACTTCTGGGCAGGAGAAGGTAGGTAGAGGGCTGGTCTACTGAGAACGCTGCCAAAATACTCGCACAGAGCACAGGGGCTCGCAGGCAGACGAAGGATACATGGCTGGTACTATGTGAGACACAAGGACGGCAACACTTGCCTCCAGGGAGGAAGAGACAGCTCCAAAAGAAGACAGTTGTGGGTCCAGCAAGAGAGGGAAGCTGCATGAAAGAACCAAGCAAAGCTGGCGGACGTGAAGTGAGGCGTGCCTAGGTTGCAGCAACACAAGGAGCCCAGAGTGGAAAAAAGAACAACGAAGAGACACTGATGGGGATTCCACGATTTGACAAAACCTCTGTTGGGAAATGAGTATACGGTGAACAGAGTGCATCCGTGGACAGTTGGACGATTAATTGTTGGGGTAACACAGTGCGCAAACTGGACTCTGCATCACTAAAGGTTGTATCCTCTAATTCTTGTTTTTAACGGACTTTTAGAGTGTGAACTATGTACTTTTCTTTTTAGAAAAAGGAATTTCGTTCCCGATATTATTAGATTTTTTTATGTTCATTTATCTTTTTAATGTACTTTATATTGTCTTGTGTAATAGAAGTTACTGTTGCTTTTCCTGAAATTACTGTTGTGTCTTTCATTGTGTGTTTACTCACCGCCGAATATAAAAAAACCTATCTGCTATTATTGGTAAATTTCAAGAGTTCCCAGTCTCTTAATAAAACTGGGTGGGGTAGTTGGATATTTTAACGGTGTCTAGATTAGATTACCTGTAAATGTGTCCAGACACATTTGTACTACATTTAAGTTCCTTTTATGTCTTTTTTGTGTAATTTGAAGTATGTTTAACATATTTATCATATATACCCAGACTAGAAATAAAAATTGCCTTGAAGAATCTTTATAAAATAAAAGATTTGCTTTTAACCAAAATGCTCGCTCTCGCACATTCAAAATGAATGGCCAGAAACTATGGGAGATGCTTCGGATTTATACGGCAGATGCTGGTGGTGATTGACAGGTGTCCCTGCCTTTTGGGAGACCATACACAAAACAAATGGGACATAATTAAGTAATCAAAAACTAGGAATAATGCACATAATAAAAAAAGAAACTTTAACATAAATAAATGGCACAAAAATGAAAAAACAGACAAAAAATATGACTTTGAACCCCAACCAGGCAAGAATGGCTGACTGAAACACAACAGTAGCTGATTCCCCCAAGAAGTAGGGCCACCTGTCTATCACCACCTCCATCACTATAAAGGCTGAGGAGACACATTGATAAAATGCAGTTCATTGAATGCTCTTGGTGGTGTTGAGGGTGAGTTTTTTTTTGTTCAAACTTTTATTGATAAAATGAAAAACAAATACAGCAAAAGAAAACAAAAAATAATAACTGATTTTTAGGCTACACAGTAACAAACACATCCCACCACCAGCCTATCAGAAGGCTATTTAACCAGAAACACAATAAGAGAAAAAAAGAGTCAACAGATAAACTGGCACACATACCAGTGCAAGGTGAAGTAAGAAAAAAACAAAAAACAAAAAAGAAATAATGAGGAAAGGTGGACAGGAAAAACGGCCTCATGGAGTGACCAGCAATCAGCTCTTTACTAACTGAGCAGCATGAAGCCAGCTGTAGACAGTGGAGACAGAATAGTTGTTGATCCAGGATACAGAAAGTTCAAGAAGGATAAGTTTGTAAAATGAAGACTTTCAGATTGCAGGAGAGACAAGGGCAGGGGATTTCCAGTGAGAGGCTAAAAGCAATTTAGCTGCAATGGTTGCAGTCATTAAAAGCCTCCGCTGGGAGTGAGAAAAGAAAAGTGAGGAAAGAGAAGAAAGGTCTAGGAGAAGCAGAACTTGAGGGGGCAAACTGATGGGGGAAGAATGAATCGTAGAGAGGGATTCAGCCACATAGCAGAAGAGAATTGGAGAGGGAAGGACATTCAAAGAACATGTGGAGAAAAGTGCCAGGGAGGACTTTGTGCCTTTAAGAGGACAAAGGTGACACAGGGAACTAATTCTAGTCCTATTAGATAACATCTCCGGATAGTAAGGTACAGTCTATAAACAAATTATGATTTTTCAACCAATTTTGATATTTAGAAGGATAATTTTCCAGCACAACACAAAGGTTGGGGAAAGGTCTGTTAGCCAATTACTGTAGACATTATTGGTGCAGTTTGGAGGGAAGTTTTTCAGAGTGACGAGAGACCAGATACTAGTTTGGACTTATCAGAAAAAGATGAAGCAAATGAGTGCAGGGGATGGATTGAAAGAGGGGAAGAGAGGGGAACTCCACATGTCCTGAGTACAGACCTCAGGTGAAAATAGAAAAAGCAGGAAGTGGAAGGGATAGGAAGCCTAAATCGAAGACAAAGGAGTGCTTCCAGCCCTGATTCGTCAAATATGTCTCCTAGCACAAATGTACCAGACTGATAGCAAGGGGTGGAGGACGGCCTCTGAGATTTAGGGCAGAATTACAAAATGAGAGTATGGAGTTGCTATCTTGGCATAGGACCCATCAATTTTTCAACACTTTTCCACATCTGAAGAGAATAAGACACAATAGGAGAAAGGGACGCTATTTTATTAGAAATAAATGGAAATGAATTTGAGCAATGGGGGAAAATCTGTTTTGTTTCTACTAGCAACTAGGATACTAGGGAGGCAGAACCAGCTCCAGACTGGCCTTGGAGTAATGGAAAGCTGGTACAGCTTGACATCAGGATAAGAAACGCCACTATCCAACCTTTCTTAGACCAACGTGGAGTGTTTAATAGATGGGCTCTTGTGATTCCAAAGAAATGAAGACACCAGAGACTTAACAGATTGCTACAGATTGGGGTGGGGAGAGAAAGGGGGCAAAGAGCTAACAAAGTTAGTTCCAGGGAGCAAATTCATTTTAATAATTGCCAGTGTGGAATAGAATGAGGTGAGTTCTCCTGTGATTATTGTTTATTATTAATTCCTTGGATGTTGTGACCATTTTGCTCTTTATTTTCAGCATTCTTTCTGGATTTGTGTTTTATGGGACTTTGTTTGCTTTGGGATTGCCTATTCCAGGCAACTCCTCCTGTGCCTTTTTGCACTTTTTGTGATTTTATTAGGAAGAGCATTTTTGTGAAATAATTATTTTTATTAATAAATAATTCTCATCTTCCCTTTATGACCGCAGGCAGAATTTTGACAGATCATTTCAACTGTGGGTACTTTATGATATCGTTTTTCAGGGCTTTATGTTAAGGTACTCCCAAACTCATAACAGGTGAAATCACAGAACTGTTCAGGAACTTTATCATACTTGGCAAAATAGATTGAAGTCAATGGGAAAAGAAACTGAAATAGTTTTGAATGGATTATAATGGTGCAGTGGCCTTTTAAGTGTCCCTAATGGAAAAGGATTTTTCTAGCAGCTATACTGGACTGAATAATGTGACCAAAAGTGGAACCTGAGCTGTGAGGCAGTAATGCTAAGGAATGCACCTCTATAGCTCCCTGATGTAAAAATTTATGAAATTAAATATCAGAATACTTCAATTTCTTGTGGACAAGAAGAATAAATTCACTAAGGCATGCAACCATCAGATTTAACAGGAGGTATTCACTTCTCTCATAACAAAAAGCACAGTTTGCTTTTTTCCCCTGATAATTTCACTCATTCACTGCCACTGCTACTAAATAGGAAAACATATTAATTCTTCACTCTTTGGTATTGTTCAGAATTGCAATCTATGAGAGCAGCTGGCCAACACCTTGAGAGAATGTCATGTAAGTCTGGCCTCATCGTGCACATCCAGGCTTTCTCTGATCACCAAAGAGCTTACAGAGAAGCACTAACTGCTGCCAAGAACACCCATTATGGCAGAATAATAGAAAGTGGCCATGATAACCCAAGGGTTTTGTTCTCTGTAGTTAATAAACTACTCCAACCTGCATCTGGCTCAACTACCTCTTCTACTGAAGTCTGTGAGAAATTCATCCACTTTTTCTGTAACAAAATTAAAGATCTAAATAATTCAACTAACATAAATACATCTTCTGTTCATATCTTTCCCTGCTTTCCCACTCCATCCAGCTCTTTCTCTAAGTTCTCACCAATCACATATGCTTTTGTTAATGACCTGCTTTGTAAGATGAGGCCGACTACTTGTGTACTGGACCCCATCTCCAGCACACTACTTAAATCCTGCCTTCATGCCATAATCCTGACTATTACAACAATGGTAAATACATCCCTTGACACTGGCTTTGTGCCGCTCACTTTTAAAATCGCTTCTGTAACCCCAATGTTAAAAAAGCCTAATCTTGATGCTGACAATCTTAACAATTTTCTGCCTATTTCCCACTTACCTTTTCTGTCAAAAGTTCTTGAGCGTGTTGTAGCTTCCCAACTCACGAACTACTTAACTTTTAATAATTTGATTGAACCCTTTCAGTCTGGTTTCAGGGCGCAGCACAGCTGTGAAACTGCTCTGCGACGGGTAACCAATGATTTGCTTATGGCAGCAGACTCTGGACAAACCAGCATATTAATCCTGTTAGACCTCAGTGGAGCATTTGACACTCGGGTCAGACATGACATTCTACTGTCCAGAATGGAGAACATGCTGGGTATCTCTGGCACTGCCCTCCAGTGGTTCAAGTCCTATCTGACTGATAGACAAGAGTTTGTTAGTCTTAGCAACAGCAGGTCCAGCACAGCGCCAGTCACAAAAGGAGTTCCTCAAGGCTGTGTCCTCGGCCCTCTTCTCTTCTGTATTTATATGCTTCCCATTGGCCATATTATTCGTAGCTATGGACTGGGTTATTATTTTTATGCAGATGATACTCAACTCTACGTCAATGTTAAAAGTGGAACTTCATCAGAGCTTTCTCAGCTGACAACCTGCCTCAGTAAAATTAATACCTGGATGGAGCAGAACTCTTTAAAATTAAACTGCAACAAAACTGAACTCCTGCAAATTGAGACTAAAGTGCAACTTAATAAAATGAGCTCCTTCCCAGTCCATCTTGGCAGTGATCTCATCAGACCTGCCTCTACTGCAAAGAATCTTGGTGTCATTTTTAATTCCTCCCTTTTTTATTCCGCCCACATAAATCACATTAAGAAACTTGTTTACTTTCACCTCCGTAACATATCATGTGTTCGCTCCTTCCTCTCCTTTTCTAATGCTGAGAAACTTGTCCATGCTTTTATCACATCCCACATTGATTATTGTAATTCCCTACTGGCAGGTGCCCCTTCTAATCTTACATCACAGCTCCAGCTTATTCAAAACTCGGCTGCAAAAGTCCTTACTCGAACCAGCAACAGCAAGCACATAACACACATCCTGCTCCGCCTTCACTGGCTCCCTGTGTCTTACAGATTTGAATATAAAATTCTACTAATAACCTACAAAGCCTTCTCCATCACCTTCTCCATCACTATGTGCCTGTCCGCCCACTAAGGTCCTCTGATTCTGTCAATCTTGTTGTGCCCTCTCTTCTCTCTCTCTTCTGTTTCTTTTTCCGGTTTCTTTGTGGTGACGGCCTGCACCACCACCACCTACTCAAAGCATCATGATGCTCCAACATTGATGGACTGAAAGCCAGAAGTCTACGTGATCATCATCATCAAGTCCTTCCATGAGAACCCTAAATACAAAGAGGACTGTTTGATTTATGTTAGGTAGATTGCCCAGAGGGGACTGGGCGGTCTCTTGGTCTCGAATCCCTACAGATATTATGTTTTTTCTCGAGCCTCTGGAGTTTTTTTTTGTTTTTTCTGTTCACCCTGGCCATCGGACCTTACTTATTCTATGTTAATTAATGTTGACTTATTTTTATTTTTTATTGTGTCTTCTATTTTTCTATTCTTCATTTTGTAAAGCACTTTGAGCTACATTTTTTTGTATGAAAATGTGCTATATAAATAAACGTTGTTGTTGTTGTTGCCCCACACTAATCTAGACTCCATGGGTGACAGGGCCTTCAGCTGTATAGCGCCCAGACTCTGGAATGACCTACCGAAATTAATCAGGTCGGCTGACTCCATTAATTCTTTTAAAAAACAACTCAAAACTCATCTGTTCGAGAAGGCATTTAGCTCTACCTGACTTTATTACCCTTCTCTCAGTTTACCAACACATTTCTAGTTTCCTTTAGCATGCGTGTTTTGTGCTTAAATGTATTTGCAAGTTTTCCACAAACTTTTAGCCTACTACTAAAGCCTTTTAGCCTTTTAGGATCAGTGTTATACACCTGAATGGATGCCACATCCAACATTGGCTGCTATAGCTTTGTGATATCACATTGGCCTCACTAAACATCAAGTGGTGCTAGGAAAAAAAAAATTGTCCAAGTTGGCCACACAGTGATTTTCCAGGAAATATTTAGTGAACAAGTTTCTCTGTGAAAAACACTTTGGCAAGTTTTGTCAATCAACACTAGCAATGACACATCTGTTGCAAGATTTTGCAGCAAAGACAGACAGAAGCTTCAAAGTATGATAGCTCCATTCACTAATCATGGTGCCAGAGACTGGCTTTACTTTATTTATATTTTCTTTCTATTCTATCATTGTTTATTAATTCTTTGGCTTTTTATTTTACTGAATTTGTTTTTATTTCCTTTTTGTATTGTAATGTTTCTTAATAATTTTGCTTTGTTATATTATGCCAGTTGCATTTCATATTTTTTATTTACTTTGTCCAAGAGTCAGTTATCACATATTTATTTATTTAATATGTTTGTTTACAATGTATCATATTCATAAGAATAATAGCAATAACAGAATGCAATTACATATTTTAGTAGACTACAATAATTTGCATGAATTTTTATAGCACTTTACAATGGAGTTAAAAATGTTGCTTAAATAACCTTGTGGTGGCTTCCATATACAGTACAGCAGATTCCACTTCAAGTGATTTGAAAATCATATCATTTCATGTGTGTTAGTGACTAATTGTTGTTCAATTTTCTTAAGCAAAACATTTTTGAAAATATAACCAATAGAGCAGTATCCAATAACTAACTAATGAAAAAAAATATTTACAAAATGATCAATACTAGCATAAAATCACTGTCATTATTAAAAACTGTGTAAGTATGAGAGGGTTGAAAAAGGTCGCTATCATTTACCGGTGCCACAGATAAAATATTCTCCAACTTGAAGTGCTTTCTACATTGGTTCCATATTCTGAGTGAATGAAGGACAATTGGGTTGTTAGTATATTGATGATACTTTGTATTTACTGGTATACAAATCAAGGAATATAAAGAAGTTCTGCAGGATTTAATTTCTATTGCAGACCAAGCTGGTATGTGTTCATCTGTTTGTGTCAATATCCAGGTTTTTATAGCTTCTATATTTGTCACCCAGTAATAAAGTTGAAAATTAGGTAGAGTCATGCCACCTTCTAATTTAGGTTGTTGTAGGGTCACCCTTTGGATGCGTGGATATTTCAAATTCCAAATAAAGGAAGTTATGACTGAATCTAATTTCTTAAAAAATGATTTGTTAATGTATATGAGGATGTTTTGGAATAGAAATGGAAGCTTAGGGAGAATATTCATCTTAATAGTGTTAATTCTCCCTGCTAAAGTAAGATGGAGGGTAGACCATCTGTGCACTTCTTGTTTAAGTTTTTCCATGCAGACAGCAAAATTTGGTTGAAAAAGGGCATTATATTTACTTGTGATATTTACCACTAAGCATTTAAACTGATCTGCAATGATAAAAGTGAAGGTTGTCCAATTTAATGTTGTTTTCTAGAGAATTCACTGGAAAAAGCACACTTTTGTTCAAATTAATTTTGAGTCCAGACATCTTTTGAAATTCTGCTAGTGCACTTAGGACTGCAGGCACAGAATTGTATGGGTCTAATAAACACAGTAGCATATCATAGCCATATAGTTATATTTTAGTGATATAGGTCTTTCTCTGTGTATATACCCTTTACCTCTGATGCATTTTGAAAGTGAATAGCCCAGTTTGAACTTGCCTGAATTAATGTTGTTAATACAAACTGAAGCTTCTGGACTGGTTTACAGTAGTTTGATCCATGCACACCCAAATTTATGCAATGTGCTGAATAGGTAGTCCATTCAACCATATCAAATGCGTTTACTGAATTCAAAGATAATAAGATTTCTGGAGTGTTATACTTTATCGGTGAATATAGTACATTAAATAGAGGTTGAATATTGGAAGCTAAGTGTCTACCCTTAATAAATCCAGTTTGGTCTTGTGATGTTACTGAAGGAAGTACTTTCTCAATCCTTCTAGCTAGAACTTTGGAGAGTTACTTAATATCATTATATAGAAGTGAGATTGGTCTGTATGATGCACATTGTAATAAGTCCTTATTTTTCTTAGGAATAACAGTAATTAATGCATGGTGAAAAGTTTGAGGTAGAATTTTATTGTCTCTGGAATTTTATAAATCTTGCTCATAAAAGGGGAGCTAACTTAATTGAAATTTTTTTTTATAAAACTTAGCAGGGTAGTCAGGACCTGGTGCTTTCCCACTCTGAAGTGACTTGATAGCGTCTAATACAGGTAATTCTGATTGTGTCCGAGGTTTATCCAATTCCTCTGCACTGAGAGTATTTAGCTGTGGTGTGCATAATGTATCAAAAAACCCATTAGACATTGTCTTGTATTCTTTAAATCTCTGATGATGCATTTGTTTCTAAAAAAGAATCAATTTGCTTGGATCTAAATTCTGTACAGTTCTCATCAGCTAATAACAGGGGGTTAAGACTCCAGCTGCAAGATGAGTATGTGGAGCATAGTGATTTGAGCTCCATGATCAGAGGGGCATGGTCAGAGATAACAATAGTGTTGCACCTGCAAGATTTGATTGTGGGCAAGAAATTGTTATCCATAAAGAAATAAATAATTCCATAGTAAGAATGATGTACTGGTGAGAAGAAGGAATATGCTCTTAAGTATGGATTTAGAAATCTCCATGGCTCTGATAAGTTATGATCAGTTAAAAACTGATCATTTATGCAGTGTTAGATGTTATCGGCCCTGTAGCTGAAGACCTATCCAGGTTTGGATTTAAAACATAATTAAAGTCTCTGGCCATTATAATTTTATGAGTGTTCAAGTTAGGAATGGATGAAAATATGTTTTGGATGAAGTGCCTATCATCCACATTGGGTGCGTAGATATTTATCAAAATCATCTTATAATTAAATAAATTACCCATCACATATCACCCTTCAGGATCAGATACTACATATGATACTACAAATGAAATTGTTCTATGAATTAAGATTCCCACACCTCTAATTTGCTTTGTATAGATGGAGTGGAATATTTGGCCAGTCCAATTTCTTTGTAACTGAAACTGATCCTTGCTGATTAAGTGAGTCTCCTGTAAAAATAATATCTTGCCGTTTAGACCTGTTAGATGAGAGAATAATTTCTTCCCCTTTAATTTGTGATTAAGATCTTTGACATTCCACTGTTCACTGTTTGGTCATAGAGACATTGCTTCTGAACTTTTGTTGTAATTTTATAGTATTAAATTAAGGTAGAAAATTATTACATATAGATATATATAGATATAACCTTAATTTCCAATATTGTCAGGAGTTATGGCTATGAAGCCTATTGTTGTGCTATCACTTATAATTATGGGGATATAAAGGATAGATCAGAAATAGCTTGCTCTCTTTCTCTCTTCCCCCAAGACCCCCCACCATGTGAGGCTAGACCACACTTGACAAAGTTCTAGACCTCTAACATGCCTAGAGATAGAGCACATCCAGAACAAAAAAGCCCCTAAGCAGTGGTGTAGAAGGAATAAAGTAGAGATATCTATAGGCAATACAGTCTAAATATTATAAACTTAGAATATAATCTTGAACAGGCCCGAAAGAATAAACCCAGGGTATTATGTTAAACAGTACCCATGGAGAAGCAGATAACGTATGATAGTACAATCCTAATACAATAAACCAAGGGTGTGATGTTAAACATTCTCATTTGGAAAAAAAAAATTATATACACAAAAACATGTAAATATATACATATATGTAAGCTGCTGATATCCCAGTGTCTGATTTGAAGTACTTTCCAATAATTTGAGAGAATAGCTCAGTGATGAATTTCACGGTTTTCAGGGAGACCTTCAATTCTTATATTATTTCTTCTATTTCCATCTTCCAGCACAGCTAGTCTGTCTCCAACCCCTTTGCATTCGGTTTTGTAGCCGTTGCTTTTTCGTCAGCTGTGGAAGCTAATTGTTCAATAATTTTGTAATCTTATAGATATTAATTGAAGTCTGAAGATACACAGAAGTAAAAGTGGCTTTTCATGAATGGTTAAACCATAATGCATGCTCTGTCTTTTGCATGTTATGCCACTAAGTAATCAGCACTGAGCAAACTGTAATCATGCTCTCTCCTTGCTATTAGTGGCCAGCGTGGTCAGATTTTTTACCTGCATATCAATTGCAATTCCATTTCCAGGAGCATTGTTACGATTTTTTGGGGTCAGGTTGCTCCCTGTGTGATTGTCACATGGTGTTACACATGGATAAAAATCCAAACAGTAAAATCTGTCCCTATTATTTTGTAAATGAAGATCAAGGGCTTGCCTCGATTGTTTGCGTATATTCTTCCATTGCTAGACCCATGTTATGATTCTATTAGTTGGGACAACTGCACCTTTCTCGTTATTAATTAGTTGAAATGCATCAATTCAATCTTATTTATGCTTATATATTGTTTTCCCCTTCCATCTATTTCCAGCAGAGTGCTTATCTAGCTTAACTAAAACATTAGGAGAAGCTGCTGCTGTGTGAGCTGTTTGTGCGTACATGTTATGCCCGGCATTTGAATCTATTTTATGGGACATCTGAGCGGCTGTCAATGAGTAAAAATATACAACAGACGAGGAAAATATACAAAACATATAAAAACAACCGATACTTTTCAATAGGATATTTTGAAATTTCAAAACTGTGCACAGCACAATCTGTTCGAGATATCGCAACGAAAACTGAACTGTCCCAACACATTTCACCAAAATTTATCCACAAGGACCCAAGACGGACTGAAGGAGTAACATGGCCCATTGCAATAGGTGCTTCATGCATTACAAGTAAATGCACCTAAAAATGGAATCTGAGGAGTTGTTCTCTGCATGAAGAGGAACGGTAAAGTAAGAAAAGAGAGACACGTGTTCAGCAGAAATTAATAGAATAAGTCCAGACAGTTTCATTTTGACCTATAATTAAATGAGCACTACTTACCTGAGTATGGATGGTTAGTGAGCTTGTTTTTACAACATCTGCTCACATTTTTAATTAGAAAGGAAAAAATGATTTAAATGAATTTGTCCTCACTGCTTAGTAATCAATAGGCTTATTAGCTTAACAGCCAAGTATGTGTATTGTGTGTGTAAACGTTTTAAGCATTTTAGCCTTGAATCTTCTTCATTTACATGAACATTTTACTAGAATTATGGACTGTAATTATAACAAAAAATGTGTTTTCTTTAATGGCAGGTGTTCTTTTAATTAAAATTTTGTATCCGTTTTATTAGTTTAAAAAGTATGTTTTAGGGAGATTTTATTTATTTTAGTATTTTTTATGGTCAATGAACAATAAGCACACAGAATTTCATTTTGTTAATAAAAATGAACATGTAACACCTGTTGTCTGCAGTTTAATTTTAAAAATACCACTTTAATATAGAACATAAGGCTTCAACGTGGCTGGTCATACAGGAGCTTAGTGTAAAACAATTAAAATGATAAAGAAAATGAATCAAAATTGAAAAATTATCTGAGCATATCTTGACACAGTTTCTGGTCCGTGATTGGTTAATGATGGCTTACAACAGGGTCAAAAGGGAGGTGATTGCAAGCTCAAGGGGTCCAGTGGAGATTGTGGTCTATGGATGGATGGATGGATGGATGGATGGATGGATTATGTGATGGCATTGGGAGGATAGGGAAAAGGTCATTGAAGGAGTTCACTGGATACTCAAGATAAGACGCTAAATTAAAAAAGGAAGGGAAGGTAAAGGTAATCAATAGAATAGAAGAAAAGGGTAATGTTATGTCTCTGTCTGCAGATACACAGATGATATGATATGATATGATATGATCTATACACGGCAAGAAATGAAATGTAAGCAAGTGGAAAAGTATATCATGACATTAAATCTTGTTTTCCTTATTGTAAGAATTATTGACTTATCAAAAAAATTGTATTTATGGTTATTTAGCTTACTTTAAGAAATCTTTTCAAGCAAATGTTGCTTACCCCATTGGCAGATATTTTGCTAAATAGCAACAAAACAATTCCCATTTAAAGTTTTTTTGTCTAGTTTTTGCACATGCAATTTTTGCAGTGTAGCGTTTAAATAGTTTGCCTTCTGCTACATATGTTTTCTCAACATCCCACTGATGTACTCGTTAGGTTGTAGGAGCTCTACCTAAAAGGACTCCAACAAGCTGTGGGGTCATTTCATCACCTTAGTGCATTGGCCTGTTATGTGTGGCCCTCTGTAAAGGAGCCTGATTTGGTGCTGAAGTTAAATGGTCGTTGACTGGTCCTTTGTTTCATGTGTGCATCAATGCTGCAGTATCATATTTTCTGTTCACCTTTTTGGATTGCAGCATCATCGCAGTAAGGATTAAAGTTCTTTTCAGGATTTGTATTGTTTGTCTGAACACATGGATGATTTGTTTAGTTTGTCCCTTTGGAGTTTCTGTCTCAAAGAACATATTTCTTCCATCACATATCTACATCTCCACACATATTTTATTCAAGCTATATGGTGTTACAAGGTTAACATTTTTATGATGAAATGCATTTAAGTATGTATATTACATTTTATAGAAAAATTGTTAACTTCATTTAAATAACATATAAAGGTAATAATTAAACATGTGTGGGCACGGTGGCACACTGGCAGCGATGAGCTGGCATCCATTCAGGGATTGTTCCTGACTCACGCTCTATGTGAATGGCACGACCCTGGATGATGGAATAATTAAACATGTATGACAAAGATTTAAATGTTCCTTAAAAGTTTTGAAGAATCAGCATTCTGAGCTTACAGCTGGTTTTATATTTATTACAGACATTTATTGTGTGTTGATTGGTTACGTGGAGAAAGAAAACTAAATTACAGGAATTGGGGGTTGGTATGTTTGACAGAGACATTACTGCTGCAATAAATTATTCCATTATCCCTAATCGCTACAGCTGTGCCACCATGCTCCCACATGTTTAATACGTGCTTTAATGTGTTTTATCATGAAAATAATATCAAATATACATCTTAGTATGTTCGGAGAGCTGTAATATTATGAATGTAATGTATTTTGTATCGCAATCACTGCCTGCGTGCTCCTGTCGGTATAAGAAGCATGGAGCGATTAACAACTGGGTCAGGGAGCACATAGAATACAAAGCATTTATTGCTACTTTAGTTATGATGGGATTTGAGAAACTGTGGTAAATTAAACACTGATTTTAAGGTGAAGTTTTTGATGTTCTACTTTAATGACAAAATAAACTGTGAGATTAAAGTGAAAATTTTCAGATTAAAGTCGACATTTCAACTTTAATCTCAAAATAGACTGTTTTTTTTCTTCACTGTGTCCCTATTTTTTTTTTTTACTTCTCTGAGGGCCAAAATGTGCTTCTGTGTGACAGTCAGACATTTGCCTTTTCACATCGATTTTGACATTTGACCACTTCTTTTTTATTTCGGGCACTGTGCGACTTTCTGAACTTGAACTTTTGAGTGCTACTCCATCAGTTTCATATGTTATGTCATATGTTATGTTGCTCATATCATTGCCTAAGCCACCAAGTTGTGTGTTTTTTCTTGCCTCCACTTCTATGAGTAGGACTTTGACCTCGCATTTTGTGACATTTTTCTTTTACATGTGTTTTTACCATTGTCTTTCAACAAAACACTGAACAGAAGGGGCTATTTATATTGATCTGCATATTCAAATATGCAGAATTCTAGGAGGAGTCGGGGTGGAGCTGTAAAGCACATGCAGGTATATTAAAAGTCACGCTGATTGGGGTTTATAAAGTGGAAGTGTGTGGAACTTTGCTTAATTTTATGCATCTGAATTTTTTTGTGTGTATGCACGTTTCTGTTTTTGTCCATACACTATGTTTTAATGTGAATTCTATGCACGGTGTTATACATGAGGCCCCTGGCCACAAGATTTGGGAAGACTGTTAAGAAAAAAAATCCTAATCCAGAGGGTTAAAATCAGGTGTAAGATCAAAGTAAACATCAGACCACCACTGCTGACCCTTTAATAGGAGGTTTCTTATGTGCCACAAATAAAGCCTCACATTTAAATAAGAGGCTAATAGAGATATGATGGAGGCAATGGTATAGTACAAACTCTTGGAAAATTAGTATGATCAGAAGGCAAAGACTCTTTGCTGAAGAAGTTGTCATCCATACCTTACTGAGAATAAATGTGAAAAAAAACAAAGCAGAAAGTAATCCTTAAGCACAAAAATGTCACTTAAAACATTAAGGCTGAAGTACTGTGAGAGGTTTTGAAGCTCCCTTTAAAAAGCACATCTCAAGAATCTACAATATACTGTGCCCTTTTAGCCTTGAATATACCAGACTGTTGACAATTATAATGTATGTTGAGCTCTCTACACTCAGCGCTCCCTAAGGATGTCCTTTTGAAATGAAAATTGGGATTTCCAGCCAGTATACAGTATTTATCTGTTTCAGCAGGAGACATTGCTTAGCATAACCTGGAAACCTATTCAGCATACCCCCAAAGCTTAGATTTCTCAAAGAAAATATTCCAGTGAAGCAAAAACATTTTTTCCAGCTTAATATTCGCTGTAGGGCACTCATTCTTCCTCACTAAAAGCAGGGACTGGGGGATCAGGGACTTCTGGAAAGTTGTTGGTGATGCTGACAGGATTTGCTCTTTCATACTGTTGCTTTCTCTGTTCATTCTGGACACGGTCAGGTTGGGTATCAATCTGGCATCTTTACCTATTACTGGCCTAGGTTCAACTGAATCATTTTGCTGAATCTCAAAGATTTTTATCTGACATAACCCCTGCTTTCCAACATATGCTGTAGTGAATTAGTAAAGGCTGCTGATTTTAAATTTATCTTTGCAAAATGGAAAAGAAGGGGATAATATTCTATAAAGGAAAGCTCTTTCTTGTTTCTTGTACCAGTTACTTT
Source organism: Polypterus bichir lapradei (assembly GCA_026402145.1). Classification (NCBI taxonomy): domain Eukaryota; kingdom Metazoa; phylum Chordata; class Cladistia; order Polypteriformes; family Polypteridae; genus Polypterus; species Polypterus bichir. The sequence continues at coordinate 47,047,536 of JANRMT010062814.1, forward strand.
TCTTCATACTTGCACACATCTCAGTGGACCAATTAAGAAAGGAGGTCAGCAATTGCCCACTAAAAAGCATTTTTATTTCCATGTCTGCTGAATTCCACAGATCGGGCGACACCAGAACAAATGAAAAAAAAAATGCAGCAAGAACAATGAGAATATACCATACTTGTTTGCAGCAAATGATGGATCACCCTTGTCTAAACATTGAAATAATAGTGAAATGTCTAACTTTGTTCTTATTTCTGTAAAATATTCAATATCAAACAACAGCATAAATGTTTTTATACATATGTCTGTTAGAATATAAATACAGATTAATTCAAAAAGAATACAAAAACAATGTTTCCATGATATATAAGGATTTATGATCATATTTTACCTTCAACCTGAAAGGGGTATTCTCTGGAGCTGATTTTGTATATGGCCACGTAAATATGTGAATTACAAGTTTCTAGTATCTGTGAATTATAAAGTATGTTTCTTATTTAGAAACCAAGTCAACATGGATACTGAAAACTGCAAAATTAATTATTACTTCATAATTGTATGTGTAACACTAGAGAAAAATTCTGCTTTGGAAATTTATTCACATATAATCAACATGTACTGTACCACTTGAAATACTACAGCCAGGAGATGATCTGCAGAATTCCAATATGGCTGACCTCTGATATTGACAACAAAGAATATTTTGCCTCCATGAATTAAATTGTAATGACAGATTAAATAGTCAAAGTGTGTGAAACAGTAGACACTGTGGAGATTAGTTGTGTGTGAGGTAAATCCACACTTCCTAAACAACTATAATTGAGTATTATTTGAGTAGCCTCATTAGTGGCAAACAGTTATAGGCTGAATTATTTTTCATTTTTACCTTTAAAGTGTAACTCTTGTTTTATTTTGTGATCTCCAAATACACAATGCTGTGTGTTCTTTTTCTGTACATTTGTTGTAAATTGAAATTCCTGTTCGCTTTATTTGAATAATAACCACACATTACACCCCCATTAAATTTATGACTGTGTGGTCAAATATAGTTATAAATCCATTCTTAAAACTGTTTGTGATACCCCCATTGTTTGCCTCATCGCCAACAATGATGAGATGGCTTACAGAGAAGAGTGTCTTTGGACATATTGGTGCCAGCACAACAATGTCTCCTTTACTGTCAGCAAACCAAGGATCTACTCAAAGAATTCAGGAAGAACAAGGCCAACCATGATTTGATCAAGATCTGAGAAGACACTGGAGAAAGTATCAGCAGCTTTAAACTTCTTGGAGTGACCATCACTGACTACCTGAAGTGACAATAACACATCTTGGTTATTGTTAAGAAGGCTCACCAATGCCTTTGCTTCCATATATGTCTGAATAACGCCCGGGTATCATAATTTAAACTAATCTATCTATCTATCTATCTATCTATCTATCTATCTTCATACATGTTCCCTAGGGATTTGGATGGGGCAACCAAAAGACCTAAATAAGTGTGAAAGAACAAAAGGTGGAGGTTTGGAACAGAGTGCTAATGCCTTTCTCTTTTCTCAGCAGAAAAACAGAAGATTAACACTAGAATTACCAGAGCCTACGAAAAAACTCGTAGATCTGTCCCACCTTAAAACGCTTCACACCTCTCTGTCACGTCTTTTGTCTTCTAAATTTCTGGCTAAGCAGCAAACAGCAAGCTGCCTACTATCACATCCCCCACCGGCGCACAGTTTTCTCAGATTAAGTCTGTTTACCTGCGTGTCAGTTGCTTGGAGTTGTATAGAGTGAGAAGTCAAGCAAAATGACACCTTTTATAAATACTATATTGTTATTTGGAACACTTGCATTTCATGTGTGTTCCGTGTATACATAGATCTATGTACACACATTGTTACAAAAGAAACGTTTTTCATGTTTTAGTCAAATATTTACTTGTGTACCACGCGCCCTCGTGTAAGACGCGCACCCTAATTTTTACAAAGAAAATCGCAAAAAAAGTTTTGCCCCGTGTACGACGTGCGTTTTGATTGTATAGGAAGTGTTTAGAGAGAGAGAGCGTGCTGTCGAGCGAGAGCGAGCAAGCGAGCGAAAGAGAGAGCAAGCGAGTGCGCGAGTGAGAGAGCAAGCGAGAGAGAGAGAGCGCGAGTGGGTGAGCAAGCGAGAGAGAGAGAGAGAGTGAACGAGCGAGCCCAAGCAGAAGAAGTAAACATTACAGAATTACATTTCTTCTGTATGATGTGCACCTGATTTTCTAATGCTAATTTTCGGGAAAAAATGTGCGCGTGGTACATGCGTAAATACGGTAATAACATTAGATCTGGCTTTTACATACGGTGCATGCGCCCAAAACATTAACATTTATATGTTACTTACATAAAAGCCAGATTTAATGTTATTTTCCTTTGACTTATTTACTTACATGACGACGGTTCTGCATCGGATCAAGAATGCACTTTTGCCATCGCTGTACTTTGTATAGGTACATGGGAAGTTCTGCACTTTTGACTTTATGCTGTAGGAAGTAAGTAAATAAATAATATCTATATAGTAATAACAGTAATTTTATTATTATATAGCAGCTTCCCTGTCTGTCTATCATATAGTGCCTTTCCTTCCTATCTATCTATATATCTATCCCCTTAGCTGTTTTTTTATATCTATACTAATAAAAGGCAAAGCCCTCACTGACTGACTCACTCACTCACTGACTCACTCACTCACTCACTGACTCATCACTAATTCTCCAACTTCCCGTGTAGGTAGAAGGCTGAAATTTGGCAGGCTTATTCCTTACAGCGTACTTACAAAAGTGTATATATATATCCTCTTTAATAAAACCCTTGTGTGCTTCCAGGTGTCCATGTGTGTGTCTTCTGGTGAAGTGCGCATGCGCGGGGCTGCACGTGTCTCCCTGTGCAGAGAGAGAGAGACACACACACTGGCGCGCGCGCGCGCGCGAGAGAGAGAGACACACACAGGTGTGCAAGAGAGAGAGACACACACAGGCACGCGAGAGAGACACACACACAAACACAGGCACGCAAGAGACAGAGAGACACACACACAGGCACGGAAGAGAGAGAGATACACACACAGGCGCGTGCGAGAGAGAGAGACAGAGAGAGACACATACACAGACTCCACAGGTTAGGCATAGATCAGGTCTAGGGAAAAAAAAAACATTTTGAAAGCCTTGAGTAACAGGGCAAGAAGAGTCTTGGTCAGGGATGTAACCAAGAACTGAAGGTCACTCTGACAGAGCTTTACAAATCCTCTGCAGAGTTGGGAGAAAATGTTGGAAGGACAACCAGCTCAGTGGCACTCCATTAATCAGTTATTTATGAGTAACTCTCATTTGGAGTTGTCAAACAATTTTTAAAGGACGCATGAGGAAAAAAGTTTCTCTGGTTTGTTGAGGCAAAAGTTGAATTCTTTAGGCAGAACTCCAAACACTATGTCTGGTGAGGACTGGGGAATAATTATTACCTGCCAAATACCATACCTACAGTTAAGCATTGTGGTGGAGACATCATGATATTTTTCTCAGGAGCAGGAGCATGGGGATTGGTCTGAATTGAGGGAAGCAAACATGGAAACAGGGCGGCACAATGGCACAGTGGTAGTGTTTTTGCCTTGTAGTAAGGAGACAAGGGTTTGGATCCTTTGTGTGTGGAGTTTGCATGTTCTCCCCGTATCTATGTGGGTTTCCTCCCGCTGTCCAAAGACATGTAGGTTAGTGTGTCTTTGGTGTGTGGGTGTGTGAGTTTGCCCTGCGATGGACTGGAACCCTGTCTGGGGTATGTTCAAGCCTTGAGCCATGTGTGCTGCTGGGATAGGTTCCAGTACCACACACGATCCCATTCTGGATTAAGTGGGCTTAAAAATGACATAACATAAATCAAAACAAATACGTAGAGGACCTTGCAGAAAACCTGCTCCAGAGTGTACGTGACCTCGGACCGGTGTGACGGCTAACCTTTCAGAATGACAGTGACCTAAAGCGTATAGCCAAGACAACGCTGGAGTGGCTTTAGCACAAGTCTCTCTGACTGTCCTTGAGTGGCCCAGCAAAAGCCCAATCTTCAACCCCATAGAACATCTGTGGAGAGATCTGAAGTGGCAGTTTATAAATGCTTTCCATCCAAATGAACAAAGCTTGAGAGGATCTGCCAGGAAGAATGGGATAAACTGCCCATATCCAGATGTATGAAGTCTTCTACTGAACAGGCTTCTGCAAAGTGCTAAATTAATTGAATAGATATAATTATAAATAAAACTATATATTATATGAATTGAATAGTTCAGTCTTCGATTTTTAATAAATTTAGAAATCTCCCAGAAAAAATATTTTCACTTTGTCATTAGGGGTTATTTAGTGTAGTTTAATGGCCAAAAATGGCAAATTTAACACAAAGTGTGCAGAAAGTGAAGTGAACGTTATTAGAAAAACATATGTTTGTGTATCTGGTACTGTTCTACAGTCCCTTTTAATGTGACAGGTGGGGTATGACCTCACTGTATTAATTCCTCCCTTCACCTTGTTAATGTAAAGTTTGAGACTAGTTGTATGATTCTTCATTAATGTTTCAGTGCATTTGGACCACATTTTGCCATGATGTCCTAGTAGTCTTAGCCTGCTGTGCTAGTAGCTGAAATCGCCTCATTGGGTACGTATATGCTTTTTAATTTTAAAATATGGAGTTTAATTTACATTGTTGATATTGAATATCTGTTTTCTATCTCCCAATGGTTACTTTTATTTTATTCAAAACATTTCCACTTATTTTTATATTATTTTAATAAGGTATGTAAAAATATGCTGGCTTAGGATAAATCATACTATATATATTCTAAATGTAAACATAATAGTAACATAAATTATAAAGAAGAGTGGAAAAAAAAAAACCACTCCAATTTAATGCAAATTTGTTAACAATACAACACAATGGGCGTCTAAAATTAGGGTGGTGTAGTATGAATGGTTGCAGAAGGAAGCCATTCTCCACAGATAATGCTTTTACCACTTTTTATTTATTAATTTTGTTTGTTTCGAATGGCTTTGATTGGCCACTCATTTTTAAGGTAAAATATTTTATTAATTATTTTAGTTTTTCAAATGCCATTCAGGCTGGCACAATGTAGCAATGGTTTCTTGTGCTGATTCACATCTCTTGATTCCTTGATTCATATCCCAGGCTCACAAGCTGTCTCTATGGAGGAATTTGAATCTTATACACATGTGAGCTTTCTGTAAATGCTCCACTTTTCTCCCATATTATACAAAAATGTAGGTAACATTGATTGGCCAGTTGAAATGAATGACCCTGCAATGAAAAAGTATGTTTAGAAAAGGAATACATCATCAACATTTTCTCTTATTTAAAATAAAAAATAAGCCATTGGAGTACAGTTTTGGCCAGTCCCTATCAAAAATAAATTTAAAAATTCATTGACCCCCCAAGTATTTTTAGTAAATGTGTTTGAAACATCCTAAATGTGTTCTCAAGAAATCTGATAGCAAGTGTTCAGAGCTTAAGTTCTAATTTAAACGTAATTTAAGTTTTGATTTGGATGGTACCTATAATAGCCACATATTCATTTGCAGATCTACTAAGAAACTAATGAAGCTAAAGCATCAGAGCCCCTAATCCTGAAGGGGCCCCAAATGTGACTTTAGTTCAGATTTCTTAAAAATTTGGGGTGTCTAGTATACGAAATAGACTTTTTAAAAAACAATAATACCAATAATACAGAGTAAGTCAATACAATAAAAAATGTCCTGGTGATCTGCCTTAGAACAACCCGATTGAAGAAGATAACAATGGTCACTCGGACCTTGATGCTGGTTGCAAGGGGGCCCCAAAACATTACAAGCTTCAGAGCCCCAAAAATGTATATCTGCCACTGCAAATACTCCTGCTGTTTTTGCTGAAATTGAGAAAAGAAAATACAGTAACACATACATATACAAATGTCTTCCAATTCAAAATACATACAGTACATAATGCTCAGATCATGGATTTAAATTGATTATGTTCAATACTATATTGAGTTTTCATAGCCTTACTAGGTCATATCAATGTTTGGCTACATGAATTAGTAACATTAGACATAGTATTGATGTAAAGACCTCAAAAATAATTTGCTTAGACAAGCTCAACAAAATTGTTCAAACTCATTACTTGCATTAAAATATTTTTTGGTTAATGTTGTTTATCTATTTGGCAGACCAATTTAACCAAGGTGATGTACATACTAGCCAAACTACCTGACATTGCCTGGGTATATCTGTATAATGGGCTAAGGGAAGAAAGCAAATATTTATGTGTTTTTAAATGTTGACTTTTATGTTATTTCTGGATGAAATGCAAGTGTCCCATCTGTCATCTACACTACCTCTCTGATAATTCTCATTTTCTCTGATCTTATGCAATAATTTTTGGAATTATTAGAATAGTCATCATCATCATTGTATTGTCAGTTTAAGAATTTTCTTTTTTCCTTTTCTTAAAAAAAATATTTTGTTCTTGTATAACTACCCACTATACTTATATGCTTGTATCATGCTTGATTATATCTACCAAATGGACTGAGAATGCCTTGGGATCCACAGTTTGAGTTGGCACGTATGGCTGGGGAAAGGGACGTGTGGGCCTCACTACTAAGACAGCTTTGGAAAATGAATGAATAAATCCCTGATTAATTGTAATTAATTGGATCTTTTAATACAGAGGGAGTTATATAGTATGGACAATACTTTCCTTCTAATGTTGGAATATTTATAATCACACTATCACTTCCTTAAAGATAATCTTTTTTAATTGGGTGCAGTGCACAAATAAACAGGTTGTTACTCCTGCTGACCCGAGAATGTCTCAAATACATTTAGTTATGTGAAAATGAGCAGAATGTCAAATCATGTGTCAGCTGAATTTATTGGAATGGTAACAATCCTTTGGTTTTGTTCCATGTATTCTTGATGGAACTTTTGAAAGCCTCAAAGTCTAGAGTTTAAGTTGTATAAACAATAAAATGAATGTAAAATTTCATAAACTTTGTCCATTTTTAAAGATGCTTTTTTTTTGCTTCCATTACAGCCACCTTTTCTGATGAAAATTTTGAAACAATATTTTGACGAAATTTTAAATTAGTTTAGCTTTATTAAACATGCACAATTTCATTAAGATTGCCACAGCCGTTTTGGAATTTTGCATAGTTTCTGGATTGTCCCAGACAACAATACCAAAAAGGTGCAATCCCCCTATATGATGAAATTTTTGAAAAGCCATGTAGCCTATATCTTAAGTTGGAAAAACAGCAACTTCTGTTCAGGTACTTTTACATAATTGCCAAACAAACAAACAGACAAACAACAAAAACATCAAATGAAGCTGAAAAATTCAAAAGTCAGACATTAAATGTTATGATTTAACTTATACAATGTACTCTTGCTTTGTGTTTTTTTTTAATAATAAACACACAAATCAAGAACTGAAATAGCAGTGTAGAGATCTACAGTTCAATGCCTTAGCCACATAACCAAGCTGATTATTTTTCCCTTGGTTGGATGTAAAAATATATTTGATGTAACCCACAAAAATCTGTTGAACATTTGATGCCACAGACGGTCATTCCAAAACACAATCTTGACTAAACAATTGACAAACTTTCCACACCTTTCTTATCTGAAACAATTTCTGAACCTGAGATTCACCGTGTACTGTACATTTTATTTTCTGCAGCTTCATTTCCTGCAAGAAAATCTTGGGTAAGCTTCTAATTTCAAAACTAATTAAACTGTAATGTTACGGGCTATTGACTTTCTTCAGTTATAAATAGCAGGGGAAATGATTGTTCCCTCTTTTTTTATATAATATATTATAATTTGTTACAATTTGCAGAGATAAATGTATTTTGTATATTTGATGCATATTGCTTTCTGATTTACGTAGTTTAAAGGACTGAAAGTTTTGCCTGTCTATTGCAGTTATTTATTTTTGCCTTCATAGCTCATTAGAAAAAGGTTTGTGTTCCATTAGTATTCTAATTCATGTTAATGTTCATGGTTACGGTTATGCCTAGTGAATGCAGAATAGTAAAATGAGCTGTGATCTTCAGCTCATCATTATTTAAATTATAGGTCTTCAAGCACATCAGCACTAGCTGAATAGTTACAAAAGTAGATATCTACATTTAATATCAGGTTTTTTGTGCCCAGTTACTTGCTAGATTTTTTGTATTGAACTGTAAATCCCTACACTTTTTGTTATGCAGTATGTCATGTAGAATAAGAATTTGTTTAACTTTAAAGGCACATGCTTTCAAAAATGTCAATAATGCTAGTAATATTTTTTTGCTTATTTTTAGTAGATGTTAGCTTGCAGCTGGAATTAATTACTTTTGGTCTTTGAGTTTTTAATAGTTTATTTCATGGTCCAATTACATAAGATTTATTAAGAGGGAAACATAATTAAAATTTATGTTCTTTAATAGAGGAAAATAATTATTGTAGCCAGTATTCTCTAACAACTCATAAATGCAGCTAATTAAAATTATTAATCATCAAGCAATTATTAATCATTATTTTGAAAATAGTACTTACATTTTAGAACAATACAATAGTGTGAAAAATTATGCTTACCTATAATTTGATATACTATTAGAATCTGTTTCCACTGGAATCTGAATTTGAAAACGTAAAATATTTTTTATATTCAGTGCAGATGAGAGGGGTGTTAATGTTAATGGCAGAATTATCTTAGTTTGCTTAGTTTTGAGATTGAATATAACATAGACAGCATTGGTAACATAACATAGACAATGGCAAATTCAGATTAACCCCCATAAGTTAAAACTAGCGGTATGTTCGTAATGTTAGCTCTGTGACAGTAAATAACCCTTAGATTGAAGTTAGACAGCTAGAAAGCTATGGAGTAATTTCACTTGTCTAACAATTAGAGCTGTACACATTGAGATTGCACACAGCTTGGACATGCGTTCTTGTATCAATAGCCATATGTCGCTTCATTTGCAGAAGAGGGCAGCTTAAAATCATGCACTCAGATAATGGAACAAACTGAATTAGAGCTATGAGAAGCAGGAAAAAAATCCTGACAAAGAAAAAATATGCAATGACAAAGGAAGAAATCAGTTGAATTTTCAACCCATCATTAGCCTCTCATCAAGCTGGTATATGGGAAAGACAAATCAGGAAAATAAGAAAGATTCTAAACTCAATACCTAAACAACAGATAATTGATGATGAAAGACTGCAAACAGTGATGTGTCAGGTTTAAATTATTCATCAACCACAGACCCCTTACTAAGGTTTCAGTTGTCCCAAATTATTTAGAAGCATTGACACCCAATCACTTGCTGCTGTCGAAGACACAACCTAGCATGCCACCTGGGCCTTTTTCTAAAAGAGCCAGCACTGTATACTTGAAAGCACTCGAAACAAGTTCAATGCATAGCTGATCTGTTTTGGAAGAGGTGGTGTAAAGAGTATTTGTCAATACCACAAACACATTAAAAAAGCTTCCACCTTGAAGAAACTTTGAACCAGGAGACATTGTCTTGATAGTAGACGATGATACACCTCACTGTTCTTGGTTAATGGGTCAAGTCATCAAGACAATTTCAGTCACCAAAGGTGCAGTCAAAAGAGATTGTGTGCAGATCAGAACCAGCACACTGGGCAGACCCATGAATAAACCGTGTCTGCTACAAGAAACAGCAAATAATTAAAAGGATAAATATTTGCTTGAAATTTATGATTGAATCTGTACTTTAAGTATAATTTTAGGCTCTTAAATAAAATGTATTAATTGTTTCTATTTCTTGCAAAAAGATATAGGGGTCAGTAATGTAAGAGAATACTTTTTAAAGTTACTTTTTCCATTACAAAGTTGAAGCTGTTGAAGTTGGAAGACAGTAACAATATTGTTCACTACAATTAAGATTTTAGAGTTCATACAAATAGCTTTTGGAAGTGGAAGAAAATCAGTTTCACTGAGTAAACCCAACAGAGTGTAATTGCAACTTGCAGTACCTATGAGGTCAACTTCACATAACACCCACAACATTAGTCATGAAATGCCCATCACATGCCCAGTTATAAAAGAAAATTGGAGATTAGGCTTCAACACAACAACTTCAAAGAGGTGTGGAGGGGAATGAAGACCATTACTGTCTATAAAGAGAAGAGAAGCCATGCAACAACAGGTGATGAGGACAAGGCCAATGAGTTTTAACCTGTTTTACAACAGGTTTGACATGGTGTCCAGCACCAGCTCGGTGTCACAGAGTGGGTCACCTGTTCCCTCTCCCACCAATGCAGAGGCAAATTTTGCTCCTCAATGTTGCTGCACCCCTGACATAATTGCTGCAAAATCTGCTACACCAGGTCCCACTCCCCTGCTCTTCACAACAGATGAGATGATGGTGCAGTTGAAGATGTTATGCCCTGGAAAAAAAGCTGGTCCAGATGGTAAGTGTCCCAGACTGCGTAAGGAGTGTGCAGATAACTTGCTGAGCCACTACAGATATTGCACAGCCTGAGACTTCAAGGTAGGGGGGTCCCAGCATTGTGGAAAACATCATGTCTTGTACCAGTTCCCGAAGTTGGGCAACAGACTGAAATAAATAACTACAGACTGGTGGCCCTTGCATCAGACATCATGAAAATGCTGTACTGGCTGCTTCTTTGTCACATACCAGGAGCACAATGGTACTGAGGATGATGTCCTCTACATGCTACACCAGACTAATTCCTTTTTGGATGAACCGGGTGGTTATGTGAGGATTATGTTTTTTGATTTTTCAAGTGCATTTAACACCATCCAATCCTCTATTCTAAAAGATAAACTGGAGAAGATGGAGATACAGTTTGTCAAACTAGGAAACTATGTCTACGGGATGGTAGTGACCAATGCTGTGGTTCCACAAGGGACTGTTCTGGCCCCATTGTTGTTCACATTATAGGCAGCTGACTTATAAGTCAGACTTTTGCCACAATCAGAAGTACTGTGATGATGGAGCTATTGTGGTGCGTATAAGGAATGGGCAGGAAGGGGAATACAGGGATCTGATTAGAGCTTTCAGTGACTAGAGCAGTAAGAACTGCCTGGTTCTGAACACAAAGAAGATCAGGGAGATAATAGTAGATTTCCACAGTTCTAAGCTCTGCCTTCAGCCTGTTAATATCCAAGGGTAGGACATTGAGGTGTTGCAGACTCATAAATATCTAGGTGTTCACCTTGATGACAGACTTTACCACTCTATGAACATGGATGTATTCTACAGGAAGGTGCACAGCAGGTTCTTTTTCCTCAGAAGACTCAGATCCTTCAAAATATAATGAAATGTTGTCTTTGTTTTATCAAACAGTTGTTGCCAGTGTCCTCGTTTTTGCTGTCATGTGTTGGGGAGGCAGTATGACAGATAAGAACATGAAGAGACTGGACATGCTGGTAAAGATGGCTGGCTCTGTGCTTGGTAGGACTGGGGACACTGTGGCAATGGTGGTGGAAAGGTGTATGGGTAGGAAGGTACAGGTCATTCTTGACAACAGCAGTCACCCTCTCCACAACAGTTTGGAAGATCAGAGAAGTAAACACATAAAGTCATCTTCTCTCACTGCGCTATAGAACAGAAAGTTTTAGAAGATCATTTGTTCCTACTTCTGTGAGATTTTATAATTCTGTTGTCAACACAAGTGATTCATGACCCGGTCACCACTCTACCTTCTGACACAGTAACAACTGTCCATTTGTACTTTTTACTATTTATTTAATTATGTTTTGTTCTCCTTGCTTTTTTAATAATTTGTAACAGTGTATACTGAGGAGATGAATAAACTATTTATCTATCTATTTATGGTTAACATTAACATTTTGGTAAGGTTATCTAACTTGAAGGTCATTTTGTGATTGACATTGTGGATATTACATTACCAACATCATAGATATTGCAGGATGCAGTTAGACCCATCTCGACTAAGTGCTTTCTATTTGAAGGAGATTCAAACTCTACATATATAGTAGGGGCCCATTTATACTTCATGCTCAGAATGCGTATGCGCACGCATCATGGCTGCCACACGTTCCCAGTGTTCATTTGACTCGTCCTCTTAGCACAATCTCAGAAATTAATGTGTTGCGTTTATGAGTTGCAGTACCAGCAAAAAGTCAGGG
>JANRMT010062814.1:47059814-47070474 GCA_026402145.1 Polypterus bichir lapradei
TTTTTTTTTTTTTTATTTTGCACCTTCACAACAGCATCGGAATGTATGGCAGCGTATTTGAGCCACAGAGAAAAAAAGGACATGGTGAAAAGGTGTATTTTGTGATTAAAGTGGAAATTTCAGCTTTAATCTTGAAATGCCCACTTTAACCTCATAGTTTACTTTATTGTTAAAGTAGAACGTCGTAAACATCATCGTAAAACTGACCCAGTTGTTAATCACTATGTGCTTCTGTGGCTTCCTCCTGCATTGACAGCAGCAGCAAGCAGCAATCGCCACACAGGACACATTACATTTATGATATTCCTTTCATGATGAAATGCATTAAACTATGTATATTACATTTTACAGATAAATAGTTAACTTCATTTAAATAATGAATACTGTTAATAATTACACACATGGTGGTGGCAGAACAGTAGCACTGCTTCCTCGCAGGTTGTCACGTCACTGGTGTTCCCTGTCTGGAGTTTGCATGTTTTCCTGGTGGGTTTCTACAGTGTGCTCCGGTTTCCTTCCAAAGACATGAAGGTTTGGGGATTTGGTGACGCTAAAATGACGCTAGTGTATGTTTGTGCTTGTGTTCAGCTTGTGATGAGCTGATGCCCCGTCCAGGGATTGTTTCTGTCTTGCTTGCTGGAAACACAGAGAAACTGAACTTTTTCTCACAGTGATGATATCTCACACTGCCACCTGGTGAAATCTTCATAGTATGAGTGCAAGTATAAACAGTACAATGCTTGCATAGCAGTAGCATCCACTGGAACACGCGTCATATCACGTGAAGTATAAACCTGGCCTAAGAAGTCAGTACTTTCCACCATGCCGGGCATATATTGAATTAACTTTTATCAGTAATGGTGCTTTGCAGGAAGCAAATGTAATAATTTCTCGTAAGGGTAATATATTGCTACAAAAGGAAAATAAAGAAAGAAAATAATCATCTTTATTTTTTTTCATTTTCACTTAAACAGTTGTACATCTACAATATGTTACATTTTACAACTCCGTCTCTTTCCTTGTCTTGTTTGGTTTGATTTAACACCAGATTCTGCATTATGTTTAACATACAGTATCAGCTATCAGGGGTTGACATGACCCTCGAAGTAATTTAATTTAAGAGAAGTGAATGATTAATTAAAGGGTGTTAAGCATATCAATTCTGACATTGTGATCGAAAACAACAAAGGTGGGACATTTTGAAATACTCAGCGTGGAAAATATTAATGAGTAAATCTTAGTACAGAGATGTTTATAGAAGTCTAACACTTTCAGCACTTTTAAAGAAACTATGACAGCACAAACAGAACATTTCAGTCATGGAACAGAGATCTTTTTCAGCAATAAAAGTTGAAATATAAACTCTTCCAATTTATGTGAGAATTAATGAGAGCAAGTCTGATGAACTTTAAGCCAGGAAATGTAGCACCAGTCTTCTAAACTGTTTCTGTGAATGTAAATCTCACTGTCTTAGTAATAAAATCTTATAATAACATTTGGAACAGATCAGGAACAAGTGCACAATTTGACTCCACAATGTACTAAAATTCTGTGCTGTTTCACTTGTATGTCTGTCTACTGTATTTAAGTAAAACAAGATAAATATTTCAATAGACATTTTCTAAAGCCTTGTTCTCTAATATATGTTTCTTTTTTCCACTTTTGTTTATTTAGCAATTGCATTTTTATTTTTAAAATTTCAAGATTTTGCTTTGTTACCTTTTTTTTCTTATGTAGTACTTCCACTAAGCTTAAACTATGTTTTTTGAAATACATTTTGTGTAAAATTAGGCTTACAGCAAATTCAAAAATTTCCTGTACTTGGCAGAAAAAATGACAAACATTTATACTGTTACAGTATATATAGTATAACCTGGTTATAAAAACAAAATCTTTAAGTCCATTACAAAATATATTTTGTGTTTTAATAGGTCTGGAATTTCATTCATGTTTCATGCCAACCTTGTGTGGAAAATTACCAGTGTAAGTTCTATATGACCATATAACTGAACTCACACATATCTGAAATGGTTTTAAAGCAATTGGCTTAGCTAGCCCCACAAAAGTCTCACAACAACACAACAAATACAACGGTAAGTCAATAATTATTTGTACTTTTGTGACACTTTTCTTTGGATTGGCTCTACAGATGTCTCCGCGCACATGTGGAAAGACGGTGTGTGTGTATTAACAATGATAAAGTTTCGACCAGTTTCTTTTGTTATTTTCGTGGAGTAAACATGGCCACTTCTCTCTCCATTTGCACCAATAAAGTGCAGCAAAGAGTGATCTGCTTTTTATGGGCTTTCAGCACAATATGGAGGCAGTGTTTTACCACAATGGAGTGTTTATGAATGGATTGGACAAATGTTGACCATGAAAAAAGAGTTGGATGCCTGTTCACATCCACTAATGATGACAACACTGAGCAAGCTCATACCATTATTCTCAAGAACCAACAAGGATTTTGGCTCCTGGTACACCTTCAGCCCATAGAAACCAGATCACTGATCACTGCTCTTTAAGGTGCAAGCGGAGAGTGAACTTCATCTCTTTTTCAACATTCATAGCTAACTCCTGATTGCTTTAGATCAGGGGTCTCCAACCTTTTTTCCCCCCCGAGAGCTACTTTTACAAATCGAAAATGGCTGAGAGCTACTCATGCTTTCTAACGTTTATTCTCATAGCTTATTTCAACCCAAATAAACTGAATAAGCTTAATTTGCCTGAACATTTACAAAATGTTGGTGTCCACAACTCACATTTTGCATTAAAACATCACAAAAATATTTAGTTCACCTGCAAGTGCATTTTGTATGTTGTCAGGGATGCCAGGGGCCATGACCCGGCCGGGACACCATGAGGGACCGGATGTGGGTCTGTGCCCACCCTGGATCACGTGGGGGTCGCCTTCCTGGTTGCTTTGGGGGCCACGGGTACAGGACATGGAAGCTCCACCCTGTAGGGGCCCGTGGTCACCGCCAGGAGGCGCCCCAATGCCTTGGGGACCTGTTACCTCAGCACTTCCGCCACACCAGGAAGTGCTGGGGGGAAGAATTAAAAGGGCGCCCGGAGAGCTGACGGGAGAACAGCCGGCACTTCCGCCATGCTGGGGCGTGGCCAACGAGGGAATGCCGGGAGCCACCTGGAGCTCATCTGGGACAGGATAAAAGGGGCCGAAGAAAAGGCATTTGTGGCCAGGACTGTGAATTGGGGTTTGTTTGTGTGCACTTTTGGACTTTAAATATTGTAAATAGTTGTATTAATAAACGTGTGGTGGTGATTACAACATGTCCGCCTGTCTGTGTCTGGGTTGGCTCCACAATGTCTGTCTGTATTTTCTAGTGTATCTCACTCTATTGAATTAAAACATGAATGCTATCAAAAAAAACAGTGCAATTACAAATACACAGATATTACTTATTCATTTGTCATTTTGTTACATGTCACTGTTTCACTTCACAAGAGTATTCACATGTCCAGTTTCATGTGGGATGTGTTTTTAGTTAGTCAGATGACTGGCACTGAGGTGTATGGTGTAGTGAAGCCACTTAGGTTTACTCTTATGGAGTCATTTAAATGTTCATCTGTCAGTCTTGTTCTGAACTTTGATTTCATGACAATCATGTCAGAAAAGGCAAACTCACAGAGGTATGTAGCTCCAAACAAAGCAAACATTTTCAGAGCTGCTTGGTGAAGATTCTTATAGTTATCTGGCTCTACTAAGCTCCATAAATCCTGAGAATGCTGT
Source organism: Polypterus bichir lapradei (assembly GCA_026402145.1). Classification (NCBI taxonomy): domain Eukaryota; kingdom Metazoa; phylum Chordata; class Cladistia; order Polypteriformes; family Polypteridae; genus Polypterus; species Polypterus bichir. Next base: position 47,063,566 of record JANRMT010062814.1, read on the forward strand.
TGAGACTTTAACTGCACATACATTTGAAGGTTTACTAATATATAATACATGAAATCCAATGTCTCTCTGTCTGTATGTCTATCTACTTTTCACAAGAGAACTACTTAATGGATTTAGATTGTGTTTTGTGACTTCTCTCATTTCACTATGCATCATAGTTCGTTTGCGGTACCGATTTATTTGCGCGAATCTGAGATCTACGCAATGGGCTGGAGGGAGGGGCCTTCCTCACTCACTCGCTAGCTTCAGTCGTGTTCCTTAACTCCGTTTAGCTAGCGAATGAGAGAACAATTGAATTCAACTTTGATATTTAAAATAAAGTGTTACTTACTGTAGGTCTTGATTAGTTTGTCTGGATATTCTCTTAAGTGTATGCCATATTGAAAAGACAGATTGCAATTCAGATTGTGGATCATGATTTTGTGTTAAAAGGATCATGATATGATTTTTTGGAAAGATCGCCCACCCCTAATTTGACTAATCAAGTTTTCAAATTTATTTAGGATTCATTAACCCTTTGGCGAGCTACTTGGAAAGGGGTTGTGAGCTACCAGTAGCTCGCGAGAGACGTGTTGGAGACTCCTGCTTTAGAGTCTGTCCATGCACAGTGCTTTTGTTTGAGATCTAAATGACCAAAATGATGGTGACAAAGCTAAAAGATTTGTTTAGAAGAGTGAAATTGGAAAGTAGAAGTAGTGGATGAGGTGATATAGTCAAGATAAGCATAAGCTGTTTAGCTCAATTGAGAATAATCGGCACAAAAGAGCAGATGCAAACATTGGCAAAATGTGTGCATTGGGAAAAGTGCAAAGTTTAAGATCTACTCATAAAGTGGATGTTTTAGGCAAACAAACTCTGAGGAAAAAAGGGTTGGTAGTGTGACCAAAGGGTTGGATAAGTGTGAATACCACAGAATCCTCAATACAAGGTCTGATTTCCAAACACACCTTCAACTGAAAAAGCATAACACGGATCCAAAACTTTCTTAAAACTATGCTGCCCTCATCAGAATTAGAACAATCCTTATCTGAGAAATCTTCCAGGGGATATTCTTTTGAAAATACATCACCCTCAAAAACTAGTTTATTGCAGATTATTTTCAGATCATAGATGACATGAGATTACTGGACTGTTGAAATATTTCCCTGGTAAAATGTTTAGCTCTTCCAATAGTTACTGTTTTTTCATTAAGTGTTTGCCAAATAGTTTAACCTACAGCATTCCTTTTCCATATTGCCACTACATTCCTTTCAATTGATTGAATTAAGTTAAAATGTGAAACCTTGCATGACTATAGTATACTGTTGCTAGTCTGACATGGTCAGTTCTTCACGACTCAGTCTTCAGAGTAGTCAAAGGCAAGTTAGTTAATCTGAATTGTTCTTTACAAGAAATTGTAAAGCAGCACCACAGCAACACCACCATTAACAAAGTAGCATTATAGCATAATTGAAATCCAAAAGCAGACACACACAGTGGGATGCAAAAGTTTGGGCAACCTTGTTAATAGTCATTATTTTCCTGTATAAATCATTGGTTGTTACGATAAAAAATGTCAGTTAAATATATCATATAGGAGACATACACAGTGATATTTGAGAAGTGAAATGAAGTTTATTGGATTTACAGAAAGTGTGCAATAATTGTTCAAACAAAATAAGGCAGGTGCATAAATTTGGGCACCGTTGTCATTTTATTGATTCCAAAACTTTTAGAACTAATTATTGGAACTCAAATTGGCTTGGTAAGCTCAGTGACCCCTGACCTACATACACAAGTGAATCCTATAATGAGAAATAGTATTTAAGGGGGTCAATTGTAAGTTTCCCTCCTCCTTTAATTTTCTCTGAAGAGTAGCAACATGGGGGTCACAAAACAACTCTCAAATGACCTGAAGACAAAGATTGTTCACCATCATGGCTTAGGGGAAGGATACAGAAAGCTGTCCCAGAGATTTAAGCTGTCTGTTTCCACAGTTAGGAACATATTGAGGAAATGGAAGACCACAGGCTCAGTTCAAGTTAAGGCTCGAAGTGGCAGACCAAGAAAGATTTCGGATAGACAGAAGCAACGAATGGTGAGAACAGTCAGAGTCAACCCACAGACCAGCACCAAAGACCTACAACATGATCTTGCAGCAGATGGAGTCACTGTGCATCGTTCAACCATTCGGCGCACTTTACACAAGGAGATGCTGTATGCGAGAGTGATGCAGAGGAAGCCTTTTCTCCGCCCACAGCACAAACAGAGCCACTTGAGGTATGCTCAAGCACATTTGGACAAGTCAGCTTCATTTTGGAATAAGGTGCTGTGGACTGATGAAACTAAAATTGAGTTATTTGGGCATAACAAGGGGCGTTATGCATGGAGGAAAAAGAACACAGCATTCCAAGAAAAACACCTGCTACCTACAGTAAAATATGGTGGTGGTTCCATCATGCTGTGGGGCTGTGTGGCCAGTGCAGGGACTGGGAATCTTGTCAAAGTTGAGGGACGCATGGATTCCACTCAGTATCAGCAGATTCTGGAGACCAATGTCCAGGAATCAGTGACAAAGCTGAAGCTGCACCGGGGCTGGATCTTTCAACAAGACAACGACCCGAAACACTGCTCAAAATCCACTAAGGCATTCATGCAGAGGAACAAGTACAACGTTCTGGAATGGCCATCTCAGTCCCCAGACCTGAATATAATTGAAAATCTGTGGTGTGAGTTAAAGAGAGCTGTCCATGCTCGGAAGCCATCAAACCTGAATGAACTAGAGATGTTTTGTAAAGAGGAATGGTCCAAAATACCTTCAACCACAATCCAGACTCTCATTGGAACCTACAGGAAGCGTTTAGAGGCTGTAATTTCTGCAAAAGGCAGATCTACTAAATATTGATTTCATTTCTTTTTTGTGGTGCCCAAATTTATGTACCTGCCTGATTTTGTTTGAACAATTAATTGCACACTTTCTGTAAATCCAATAAACTTCATTTCAATTCTCAAATATCACTGTGTGTGTCTCCTATTTGATATATTTAACTGACATTTTTTATCGTAACAACCAACGATTTATACAGGAAAATAATGACTATTAACAATGTTGCCCAAACTTTTGCATCCCACTGTATAAGTGTAACTGAGGAAGGTGAAGATGACTATCCAGATAAAATAGTGAGTAAACAACCAGCTTACAGACAATTTAAGGAAGAAAATAATAAAACCAGTCCAGTCTATGTTTATTATTTACATCCATTAATTTTCTGAACTTGCTTATGCCATTATAGTATCACAAGAAAATTGCTTCCTGCACTGTGCACCTTGAAGCATAGGGCTGGGACTAATTCCGGGTAAAATTTTAGTCCATAACAGGGCACACCGACATCTCATATTTCTATAGGGCCAGTTTAGTGTTGGTGTTGTAGTAGCAAGCTGTGTTTCCTTTGGTCTGCAGAACTGTATGAAATCATCTGGGAAAGGATTCTACAATACTGTATTCTGGTTGCATGGTTCAGGAATGTTGTACCATGTAAAGCAATTACTACACAGTCTTTCCATCTCAATCAAAAGATGCACAAAAGGGTTGAGACAACATGACAATTATGCAGGCCTCTGAAGCAATGAAAACTTAAGAGTCATACTCCTGGCATTGTTCAATGACAATATGTGACATGGTGCATTATCTATCTGAGTGTGGGTAAACAGTAGCCATAGAGGGATGAAGTTGGTCAGCAGGGATTTTCAATTATGCCTTGCCATTCTATTGCTCCTCGATGGGTATCTTGGACCCTAATACAGTATGTACCAGGAAAACATTCCCCACACCATCGAAATGCCAATACCAAACAAGATGGCTCCATGGACTCAGATTGCTCGCAGCAAATTCATATCCTTTCATCAACAAGATTTAAAAGGGATTTGTCCAACCAAGCAACTTTTTTCCACTCCTCAGGGGGCCAGTTTTGATGCTTCTGTGCTCACTAGAGATACACTGTCTTGTTTTTCATTCACAACATCAAAACATAGCATGTCTGAGATGACATTGTGAACAGTAATTTTGAATTTAGACATGATTTGCCTGGTTGTGGCCCTTTGTATCCTTGTACGATTGTTGTCATTCTCCTTTGATCCCCTCCAAACTACATAATGTTTTGGTGCATAGAGTTGCCTAACACTGGTAGTTTTTTTTTTTTTTTTTTTGCTTTTTGCACCATTCTCAGTAAACCTTTTAAAGGCTGTAATGACAGCTTTTTAGAAGTTGCTAGAAGGGTCACACCTAGTGCCAACCATCATGTCACATTCAAGGTCACTAAAGTCCCTCTTTTTTTGTCCATTCCAATGCTCAAATGAATACCAACTTATGCCAGAAATGCTAACCTCAATGATTTAAGCTACACACCATCTGATGTATAACATATTGGAATGTAGAATTAGTGTAGTGGAGCATGTCTGGTGTCCGTGTTGTGTCTGAGCAAGTCTAAGTGTTTTAACAAAATAGTGCAACTCAGACCTTGTGAGCATAGGTGTGCAGAAGGAAAGCCATGTAGCTGTCTAAAACTTAACAGGGGGAACTGGCTAATGCTCGCTACATGCACAAGCACAGTTGGCATAATCATCCTTCATCGACGCTCCACAGATTGTTTAGTGTACCTGCACTCATAGTGAAAGGTCTGAGTAGGTCAAAACAAGAGAAGAAGAAAAAACAAGAAAGAGATACCAATGAAAAAGAGAAATCAGGATTGAACAGTCAAGTCAGTGCTGAGAATAGAAGAGGAGGCAAGGAGAGGCAATGAAGTTGGATTGCCCAGCAAAGGAGTGAGGGGAACAGTATGTTAGGGGTGGATCGCTCCTGCTGAGCTGAGGAGCAGAAGCAATTGTAGGCTCAAAGAGAAATTCAGACATCGAAAGAGGCACCAGAAAGTGGGAACCAGAAGGCTGACCAGGTCTGTCTGATCTGTGAGCAAAGTGAGATGACAGAGAGAGCAAGCACTGAGAGAAGAACAGGAAGAGACCGTCCTATGCTTGTTTTTTTTTTAATTGGTTTGAATTATGGCAAGGGTTTATTTATTTGTCAGTTTTAACTTTCTGCACTATTTTATTAAACAAACCACACCTGCTCATACTCGCCACTGGACCTCGGACTTCACCACAGGGAATGCACCTAGAAGAATCGTAACTCAGTATATAATTAAATGTTGGATATTTAATAAGCCTTTTGTAGCAAGGATTTGAGAAATTGTTGTTCCACCGGATAGAACTGAAACAAAATTAACACAAAGTATGTCTGGCTTGTTACACCCCATTAACAATTTTCATTACAACTGTTTTTATAGATTGATTTCAGAGAAATCTGCCTGACCTCAGCAGTTATTAGTGGCCCTCGCTTTTTTCCTAATGATTTTCCTCTGGCAGACAGTAGTATTCCCACAGCCCTAATAATATGGAATGCTAATATTGCCACCATTTAAAGAGGTATGTGTTCTTTTTTCTAAAAGATTTGTTAAGTATATTCTACCCTTGTAAACTATAGTCAGGCAATAAATATGGATACTTACTCTATGCATTTTAACATCACCAGTTAGGGGAGATGATGTCTCTTTCTAAAATCAAGGTTAGTCTCCATTACCCTTTATATATTCAGCATTAAATTAGAAAAATGGGCTTATGCTCGTCTTATATGATTCAACATTTGCTGGATGAGTGCAAGCAAGGGCTAGCAAATGAGACCAAATGGCAAGGTTACATTCCTCAAAGTTTTATGCACTGTACATATTGAAAACACACTTGTGGATTAAATATCTTTTGTGTAGTAACATAATAGGCCAGTGACAGGAACTTGACTTGTAGCTTCATGGTTTACAGTCAAATAATCATTAGGCCATACCAACTAACGACAGTATACTGGCTGCCTACAAATCTGTCTCAACAACTAAGACATTAATCATACAAAGTGCACCTACTTCCTACTGCTAAACATGCCAATCACAGCATACTGCCATTATACAATAAAAACAAAAAACCCTAATTTATATCTATACTAATAAAAGGCAAAGCCCTCACTGACTCACTCACTCACTCACTCACTCACTCACTCACTCACTCATCACTAATTCTCCAACTTCCTGTGTGGGTAGAAGGCTGAAATTTGGCAGGCTCATTCCTTACAGCTTACTTACAAAAGTTGGGCAGGTTTCATTTCGAAATTCTACGCATAATGGTCATAAGTAGAAGCTATTTTTCTACATTTACTGTAATGGAGTTCAGCTCGAGGGGCGGAGTTTCGTGTGACATCATCACGCCTCTCACGTAATCACGCATTACGTAGAAAACCAGGAAGAGCTATAAAACGCGCTGAATAAAACATGCATTATATAATTAAGAAGGCAGCGAAACAATTAGAAGCGAGCGAGTGACATATAAAACCATATTCAGCGGCTCACGTGAACTGACGCAGTGCGCAGACAAAAAGCAACAGTTCCAAAGAGTGCTGAACAAAAACCGAATTACACTGCTACGCTCAAATAGACAAACCACACGCCGTGGCGCAATAGTAGAGGCTTCGCCTCTAGCGCCGAGGTTCGATTCTCGAGAGGGGATGCACTAAGTATGTACGCGCGCTTCTCGATTTATTTTTAACCTCGCATCCCCTTAGTTTGAGACGTATTAAAACGCATGCGGTTAACGCAGAAAGACAGATCACCTATTGAAGCTTCATGAATAATGGATACTTTATTCGCGATCAATGATTGTTTTGGTAAAGCCATACTCAGTGTATTCATTAGATGAACGGTAAAAAAGTAAGAGCGAGGGGACGGTAACTTACTGAAGCACACAAGCAAAACCACAATAGCACGCAGGCTCGATGTACTGTAGTGCACGTCAACTAGATCTGACTTGCGCGATCACATTCCAAAAAATATTTCT
>JANRMT010062814.1:47075474-47091104 GCA_026402145.1 Polypterus bichir lapradei
TCAAAATGTTTCCTTTTCTTTTTCATTGCTTCTTTAACACACTACTTGTCCGCTGCGAAGCGCGGGTATTTTGCTAGTATATATATATATATATATATATATATATATATATATATATATATATACACTAATAAAAGGTAAAGCTCACTCACTCACTCACTCACTGACTGACTGACTCATCACTAATTCTCCAACTTCCCGTGTAGGTAGAAGGCTGAAATTTGGTAGGTTCATTCCTTACAGCTTCCTTACAAAAGTTGGGCAGGTTTCATTTCAAAATTCTACACGTAACGGTCATAACGGCCGATAACGGTCGACAACGTCCGCCATGTTCAACTTTCTTATTTATGGCCCCATCTTCACGAAATTTGGTAGGCGGCTTCCCTGCGCTAACCGAAACCGATGTACTTACTTATTTCGATGGTATGACGCCACTGTCGGCCGCCATATTGAACTTTCCAACTTCACCAATTTTCCAACTTCCCGTGTAGGTAGAAGAATGACCCCGTCTTCACGAAATTTGGTAGGTGGCTTCCCTGCGCTAACCAAAACTGATGTACGTACTTATTTTGGTGGTATGACGCCACTGTCGGCCGCCATATTGAATTTTCCAAACATCACAAATTCTCCAACTTCCCGTGTAGGTAGAAGGCTGAAATTTGGCAGGCCCATTCCTTACAGCTTACTTACAAAAGTTAAGCAGGTTTCATTTCGAAATTCTACATGTAATGGTCATAACGGTCAACGACGTCCGCCATATTGAATTTTCTTATTCATGGCCCCATCTTCATGAAATTTGGTAGGCGGCTTCCCTGTGCTAACCGAAACCAATGTACATACTTATTTCGATGGTATGACGCCACTGTCAGCCGCCATATTGAACTTTCCAACGTCACTAATTCTCCAACTTCCCGTGTAGGTAGAAGGCTGAAATTTGGTACTTATTTCGGGGGTATGATGCCACTGTCGGCCGCCATATTAAACTTTTAACGGAAACCGATGTACGTACTTAGTTCGTTGGTATGACACCACTGTTGGCCGCCATATTGAACTTTCCAACGTCACTAATTCTCAAACTTCCCGTGCAGGTAGAAGGCTGAAATTTGGCAGGCTCATTCCTTATAGCTTACTTACAAAAGTTTAGCAGGTTTCATTTAGAAATTCTACGCGTAACGGTCATAACGGTCAACAACGTCCGCCATGTTGAACTTTCTTATTTACGGCCCCATCTTCACGAAATTTGGTAGGTGGCTTCCCTGAGCTAACCGAAACCAATGTACGTACTTATTTCGGTGGTATGACGCCACTGTCAGCCGCCATATTGAACTTTCCAACGTCACTAATTCTCCAACTTCCCGTGAAGGTAGAAGGCTGAAATTTGGCAGGCTCATTCCTTACAGCTTACTTACAAAAGTTAAGCAGGTTTCATTACAAAATTCTACGCGTAATGGTCATAATGGTCAACAACGTCCGCCATGTTGAACTTACTTATTTATGGCCCGATGTTCTCGAAATTTTATAGGCGGTTTCCCTTCACTAACCGAAACCTTATTTCGGTGGTATGATGCCACTGTCGGCCACCATATTGAACTTTTCAACAGTCTTTGTTACTTGTGGGCCCATCTTCAAGAAATTTGGTACATGGGTTCCCAACGCTAACTGAATCCTACTTACGTACATATATAGGTCCATAGCCTGCAGCTCAGTCACTGTGTGAGGTGGCGTTGGGTCCCCCAACGTTGTTGGCTGGCTGCCTGCCTATATAAGACCGTCCATCGCTCCGGTCTCTACATTCCCTTCCTTGCTTCGCCACGGGATTCACGTCTCCCTACTCATAAATACAGCCTTTTTGTTTAATCCACGGCTTCTCCGCTGTTTTATTGTTTGTTTATTACAATTATAGTTATTGTATAGGTATTTTAAACTTACTTTACATTGCTCAGGTACCCATTTCCTTTATCATTCCAACCCCCATTACCATGTCTATCGAGGTGATCACTATCGATCAAAGAACTGTCACTTACTGAGTGGTTTCCATGCCCGGAGATGGCACCTACCTTTTCCATTCTCTTTGTTACATATTGCACGGCCATATCAGGCTCACTCTTGATATCCGGAGGAACATTGTGTCTTATGTATTGAATGACTGGGACAGGTTCAAGGTGTGGACTGATGACGGTACAGGAGATAATTATACTACACAGGAGCACTATAAGAGTGAAAGGCTTAAGCCCTATGGTTCTGCATGTGAGTTGATGGCTGCCGCTGAATTGTTCGGTTGTCGCTTTGAAGTGTACCGAAATGGGCAAATATTTTACACCTTTGGACAACCGCCAATGCCTCTTAAACATCTTAGATTCACAGGTGACGATTTCAGTAGTGGACACTTTGATGTTTATGAGTGTTTAAACTCTCAAAAGCTGGATGTGATTTTATCGATGAAACCGGTTGTGTGCTTACAATGCTTGACAGATGCCGAATGTCACTTCAACACAACAAATCCTGCAAATAGTATCGTAATTGAAACAAACCATGAAACTCAAACCGATTATGACAGCAGCAATCCAAGCTGTGAGATTTAAGGCAAGATTGCTTTTCACATGGACAACTGTAAGTTACATGCTCAAGAGTAAGCTCAGCGCACAGCTTGGTCATGTTACAACCAGAGGGCCGAACTGACAACATGGTATACAAAGAGATCCTTAACAAATAATTATTGCCATATTTTCCCTCAGTTCAAAAAGGTTAAATTTTCTTCTTAATAAAAATTTTAAGGCAGTACTTCGCCGCTGCGAAGCGCGGGTATTTTGCTAGTATATATATATAGATAGATATGGGAACAACACTCATATCAATGACAAAACAATTACATTAACAATCATGTTACGTTATTTTTTAAATTTTTCCTTTTCTTTTTCATACCTTCTTTAACACACTACTTCTCCGCTGCGAAGCGCGGGTATTCTGCTATCTATACTAATAAAAGGCAAAGCCCTCACTGACTGACTGATGGACTGACTCACTCATCAGTAATCCTCCAACTTCCCATGTAGGTAGAAGGCTGAAATTTGGCAGGCTCATTCCTTACAGATTACTCACAAAAGTTAAGCAGGTTTCATTTGGAAATTCTACACGTAACGGTCATAACGGTCGACAACGTCCGCCATGTTAAACTTTCTTATTTATGGCCCCATCTTCACGAAATTTGGTAGGCGGCTTCCCTGCGCTAACCAAAACCGATGTACGTACTTATTTCGGTGGTATGACGCCACTTTCGGCCGCCATATTGAACTTTCCAGCGGTCTTTGTTGCATTCACTGACTGACTGACTGACTCACTCACTCATCACTAATTCTCCAACTTCCCGTGTAGGTAGAAGGCTGAAATTTGGCAGGCTCATTCCTTACAGCTTACTTACAAAAGTAAAGCAGGTTTTATTTCAAAATTCTACGCGTAACGGTCATAACGGTCGACAACGTTCGCCATGTTAAACTTTCTTATTTTGGCCTCATCTTCATGAAATTTGGTAGGTGGCTTCCCTGCATTAACCAAAACCGACTGATGTACTTATTCCGGTGGTATGATGCCATTGTCGGCTGCCATATTTAACTTTCCAACGGTCTTGGTTACCTATGGGCCCATCTTCAAGAAATTTGGTATGCGGGTTCCCAACACTAACTGAATCCTACTTACGTACATATATACGTCCATAGCCTGAAGCTTGGTCGCCGTGTGAGGCGGCATTGGGTCCCCCATCCCCATGCCTTCCACGTTGTTGAATGTCTGCCTATATAAGGCCGTCCATCGCTCCGGTCTCTTCATTCCCTTCCTTGCTTCGCCACGGGATTCACGTCTCCCTGCTGATAACTGCAGCCTTTTTATTTAATCCACGGCTTCTCCACTGTTTTATTGTTCGTTTATTATGATTATAGTTATTGTGTAGGTATTTTAGACTTACTTTACATTGTTCAGGTACCCATTTCCTTTATCGTTCCAACCATACCCCTATTAACATGTCTATCAAGGTGATCACCATCGATCAAAGAACTGTCACTTACTGAGTGGTTTCCATGCCCGGAGATGGTGCCTGTCTTTTCATTTCTCTGTGTTACATATTGCACGGCAATGTCAGGCTCAATCTTGATATCTGGAGGAACATTGTGTCATATGTATTGAATGACTGGGACAGGTTCAAAGTATGGACTGATGACGGTACAGGAGATAATTATAATACACACAAGCACTATAAGAGAGAAATGCTTAAGCCCTTCACCTATGATTCTGCATGTGAGTTGATGGTTGCCGCTGAATTGTTCGGTTGTTGCTTTCAAGTTTACCGAAATGGCCAAATATATTACACCTTTCGACAACCGCCAATGCCTCTTAAACATCTTAGATTCACAGGTGACGATTTCAGTAGTGGACACTTTGATGTTTATGAATGTTTAAACTCTCAAAAGCTGGATGTGAAGTTATCGATGAAACCGGTTGTATACTTACAACGCTTGACAGAAGCCAAATGTCACTTCAACACAAGTCCTGCAAATACTGTCGTAATTGAAACAAACCATGAAACTCAAACCGATTATGACAGCAGCAATCCAAGCTGTGAGATTTGAGGCAAGATTGCTTTTCACATGGACAACTGTACTTTGCATGCTCAAGAGAAAGCTCAGCGCACAGCTTGGTCATATTACAACCGGAGGGCCAAACTGACAACGTGGCATACAAAGAGATCCTTAACAAATAATTATTGGTATATTTTCCCTCAGTTTAAAAAGGTTTACTTTTCTTCTTAATAAAAATTTGAAGGCAGTACTTCGTCGCTGCGAAGCACGGGTATTTTGCTAGTATATATATATATATATAAATATAGATATATATATATATATAGATATGACAACAACACTCATATCAATGACAAAACAATTACATTTACAATCATGTTACATTATTTTTAAAAGTTTTCCTTTTCTTTTTCATAACTTCTTTAAAACACTACTTCTCCGCTGCGAAGCGCGGGTATTCTGCTAGTATATATATATATATATAGACTAGCTGTCTCACGTAGTAATGAGCGAGCACCAAAATGTTCGTGTGTTCAGTCCGAACACATCGCGATGCTCGTGTGCTCTACCGAACACCCGAGTATAATGTAAGTCAATGGGAGACAACCAGGCACCCCCTGCTCAGAAGAGGGGAGGGTGCCTGGTCCATTGGAAAAGGTCAGAAAGTGACAGAAACACCACCCAAATGGACCGGGAACAGCATGGGGACGATGTCTGGATGCATCTTGGACTCCCAAGTCGCTGCTGGGAACCAGTTTGTCCGAGTTGTACGCCACTTTTACAGACTGACAAAAACACGTCCAAAACCCCCCAAAAAAATAAATTTTACACGAAAAATGACGCTCTAAAACATTATATGCCAGTACCTGCAGGTGAGCTGATGATCTAAAACATTGTCGGGCAACCGGTACGAGCGCCATGGAATTTTCAAGGGGCGCCGCGAAAACTTTTGTAAAATATTTAAAATTGCTAGTGTTTTTGAACTTTTGGTTGATTAAAAAGATAATGTTTAAAAAAAAATTTATGTTGGAAAAACAGATAACGGAACACTTACGGAAATGAAGTCTAAGAAACGCGAGAGACTTCAAATGATCGACAAGAAAATGCATGTCTGTCTTTCGAAAATTGATCCTCGCATCAATCTCATATGTGCTGAAAAACAATCTCAATGTTCACATTAATTAAATTTAAGATTTATCCTTTGATTCCTTTATTAATAAAATGTCTTTCAAACTTGTAAAATTAACTTTTTATTGGCGTTTGTCCATATATTGTGTCATCACGACTTTATTTAAGGGCAGTCCCTCAGGTGCGCTGCGAAAGAAAATTTTTGGACTTAGTGCGCCACAACTCGAAAAAGGTTGCCTTTCACTGCTCTAAAACATGATATGGGAGTGCCTGCAGGTGAGCTGACGCTCTAAAACATTATATGCGAGTGCATGCTGTTTAGCACCGAATGACGTGTTCCGGCCAGTCAATCACTGTAATGCCAGCACCTGACATGGCTACTGGCATTACAGTGAGGGCAGTACTTACCTGCCCCTTGATTGGCTGTCTCCAAACCGCGAAACGTGCGGGGCGGAGACTCGAGCATGGCGCATGAGCACATGTGGTGCTCATTCGAGTAGCGCCATGCTCCGAGCATAGCGATGCTCAAGCCGAACACATGTTCGGCCGAGCATGCTCTCTCATCACTAAGTCTCACGTGGCTCCACCTGCATAGTAGTGAAACAGGTCGAATTTTAAGAATCAATAAACAAACAGGTATCGCTAGCTAAGTGGAGGCAAATATGCTCCAAAACATGGCGACAGGCAGACTAACTTGAACAGAGGTTAGTGTGTGAGTGAGGAGGGCCCTACCTTGCTCCCTACTCCTGACATTATGCTTCCCCCTACCCTCGGCCTACAGCCTCTGTCTCGGATTTGCTCAAATAAATCATTCCCGCAAATGAACTGTGATACTTAGCTTGATGAGAGAAGTCACAAAATCAACAGGAATGTTCAAGCAAATTATACAAAAAAAAAATAATCTAAATCTGTTTAGTACTCATTCACTCATCAACAAAAACACTATTTCCTGTTTTAAAGTGGAAATTTTTTCAGGACGGCAGGTCTTGGTCAGTAGGCTTCCATTTAGAAAGGACATTTCAATATATCGATATTTAGGGGTAACTCCCTATGTAATAGAAAAGATAAATACCCTAAAATCTCAAAAATCTTATAACTGATTTGATAGAAATTTGGTGATGTTATAGAATAAAGAAAATTAGCCAACACGTTTTGTTTTTTTATTTCACAATATTTGTGGGTAACAAAACTGTAGCAAGTAGAGTATTCTTAAGCAGTGTGTCTTTTTTTTCTTCAGTGGTGTTTACGTGGAGAAATGAGGTGTGCTGTTCATACAGGTGACTTCTCCAGCCAGAACAGCGTGACTGTACAAACTGAAGCTCTAAGAGAGACAGAAAAATGGGGCTGCTGGTAATTTTAAAAGCTGCCCTGCCCAAAAATAAACAATGAGGTGGTGAGCTGCATGGAAAATGACATGAAGTGAAACAAGGAGACTAAGTTGAAGAAGTGTTAAAAGTGGCCACCTTTGGGTACATGCAGTACTCCCTATGCTGTAGGCTTCTTCTTACTCCTCACACTGTGGGATAAAATACATACAAATTCATGCCAGATTATAATGTCCAGTGCTCTTATATATGTAAACTTTAAAGAATGGGAGTTGGGGGATTGTCCTTTGAGGTGAGACCATGAGGCAAAAGCATGCCTTGGTAAGTTTAAATGCTTGCTCAGCTCAGCAAAGGAGTCCCCCGCAGACATAACATGGAGGACGGGGACACTGCAGTGCTTTTTAGTAAGCTGCTATACTCCCTAAATCGACACTTCTATTGAATTTTAGTGTAGCATAGCATTACGACCAACCTTTCGTCTAATATGCTGTCGTATAAAAGTAAAAACAAAAGGCAAGAAAGAGCAAGGTGCAGACTAAACAGAGTACTGCAAGTAATTTGGCTCCACTTACAATGCTTACAATGTTCAAGTCTGTGTAAGTCCCACATAAATGTTCAGCCTGTAAAACTCAATGTAGCATGTGATAAGTTAAAGTAAATCACGATTTAGTTTATATTACTTTTAATATAAACCGTTCAAAAGCTTTGTGAGGGTACAACATTACACATAAAAGAATTACTTTCAATTCTGATTGAAGCTACCTTTTATACAGGATGTGTGTATTTATACTCTAAATTCCCATTATTCATACTAATTACCCATTTGAATTTAAAATAATGTTGGCTCACCTTATCTGTGGGTTTGTGAACTGCAGTTTTGACCAACTTTGATTTGAAAACATTACAAAAATCCATAATATTCTTGAAAAAGAATGTTTACAATTCCCACATGTAGTGCTGCCTGCTAAATACTCACAAGAAACAACATTCACAAGGTGATGCTGCCGAGACACAGTCAGCCCAGCCAAAACTCAGTCCTGCTGTATCAGCCCTTGTGTTCACTTTGTGTGTGCAATCGTCTTTATGCTTTCTTATAAGTCCTGAGCATCTGTGGTTTTTGTACATACAAGTGGGTCCTGGAATCATATTGCTGTGGATAAGGTGAGACAGTCTGTCATACAGTTTTATGTAAAATTCTGTTTATTTAAAGACCACCAACAAAAGCCAAGGTCAGTAACTGGGAAAAGCAAGAATAGATCTACAGCACAAATGTTTTACTCCTGAGTAATTGTATGTAGCATGTTAAAGAGTAAGGAGCTCCTTTGAACTAAAAATATCAAAGCCTGGTAAAAATAACAAATATTGCATACAGAAAAGTGCTCAGTTACATAGTACTTCTGATTCGTCCGTTTAACTGACAGCAGCATAATCAAGGCCCATTGTCTTAGGAACTTTTCTGTGTTAACATAGCTAGTCATTATATATAGCTTCCAGTCTGTATTGGTTATTATTTTCTGGCACATATTTTTTGCACATCAGTACCTGAATATGTTTCTGTGTGAATGGGCCCCCATATTTTAACTGCTTTGTTGAAAAATACCAATTGTGAATAAACAAGGGCATAGTGTTTGTGTCCCAGAGGTTGCCATGTTTACTTTGGTAATCCAACAGTAGAAATAAATCGCACAACCATGCAAAGTACAAAATCATTGTCTTAACGGTATCATAAACGAAGGTAAAAAATTAGTATCAGAGGTGCAGAGCTCTGTGTTACATGTGAGGATGGAATGAACACCAACTTCCAGTGGCTATGTCGGTTAAATATCAGTGACACTGGAAGGGCAGTGTTTCAAGACAAAATCTCAGTAGTTCTCCTGCATTTTTTCTTCATCTGGTCTAGGGAAACAAAGACAGAGCGAAAGTTAGTGCCGGTGTCACACTCAAATTGTTCCAGGTAACAGCACAACATAAGCTCTTAAAGCGCTGAATACACTCGCATGTTTGATGCTGCCATCCACTTAACAAGCAGAGCCAATTAGTTTTGAGAAACCATTCATATTTTATCTCATTCACTTATTTACAGACAAACATTTAATATCCCAATTAGAATTAATAGTACTGCAAATTTCAATTCAGGAAATGGTTATTTTGAAATGTTTACTGCCTGAATTATAATTTTTTTTTTTACATTTCTGTGATGGAACCCTCATAACTATGTCTCATTTAGCAGGAACATAAAACAGTGAGAGTAAGAGATGACCTTGTAAATGTCAGCAGATGACAAAGCCATGCTGATAGATAAATGAAGTAAGCACTGATATAAGGCATGGGATATGAAGTGAAGATTATTGTAACGCAGGAGAAAAGTTATAAGTTTGTACAGAGTGCAGTAACATAGGATTCAATGTACAAAATGATCCACCAAGTGAAGCATAATTAACGAGCTTGTGACTGAAATTACAAATGGACAAAACTACATATAGTTTGAACAAAAAGATCGAGAAAAAGATCATTTAAGAGAGTACTATTCAATGTAATATTATTCAATGTCGACATGGAGGTAAACAAGAAATGACACCAAAGGGTCAATGAATTAATTTACTGTACAACGCCTATAAAAAGTATTCACCCACTCAGTTGTTTGCACATTTTATTATTATACAACATTAAATCAAAGTGGATTTAATTTGGCTTTATGACATTGACCATCAGAATATGGAAGAAGATGATCCGCTGTGGCAACCCCTAATGGGAGCAGCCGAAAGCAGAAGACATTGACCATCAGAAAAAGACTCTTTAATGTCAAAGTGAAAAGAGATCTCTGAAAAGCAGTCCAAATTAATTAAAAATATAAAACAAAAATTAATTAAAGTCTAGCCCCAAATTCTCAAGTGGACTGAGATCTGGACTCTAACTTGGCCAATTCCAGGACATTAACAATATTGTTTCGAGACCATATCTGTGTAGCTTTGGACTTTGGGTCTTTGTCTTTCTGAAAAATATATCTTTTCCCAAGGTGAAGGTTTCTTGCAGACCACATCAGGTTATACCTGGTAATTTTCTTGTAGTGAGAAGTCAAAAAAATGACACCTTTTATTGGGTAACTAAAAAGATTACAATACGCAAGCTTCTGAGGCAACTCAGGCCCCTTCTTCAGGCAAGTTGTCATGTAGTAACGGTGTTTTGTATGTCTGTAGTACTAGGGTGTTGTTCCGTGTTATCACTAGCCTTCCAGGAATTGCTGCACTTAAGTATCCCCACAGCATAAGGCTGCCACCTCCATGTTTCACAGTAGAGATAGCGTGTTTTTGATAAAGAGCACTGTTCAAACATAGTGTTCAGTCTGATGGCCAATAGGCTCAATTTTAGTCCCATCAGATGATAGAAACTTCTTCTAGTTGACATTAGAGTCTTCCATGTGCCTTCTGGCAAACTCTAGTCTATCTTCTGGACTCCAAAGTATATTCAATAACTTGAATATTTTCTTGTCTCCATCCCCTGATTTAGCTTTTCAATCATCTTTTCATGGATTTGCTTGAAATGTTCTTTTATCTTCATTGTATAGGTTAGCCCACCACAATTGGACCTTCAAGATAAGGTGCATTTATACTACAGTCAATTGAAATTCCTTGACTATAGATAGGTGACCTCCACTTTACTGATTATTTACTTACTTACAATATGTTCTCCCGTTATACCTTATGGTGTTGGGGTCTTAAGCAATTGATTGTATTTTTCCCATCTTTTGCCAGGAACTTCACTTGTTTCATGGTCATCTCTCTCTTTCTAGATCTTACCCTCTGTCTTTTTTCTTCACCCTTCATTTCAAACACTTTTTTGGGACACTTTGTTTCACTCACCCTTATTTCTATGGTTTCCACGAGTGGTTGCATTTCCAGTTCTTCATGGATTCCTTTATTTCTTATCCTGTCTCTTTTTATTTTACCTATCACTTGTTTTAAATACATCATTTCAGATCTTTGTTTATCCAGTATTGGCCAAGATTCTTCATTGTATAATATTATTGGTACAAACGCATTTTTATATAGATGCAGCTTAGCTTTTATAATTATTCTTTCTTTCCTGTTAAGACATTTTTAATTTGACAGTATGCTTTATTTGCCTTTATTTATTCTGTTTCTGATCTTTTCATCTATCTTTCCATCTTTACTTATGATAACCCCCAGCTGCTCATTCACTGACACATTTTGTAGCTGGTTTCCAACTATCTGTGCTCACACTTCCTGTTTTTCTTTTTGTACTTTCCTTGTTATTTTCATTACTTTTCTATGTATTTATTATCATACAGGACATTTCTCTTCTAACTTGGTCTTCCATGTTATTAATTTCCTGTGTAACTGTTGCTCACTTACTGTAATCAGTGTTATAACTAATTCTGGGACTTCTAAGGCCAATTGGCTGTACCAGTGATGATTTAGGTGTGTCATTTTAAAGAGGTTGAATACTTTTGTGACCATCAACAACAACATTTATTTATATAGCACATTTTCATACAACAATGGAACTCAAAGTGCTTTACAAGATGGCACAGAAAAAGGTACAAGAAAAGAAAAAGAATTATGATTATTATTATTATAAGTTATTTTGTGTTTTATATTTGTAATTAATTTAGACCACTTTGGAAAGATCTGTTTTCACTTTGACACTGATGAGTCTTCTTCTGTTGATTGTTGTGATTTAAAAGTCATAATTTGTGCATATTCTAAGAGTAGGTAATCATGGGCAGAAAGTCCTTAGTAGATTATAAGAGACAAAGTAAGGAAGGTGAAACAGTGTTGTGGAGACCCATATGATGAATGGAGAGAGTTAGAGAAAATGTAATGTTCTGTACCTGGTTTTGGGCAGAACCTCAATTATGATGATATATGATTTAGATAACCCTTTTACTCATTATGTGTTGGAGAGATGCAACCATTTATTAAAAAAATAGTTTTTGTCCCCCTTTAAAAATAACTGAACATGCATAGCTATTATAAAAGTATTTCTCTAGTTTCTGCCTTGCCTCCTAGGCAGACCACCTTTCAAGGACATTGTAACTATTTTCAGAATTGATGCCAGAGCTTATATAAAGTACTGCTTTATTGTATGAATAATCAAGTATTGATATTTTTCATTGTATCTCAGTATTACAGGGAAAATGTATAAGATGTTTCTTTAGCTAAATGTAACATTACCATTATGTGAATGACACATAATTCAGGAATGAGCCTTTCATTGAAGACAACTGATGTACATATTTTAGTCCTTAATTATTATAGGAAATTCTATCATACCGCCTGAGATAAATGTAAATTAAATTATCAACATCAAATGTCTGAAAATGTAATGGGACTAAAATTTTGAACAATTAAGACTAACTCTAAAGCATTAAACAATTCAATCACTGAGAAACTGGATTGCCTCCTACAGTACAGCAAAAAGACAGTGAACCATTGCATTACCTCCTCAATATGCATAAATATATTTAAATTCACATCACATGGATGATTAAGATGAATAATCCCTTGAAGGTGGTGGAAATATTCAAAAGAAGAATATGGAATATCTTTTTTTAATTGCCTTCATGTAACTTGCAAATGTTAGACTCAAGAATAGGCCTAATGAATAGCAAAATGGCAAAGTTAAGATTTAAAGCATGATCTTACTAGCTTTTCAATCATTTTATTAAAATATTTTTTTCTTTGCACTTCCACAGGATCAACGAAGAAATGGCAGTATTCAAATTAAAACTTGATATCATTCTCTGACAACTTTCTTTTCCAAAAGGACATTGCGTTAATTCATTGATATATAATTCATCAAACAGTTCAGCACAGGTAAGTACAATATTAATTATCTCTTTGTTCCACAGACTCGTGTCCTTTAGCAATACCTTTATTCTGCACTAATTAAATATTTTGATTTGAAAATGTTCACCACTGAGTGATCTTGGTGTCACATTTTTTTTGGGAAAATAATATTCCTCCAAACCTTGTTTATTAAGTTTACTCTCTGAGTGGCATTTGTCTTTTAACATGAACAAGAAAATATAATTTGGTTTTATAAAACCTGCAATATAGTCTTTAGTGTAATCTGAAACTTTTTGCACTACTACCTCTAGTAGTTTTTGTTTTTCATTAAATTACAGGAAGCCGGCGGCTTGGAGTTTAGCCCGGTTATCTCACATCTTTAGTGTTGAGAGACAGATATATGACTCAGACTCCTTCTGTGAGGAGTTTACACATTCTCACCATATGTTTGTCAGTCTTTCCTTGGATTCTGGCTTGCTGAATGTTAAACTGAGTGGAAGCTCTATAGTAGGTAGTTGTGTGTGAGTGTAACCTGCAATTTATTGATGTCTCATCCGTGTTTCTCCTGACAGATTCCACCCAATCCTGCAATTAAGTAAAACATTTAAAAATAGATGAATAGATGAATAATGTGAACAAACAGCCTTTCTATTGTATGTTATAAATACAAAGAAAAAGAATACCTCAATCAAAGAGTACTATATTTCATTGAAAGTCAAATACCATATGTATGAATGTACTAAAAGAGAATGTGAACAAAGTTAATGCCCTAAACCAATTTTTAAAAAGATTTTCCCTACTTCTAACCCCACCACCTTCTACTATCAAGAATTCCTACAACCTAACCGGACCATCAGTATAGGCTAACCAATTAAGGAGACAACTGAGGAGGCTACACACAGATAAGGCCAGCTTGAGTCAGTCCTCAAGTTCTTAAAGGCCTGTGCTGACCAACTTTGTGGTGTCCTTCGTCACCTGTTTAGTCTATCACTAAGGCAGCAAAGGGTGTTGTTGCTGTGGAAGACATCCAGTATGTTTGCAGTTCCAACAAGGGTAGGTGCCTCATCACCTAATGACTACAGACCAGTGGCACTTATATCCCACATCATGATGACCTTTTAGTGGGTGGTCTTGGACTATATGAGTCATCTTGTGAAAGACCACTTGGACCCACTGCAGTTTGACTATTGGACAAAGATTGGAGTGGAAAATGCAATAATCTGTCTGCTCTATAAGGCTTATTCCCACCTGGACAAAGCTGACAGCACTTAGAAGATTACTTTTTTTATTTCTCCAGTGCCTTCAGTGCCATCCAGATATCACATATATCACTTTTAAGGGGTACGCTCAGAGATATACAAGAGGATGAGGCTGTGATGTATTGGATAATGGACCATCTGTCCAGCAGACTGCAGTTTGTAAAGCTAGAGGACTGTGTTTCTAATATAGAGGTGAGCAATACTGGCTCACAACAAGGAACAGTCCTGTCTCCTTTTCACTTCACCTTGTACACCTCAGACTATAAGTATAACAGCAGATCATGTCACTTGCAGAAATTCTCAAATGATTCTGCACTAATGTGGTGTATTGATTAGGAGGATGAGGCAGAGTATAGGAGTCAGGTGGAGAACTTTGTCTCTTATTGTAGAAAGAACTGCCTGCAACCTAACATCAGCAAAACCAAAGAACTGGCTATTGAATTTCACCACAGCAAAGAGCCTTTACACCCGGTGACAAATTCAGGGAGTGGATATCAAGGTGATGCACTGCTACAAGAACTTGGGGGTCCACATCAATGGCAGACTGGACTGGTCTCGTAACACAGACAGAAAATGGCAGAGTGGACTTGTTTTTCTTAGAAGTCTGTGCTCCTTTAATGTCAGTTATAGCATCCTTTACATGTTCTATAATTGTGCAATGGCAGATGATTTTCTACACTGTGCTGGGCCAGAAAAATCAATGAATTTACAAGCTAATTAAGAAGTTAGGCTGAGCTATGGAATCTCTCTCTGAAGGTAGTAGAGGAAGAGGAAATGAAGACAAAACTTATGGCCATGATGAACAATCCTGCACATCTCCTCTCTGACACAGTAACATTACAGTAAGAACTTTAAGCTGACAAATTAATTAGCAGAAGAGTGAAAAGAAATGCTACTGGGACTTTACTATACCAATGGGCTCATTGTATCTGTCTGTCACTGTGACTGCTCTTTTTATCTTTAGCCAAACCAGACATTTTCTTTCTATTTACTTTTCTTTCTTTTAGTCATTCTAGTGTATATTTGAGATAAGGTATGCTTTTTGTCGTAATATAATTTATAATATTATTTATTTATTGAGCTGTAAATAGCCAACTTTCCTTTTGGGGGCAAATAAAGTACTATCTATCTATCTATCTATCTATCTATCTATCTATCTATCTATCTATCTATCTATCTATCTATCTATCTAGTGTGAAAGAAACACAATGAAGGTTTGGGACAGCCACCCGTATTGTTTCCCTGGCTGCAAAAGGCTTTAAAGTAGCGTACAATGTGTACAGGTTAGAGTCCAAAACAGAACTGTTTAAATATGGAGGATGAGAGGTTTTTATAGGTGGTTCACAGGAAGTAATGTCCTCGGGGCCGGGACAGGAAGAATTTCTCATGTTTGGTCTGTGGAGTGAAAAGAGAGAGGTTTAGTGCCCCTGGCCTGGCATGGAATTGACATTTCCTAGCCCCTTTGGTTGACTCCCAAGCACATGTGTGTGACACTATCTATCTATCTATCTATCTATCTATCTATCTATCTATCTATCTA
>JANRMT010062814.1:47104321-47124439 GCA_026402145.1 Polypterus bichir lapradei
GAACCTCGGTTTACGAGTAACTTGGTTTACGAGTGTTTTGCAAGACGGGCAAAATTTTTTAATAAATTTTGACTTGATAAACGAGCGATGTCTTGCAATACGAGCAGTATGGATACACTTTGTCTGCTGAGTGTTATGTGATCACAACTGAGCTGATGGTTCTTCTCTCTCTCTCTCCTTATCTCTCTTGCTCGCACAACGCATCTCTCTCTCTCTCCTTATCTCGCTCGCTCGTACTCGCCTCTCTCTCTCTCTCCTTATCTCTCTTGCTCGCACAGCACGTCTCTCTCTCTCTCTCCTTATCTCGCTCGCTCGCTCCTTATCTCTCTTGCTCGCACAGCGCGTCTCTCTCTCTCTCTCTCCTTATCTCGCTCGCTCGCACTCGCCTCTCTCTCTCTCTCCTTATTTCTCTCTCTTCTCTTGAGGGCAATTGTCTCCTATTCTCCGTCTGAGTCTGTGTGCCTCACTCATATAGTCAACATCCGTACGAGCGTATACTGTTTACTACAGCATTGTGACAGTGTGTGTGTGTGCGCGCGCTCACGTGTGTGCTGTGAAGTGCCAGTCCCCATCTTGCGCCCCAAAACACGAAGCTGAGTCTCAGTACTTTAACAACACCAGCCGCCTTCAGCTTGAAACAGCAACAGCGCTGTTATTTATTGTAGCGGGATCTTTATAATGTTCCTTGTATCACCCATTGACGGCAGGCGCTTATAGCATGTCTGTGATCTTTTTAAATGCGCTTATACGGCGAACTGCTACAGCGCTGGGAGACTGTGATTGCTTTGGGACACTCTTCCGCGTGTCGTCCCGTTGGGTGGAATCCCACATGAGTTTAGAAACTCACTCACACCAGCCATGATTCTTTTTAAAGGTAAAGTGCAGGTTAATTTGTTTTATGTATTTTTACTTTATATTTTGTATTAATCATTTTTATATGAATAGTTTTGGGTTGTGGAACGAATCATCTGAGTTTCCATTATTTCTTATGGTGAAATTCGCTTTGATATACGCGTATTGGATTGCGAGCACGTTTCCGGAACGAATTATGCTCGCAAACCGAAGTTCCACTGTATGTATATATATATATATATATAATTTTTAATGTAGGTAGATCATTTCGACCTGGTCATTTTAAAAGTAGCTCGCAAGCTGAAAAAGTCTGGGCACACCTGGTCTAAATGCTTTTAAGTCAGAAGAATTCAGACCTTGTTGATTTCTGCCAACAATACCTCAAACTCCCATCTGGTTGCCATGAATTCTGAGATTCTTTTCTATCCAGTGTAGACCACCAGGGGGTGCACCACCACCCAAATCTGACACACAAGTTCAAGGCAGACACGTTTTTTTATTTTCTTTTTCCCTCGTGGGAAACGAATTCCCCCGTTTCCTACAAGCACAACACAGTCACAGCACAGTACAACTCTCTTTTTCCTCTTCTTTTCTCTCTTCCACTCCTCCTGGCAAGCTTTTACTCTCACCTGACTCTAGCTCCCAGAGTAGTGTCTGCTGGCTCCTTTTATATGGCACCCAGAAGAGGTCCAGGTGTTCATTGTTCCACTTCCAGCAGCAGTTCTGGGTTTAGAGGAAGAGCTGCCCATAAGGGCTCAGCAGCAGCTGCAGCACCCCCTTGTGGCCCCCATGGATCCCAACAGGGCTGTAGCACACTCCATGTTCCATGGAGCCCTGTGGGAGTCTGAGGCATAAACATACAAATAAATTAAATACAGAAAATAAACACGCATTATATTAAAGCAATTTACAGTATTTTCTTTTTACAAATATAGCGTAACTAATTATTGTGAAAGAAATAACCCTATGTGCATTACAGGGATATTTGGAAAGGGTGAATTATTCAATATGAATGCTTTACTTTTCAGTTCATTAATTCAATTGTTTGCCTAGTTTTATACATAAGGACCAGCTTTTCCCAAACACACATAAACTATGAAGCAGTATAAATGGTTTAATTTGATCTCAAGATAAAAAGCATTTCCTTCCAACCGGAGTGCCAAAAGAAACAGCAGTGAACTACTCAAGCATCAGCTTTAATTATATATTCACATGGTCTTTGTTTTGAAACATGTGGTTAGGCCATTGAGAATATTTATTAATGTATTGGTGATGAAGCCGTCCACAGTGACCACATTCCAGTTTTCTCTGACAGAAGCAAAAAGGAGTAAGTCAAGCAGTTCAATATCCAGATTTAAAAATACTTGACTAGAACAGCAGGTCCAATCTAAGGAGTGTTAGATTTGTTCAATGAACCACATTTACATAACCAAAGAATTCCTTCATCTGTGCAAACCACAGATTTGTGTATAACAACATTTTTGTTGAAAAATATCTTATTCGTTGTGCTTGTCTGTGAAATACAAACCAATTTTGTCACCGCTTGACACACTACATATCTATTATACAGCTAAAAAATAAGAAACTTCTGGGCTGTTTCTGCTTCACTGTCATTTAGAGTCACAACTTCTTACAAAATAGTTTTGAAAAGCCATAATATTGCAATTCATTAATTGTAGCCTACATAACAATGTTACACTAAATGCATGCTCTAATTACCAGATTATTATTTATGACTTCAGTATTGCTAGGCTACCATTGATGCAATTGATTGCAAATATTTTCACATCAGAATGCCTTTGTATAATGCAATTGAATATATGAAGTGCAAGAAGTGTTATTTAGTAAATTATACTGTAAGCTATTATTCTTATTGCTACACCTAATTGGTGACTGGCACCCAGAATGATTGTGTGCATACGAGGTGAGATGGCTTATGGAGAGGAAGTCAAATAACTTCTAGATTGGCGTAAGAACAACCACCTGACATATCCTTTAATAAAACAAAAGAAGTCACTGTCAACTTCTGGAAAAACCACACCACCTGCTCTCCCCTCTCTATCAATGGCTCCACACTGGAGTCAGTCAATGGACTGTTGGCGCCATTCTGACCTCTGGCAAGCAGTACCAGAGTAACCATCAGACTTCATAAAACTTATGTCCCACAAGCCATCAGACTCTTAAACAATTATCAGTCTGTTCATACAGTACTAGTCTGTTAATGCAGTGCAATAAACAGCATAACTTATCTGTTCAATGTTAACTTAGTTCATGCCTTAAAATATTAGCTTTATTCTATATATATGCAACATTTTGACAGAATTTCTTTTTCAATTTTTTGTTTTGGTGCAATACTTTCATATTATGTGAAATATAACCATATACAGGTGCTGGTCATAAAATTAGAATATCATGACAAAGTTGATTTATTTCAGTAATTCCATTCAAAAAGTGAAACTTGTATATTAGATTCATTCATTACACACAGACTGATGTATTTCAAATGTTTATTTCTTTTAATGTTGATGATTATTACTGACAACTAATGAAAGACCCAAATTCAGTATCTCGGAAAATTAGAATATTGTGAAAAGGTTCAATTTTGAAGACACCTGGTGCCACACTCTAATCAGCCAATTAACTCAAAACACCTGCAAAAGCCTTTAAATGGTCTCTCAGTCTAGTTCTGTAGGCTACACAATCATGGGGAAGACTGCTGACTTGACAGTTGTCCAAAAGACGACCATTGACACCTTGCACAAGGAGGGCAAGACACAAAAGGCCATTGCTAAGAGGCTGGCTATTCACAGAGCTCTGTGTCCAAGCACATTAATAGAGAGGCGAAGGGAAGGACAAGATGTGGTAGAAAAAAGTGCACAAGCAATAGGGATAACCGCACCCTGAAGAGGATTGTGAAACAAAACCCATTCAAAACTGTGGGTTAGATTCACAAAGAGTGGACTGCAGCTGGAGTCAGTGCTTCAAGAACCACCACACACAGACGTATGCAAGACATGGGTTTCAGCTGTCACATTCCTTGTGTCAAACCACTCTTGAACAAGAGACAGCGTCAGAAGCGTCTCGCCTGGGCTAAAGACAAAAAGGACTGGACTGCTGCTGAGTGGTCCAAAGTTATGTTCTCTGATGAAAGTCAATTTTGCATTTCCTTTGGAAATCAAGGTCCCAGAGTCTGGAGGAAGAGAGGAGAGGCAGAGAATCCACATTGCTTGAGGTCCAGTGTAAAGTTTCCACAGTCAGTGATGGTTTGGGGTGCCATGTCATCTGCTGGTGTTGGTCCATTGTGTTTTCTGAGATCCAAGGTCAATGCAGCCATCTACCAGGACGTTTTAGAGCACTTCATGCTTCCTGGGGCTGATGAACTTTATGGGGATGCAGATTTAATTTTCCAACAGGACCTGGCACCTGCACACAGTGCCAAAGCTACCAGTACCTGGTTTAAGGACCATGGTATCCCTGTTCTTGATTGGCCAGCAAACTCACCTGACCTTAACCCCATAGAAAATCTATGGGGTATTGTGAAGAGGAAGATGCAATACGCCAGACCCAACAATTCAGAAGAGCTGAAGGCCACTATCAGGGCAACATGGGCTCTCATAACACCTGAGCAGTGCCACAGACTGATCGACTTCATGCCACGCCGCATTGCTGCAGTAATCCAGGCCAAAGGAGCCCCAACTAAATATTGAGTGCTGTACATGCTCATACTTTTCATGTTCATACCTTTCACTTGGCCAACATTTCTAAAAATCCTTTTTTTGCATTGGTCTTAATTGATATTCTAATTTTCCAAAACACTGAATTTGGGACTTTCTTTAGTTGTCAGTTATAATCATCAACATTAAAAGAAATAAACATTTGAAATACATCAGTCTGTGTGTAATGAATGAATCTAATATACAAGTTTCATTTTTTGAATGGAATTACTGAAATAAATCAACTTTGTCATGATATTCTAATTTTATGACCAGCACCTGTACACCCTTTTCAGTAAACAAATATTTCTTGTTATTGTTTATTAAGTTACATTTATGTGGTGGAGTATATTGTAACATAGGGGATTTGTACATAAATATATATGGTATGTTGGTAATTCTATGCTTTTTATTTGTTTGTTCCATATGTTTTTCTTGTTTATTTTTGTTGTTTATTCTTGCTCTTAACTGCACTAGGTGATGCATTTTTTTTCTATTATGCACTGCTCTGTGTGGCTTTGAATAACAAATAAAGTTAACCTTGAAGCTTGAACCTTAAACATATCTTGTCGCCACACCTTGCATTAGTTTCAGCCTTATACCTGACACTGAAAAGATAATTGTTCAGACCTCAATACCCAGAATTCCGACAAAATATATAATTACTTACTAAAATATCCAACTCTCAAAGTCCCCTAATCAAATTCAGGTAGTGGGGCAGCAGTGAGCCAAAAGCTGGAAGCAACCCTGGTTGGAATGAAACTCTATTATAGGCCCCACTCTTGAACGCATTAGGCTAATTTAGATTAGGACACTGGATCCTTGGGGCCACTGCATTACCACACCACTCCATTACTGGCATTATTTGTCGTGCAAATGCTTTTCACAAGGTGACTTAAAACCAATAAACACATAAAACATTAGACTGATTGGCAATAAATTGCAGAATAACTATCAAAATGGTGTGTTTTCATGATGAATTTAACTAAAGCAGGAATAAAACTTTCATATGCGACTTGGACATAATATTGTTCACACTTTTTACAAGTAGTTTTATAATAGTGGTGTTTACCCACCACTGTTATATTAATATATATGCATATGTGCATACTGTATAAATCAAAATAATGAAAGAATTATTACATTATATGTTTGTGATGTGATCAGAGAGGAAGTCTAACCATACCGTAGAATTTTAATGATTAATAATCAATAAGACACCCACCCAGGAAGACTCCATAATAATATGGGATTTGAAAAAGAAATTTTAAGTTGGTTACCATAGTTGGGTCTTGAAACCCGAAAAATCGATCATAAAATCAGACCCTGACTTATACACCCATTCAAAAACTTACTTACTTTTTCTTTTACATCTTCTTGATTCCTCCAATCTTGCACCAGTTTCTCAGACACATCGAATTTTGTTGCAGTAGCGCACTTACCAATTTCTTTTACCACTTTTAATTTAAAACCAGATTCATATTTTTTTCTCATTGAACACTCCATCATAGATAAGGGATGCTCTTATGATAAGGGTGTATGAGGGTGTGAGATACAAAAAACACAAAACAGTGCAAACGTTGCTTTGGAATAGTTCGGGTATTACCGTGTGGTCACATAGGCACGATACATAGAAAAAAAGGCAGTGTGCTCTGTGGTTACTCTCTCAGGTGGGTGTTAGCATATCGTAATCTCTTGGACCAATAGCGTGAGTTTTCTTTATTCGATTTATACAACTGACATTATAAAATAATGGAAATTATACAGTAGAATCAAGTGGGAGAACTTAAACGAGTATGTATATTAATTAATTATCAGTTTTGCCTTCAGCAATGTCAGTAATTAATCAAGTGATTTGACAAGGCTCCTATATTATTTACCTTACCTTTCTGTGTTGTATGAGGCAGGGTCTGGCCTTGAGACTTATATCAAGGTAACTGAGGCATACTCATTTTAAGGTACAGAATAATACAATTTATTGATAAATACAAGGATTATAGAAGTATGATAAAAGCATATATATATATATATATATATATATTGTCATAGAAGACTTACGTGGACATACTAGACAGACAAAACTATACTGTATTGGCTGGCCATTTACTGTTTATTTATAGTTCTACTTTATTTTGGCATGGATAAATCATTTTACAATACCAAGTCCTTATGGATGATGTCTGATGTTTTGTGGAATTTTTGCTTTGTTGTTGTCTCCGTCCAAGTGGAAGATGTCAGTGCTGTGCTGCTGCTTCTTGAGCTGCTTTCTGCTTTTAGGCCCTTTGCTGTGCCATCTGCAATTTAGGGAATAACATTACTCTTACTGGCATAAGATTTTAGATGCTTTAGTCCCCTTCTTGAAGTGATAGCTGCTTCTCTGCTTTCAGACTGGCTCACTGTTTAGCTTGGTAAACTGGATCTCAGCTCTCAATTGTACAAAGAGAAGAGTTTGTCAGATTCAGCTCTCCAAGAAGGAGCGGCTTATAACATTTTAGATTTTAGAGACCAGGTTTCAGAAGGTGATTTTTCATATTTGCCCCTCTCTAAGAGTGAGAGAGAGTGCCCAGAGAGAATCCCTGAATTTCTCTTAACTTGCCATTCTCTCCTTCTATTTCTTCTTCTAACTCACTTTTCATGTGGTTTTAGAGGAAAGTATAACTTCTCCTGATTGGGGGTGAAGTTACTTCTAGTTACAAAAATCAATGTCTTCTAATAGGCAAAGTCTACTGTCCATCGTAGTTGCCATCCCTTGAATTATAAGTCCTTGTTCTTGCTTCAGTCCATTTCATGCCTCCTGGCTCAATTGGTTTGCAGAGCGGCCTCTGGAGAGATGTCAATGCAACTTTGATTTACACCTTTGTTGTCAGAGGAAGTCCAGGCAGATCCTGATACAAGCGGAGGTTCAGTCACTTAGTCTGGAATGCAAGTGGGAGAACTTAGATCCAGCTGGATGCCTGCATCCCATTTAAACCTGCTTTCTTAACAGGCCTAGTGTGCCAGTTAAGCCTAGCAGGATGGGCATGTGGTAATGCGCGGCCCCGCACATTACCAAATTTAAGTTGAAGAAGCCTTGAAATTGAAGCTGCGGAATTTATATGGTTATAAGGAAGTGCGCTTGCCATTTGTGTGTTGAGGGCGCTGCCGCAGGAACATGTAGCTGTCTAGCGGGCGAGCGCTGTCAGGCGCGGTGTGTCTGGACACACGTGGAGCCGCTATAATGGCCAGTACGGGCTCCTCCGCATGTGTTCATTTTTACACACCGGTGTCCTCGCAGCCTGCCTAGTGCTGGCAGTTTAAAGTGCGGCACGCCTAAAAGAGAAAGCCGGCATTTGTTTGAGTCAGAGATGGGGATCCCATAATGTTAAAGAAATGATGTTACTTACTGGTGAGTCGGCAATGGGTATGCATGAGCTCAGCATAGCCGTTGGCCTTCTCGGAGGGTTTATACGCGTGCGACCCGCAGGGGTTCGGTTTTAAATACATAGCTGCCCGGGGCGTGTTGCGGAGCGTGGTGTGAAAGCGCTAGTGTCTACCTGGATAGGTGCGTGAGGTAGACGGGTTGGCAGATTGGCTGGACAATTTTGCCGGTTATATTTAAGGAGTCACCGGCCAACGGGGTCGTCATTGGACCTAAAGGTGAGATATGAATAAGCACTGCTGAGCTATTTGGAGGAGCTGTTGTAATTTTGGTGGCTTTTGTATGTATTCTTTTGTATATAGAGTGATATATCTCCTGTAGTGATCATTTTTGGTGGAGGTATATATATATTTATTTGGTGCTGGGATAGTTTTTGATTTTGGGCTTGGTGCAATTGTTTTTTTGTATATACACACACTTGTTTTTGTGCATTTTTCTTTCCTGCTGGAGGAGCGTCTTGAGCCAGGGATAAAAGAAGACAACCTTCTTTATTGGAGTGTGTGTGTAGTTTTTGTAGGAGAGCACTGTTTTTGTAAATACACTATTTTTTCCTTTTTAATTGTTTTTATTTATTTCTGAAGAAGTGTCATTGTTGAAGGACTGCGTCTCAAAGCCCACCTGACACTACTGCATTTTGGTTGTACAGCACTCTTGTAAATAAACTTGCACCATTCACCCTTCAATTTTTTTCTATGTCTTATCTCTCCACTGATCCTGTTCGGTTCATGAACTATCAGATGTCCAGAGTGTAGGCAAGGGCCACTTCCCACTACACGGGATATCACAGGGCAATGCCCACTTTATCCTACAACCACACACCATCTCACCCCAGACTTTCCATATAAGCCAGACTCTAAATGAACCAAATGAATCAAAACAATTGATTCACTTAAACAGAAATTTCAAAATAATTGAATCAGTAAGGTGGATCGAAATGCCCATTGCTATTGCATACAAGTCACACTAATATGTGTGAGTAATGCCTAAAGCAGGAAGGAACACCCTTCCCAGCTATCAAGGGTATATTAAAAAATGAACACTGCTCAAATTTTAACTTGGACATTCCCTGCTTTTTTTTAATCGAGCCTTATGCTCATGTATTAAAGCATTGTAATGAAGAGAGAAATGTTACTGTTAAAGTGAAGTGACTCATGTCATCCTTTCATCACTTTTGCTCACCTGCATTCAGTTTTAATCAAGTCACTGCTTTACAGTGGTGGGCTGGAGGGACCGGTAACTCTCCTGCTTTGCTGTGGTTGAATTATGATTTAATTCTTATTATAAAATGGATTTTTTTCTTGCAGAGCAAGGACAATTTGTAAGTTGGATTGGCAGCTCTTAACTAGCTTTGAGTGTGTGTGTGTGTTGGTGTGTCTCTGATTATGACCTGTAACACTAGTGCTCTATCCAGGTGTTCTGGTGTGGAAGGGTTTTGGGGTGACCCTGTCCTAAAACAATGACTTTTATTTCCATGCCCCAGACTCTTTTACTAAGCTTGTTTCCTGCCTTGCAAAAAATGCTACCAGGATAACCTTCATCTATCTGCTAATATTTAGTGTACTAGGCTGACCCGCCTTTTAAGGCGACCAACTTTTAATTTGACCACTTCTTAAGGCAATTCAATATGTAGATCAATTTGATATTTTATACAAACTCATTAATTTGGTTATATTGCATTTGAGCGATATTACTTTAATACTCGTAGTTTCTGTTATTTTTGTGATGAAATTTAAACTTTTTTTCTATATTGAGGTCGCCCTTTTGAACCCCCCTGATATTTACTACGCGGTAAGGCATTTGTACTCCATCAACATTAATTATTTCCAGAGACATAATTTTGTCTATTTTTCCAGCGCATCGCGCACAAAAGCAAGGGAACGATGGGAGCACCAGAACTCTTCTCACATCATGTCGCTTTGTACCGCAAGCTGCAAGTAGTAAGTCTGTGATAAGCGGAATACCGCTACGCTTTCCACTCACGGGACGGAAGGACAATCCCGACCGCTTTTATATAGTAAGAAAGAAGAAGAAGATATCGCACAGTCTGGAGTAGAAAATCATCTTTTACCTGGAAAAACGAAACTACAAATCCCATCGTGCATTGCAAAATGGACGAGGCATGTGTGAAATTCCGCGCCTGCGTAGCACTCACGGGACGGAAGGACAATCCCGACTGCTTTTATATAGAAGGATAAGCAGGCTAAGAAAGCAATAATAATAGTAAGAGCTAGAAATTGAGGGATTAAAAAAAAGATGAAAAGCATGATAGCTAATATTCTATTCTACTGAGGTAGAAGACTGCAAAGACACAGCATCAAAAATCAAGCAATTTGTGACTAAAAATGCTGGCATAAATACTAATATGAATTAACAGAAGAGATGTTCTTTGATACAGAGTCCAGATCATGTGTGCATAATAACATTTTATTCATTTAATTCTATTTTGAATATATATGTGTTTGGGATTTTTCAAAATTGTTTTAAAACATTTACATGCGCCGCATTATTTTCTGCATTTTTTCCATCTTTGTTTTTCTACCTTTCGTTTTCCTGATGCTTATCTTGGCTTATAGACAGGGTGGCCTAGTGGCCAATGAATATGGATTTTAAACCACAGGAATGCCTGTTTAATTCCAACTTCTGATTCATGTGTGACACTGAGAAAGTCACTTCACTGTACTGGAAAAACACCTTGGGCTGGTGTTCAATATTCTAAATATTTCTATATAAAATGAATGTTTTTTGCATTGATTAATGTTAACTGCAGAGCAAAGTACTTATCAGCATTTGCAAAGCATTGACATATTGTGACGTTGGGTCAGCTTGCCATATCAAAGACAGGGTTAAAAGGAGAAAAAAATACTGTTTATTTTTAGTATAATAAATCAATTATTTCAGATAGGGGCGGCACGGTGGCGCAGTGGTAGTGCTGCTGCCTCGCAGTTAGGAGACCCAGGTTTGCTTCCCGGGTCCTCCCTGCGTGGAGTTTGCATGTTCTCCCCGTGTCTGCGTGGGTTTCCTCCGGGCGCTCCGGTTTCCTCCCACAGTCCAAAGACATGCAGGTTAGGTGTATTGGCGATTCTAAATTGGGCTTGGTGTGTGGATGTGTTTGTGTGTGTCCTGTGGTGCCAACCCAGGATTGGTTCTTGCCCTGTGTTGGCTGGGATTGGCTCCAGCAGACCCCTGTGACCCTGTGTTCGGATTCAGCGGGTTGGAAAATGGATGGATGGATTATTTCAGATTTAAACTTTGGTTTTGGCATTTGGTTCACTTCCCACATCATAATATAATAACCATACAATAACATTTTATTTATACACAACTGAATCAGCTGTTGATATTCAACTCTTTTAAGAAATGCAATAAACAAATAACTCACAGTCTTTTGTGTCTTGCAATAAATTTATTTGGCTGCTTATGAAAAATTCCTTGACAAACCAAGCATTTATTACTAAGTTAGTATTCAAGTTTAGCTTTATTTATTCAAGTCCCAGCTTTTCTTTCTTTCTTTCTTTCTTTCTTTCTTTCTTTGCTCAATACTCATGTTTTGGTTTATATTTGTTTTCCACTACATCTTAATTTTAGGGCTGGGTTTGTCTACCTGTTGTTTCTGATCAAACTATCAAGTACCTCAGATTGATTTAGTTTTCAATTACATGGAAGTAATCACTAACCTTTACCTACATGCTGTAAGCTCATCCAAATATATGTTAAAAACCATGCACATTCAGGCGGAAAATATTTGTAAGAGGGTGGACATTAGAGACGTAGCTGTCACAATGCAAAACATAACAATAAAATTATTGGTAAGCCATCAATCTAGGCCGATACAAAGGAGCTATACGATAGCCTTATAGATGAACCACAAGGGCTTACCCATCCATTCAGTGTGGTCAGACGTGAGTGCCTGTTTAATTAAAGTAGCTCCTTCAGAGTAAACAAAAAGAACACTGAAATTATAAAAAGAAATATGCAGGCAACTGGGAGTGCAATTCAGCAGATTGTGCACAAATATATTGTTGTGAATGGAAGTCCTGGACATGGCAAAAACTCCACAAAATGCTTTAGTGGCCAGGCCAGCCCCCCTTTACCTGCCTGGAAAAGGCTTCATCCTAGTGGGCTTAATCCCAGCTCCAGTGGCCTGTCTCTGAAAAGTCTCAAAATCTGAAGACCCACAAGGTGAAGGATGTCTGTTAACCTTCCACTTGTACACAAAACAGGCAACAGAATCTTAGAAATAAAATAATTTCTTATTTAGGTATAGAAAAGAACAAGGCAAGGCCTTTCAGATCAAAAAAAGGCAATCTTCAGCAAGCAAGCCCCAATACAGAAGCCAAAAGAAAAATCTGATAACAGAGCAAAAAAATGAATAAAAAGCACAAAATCCAACAACTACAATACTCAACTGTAGGCTCACACTTCTGACCAGAATAAATAGCCAGAAGGAGGAACCAGCAGCCATGACATCATGGTCACCCCACCTACTTTGGGGATCCACCTACAAAACACATAGAATAGAGACACATTTAAGGGAAGAGGACAAAAATAACATATATGATAAGTGAAAACAGCAGAAATTCCATACAATCATGAAAATAATAATGGCAAATGACCAAAAACAACAATAAAACATACTTTGTAAAATACACATACATTCAAGTTGATACATAACTTACATGGAGGGAAAGAACATAAAGGCACCCATGGAAAAAATTCATAATGTGGTAATTTTGAAAAGAACCTGACAGCTAATTGTCTAGATAATGTCTCAGAGCTTTCTTTTGTTGGGTAAAGTGGCAGCCCACTGCATTGTATGGCCAT
The DNA here is from genome assembly GCA_026402145.1 of Polypterus bichir lapradei. Classification (NCBI taxonomy): domain Eukaryota; kingdom Metazoa; phylum Chordata; class Cladistia; order Polypteriformes; family Polypteridae; genus Polypterus; species Polypterus bichir. The sequence goes on from JANRMT010062814.1 coordinate 47,117,126, forward strand.
GTCCTATGTGTGACATCATGACTGATATAATTTTCTAGTACAAAAAACTCAAGGAAACCCTGAACCTCTTAAAAAAGGCCTAAAAATCCAAAGTAGGCCTGGCCTGGAACTCAGTATCAGCTTTGTGGCCTGCACTCATGAAAGTGCATGACCCCATCATTAAAGCAAATGTTACTCAATATACAGTATTACAGTTTATTTCAAAAAATATTTTAGAAAGCAAAATAATAAGGAATAAAAATCAACCATAGACAGGTAATTATCAAGATGTTGATTCTGAAGAGGCACCCCAGAAGCAAATGAAAACAAATTCAAAAAAATCTATAATCAAACGCAGAATCAAGAGAAAAATGATCAAAAACCAAAATGACAAAAATGAAATTAACAAAAATCTTCAAAAAGGAAATTCAGCAAGCTGAGCTGAATGCCACAAGTAGAAGCTAATGACTCAGCACAGACTTGGAACATCTCTGACCTTTCGATAGACTGTCTGTAGTCGCAGCTACAGCATCATGCCCTTTAGGCTCAAGATACCAAAGAACTAAGAGGGCAAGTAATGGAATTAACATATATTACAGAAATATCATATTTGAACAACAAAACACATAATAAGAACATTAGAAATAACAGAAAGTAACTTAAAACAATCAAAAGTAACAACAAAATAAGCAGCAAAATACAGAGACCAGTGTTGGATCCCTGGCTAAACTATTAAAATGACTTTGTGATTTCGTATGTATGTCTGAAAACCACATAGAATACAAATAAAAAGTAAAGAAAAGAACAAATAAATAAAAAATAGAAAAAGGCACTCTGGCTACAGAACCTGACAAGCAACACAATTTATATTATCATACCATATTCAAACCCACTTAATTCAATTAAAGGTCAAACAGCAGGAGCTAGACATGAAGGAGGAATCAGCCTGCCATAGGGCACACTCAGAATCTCCAGTTAACCTAACACACACATTTATTGGCATGTGGGATGAACCATAATAGTCTTGCAGACTAAGAATGAACATATAAACAGCATCCAGATTCAGGATTTGAACCCATGGCACTGGATCCAGTAGGCAGACAGTTGTATCTACTGAAATGCAGTCCATTTTATACTTAAAATATAAATTCTCATGCTAGAGTTAACATTAACAAACCATTTACAATATAAAATGGAAAGTGAACTTCTTAATGGGTATTAAAGTTAACCTACAGAAATGAAGAAATAAATCAGGCATAAGGACTGTAAGGAAAATGTCAATTTAAAGATAAATTAAGAAGGGTAGTAAAACCCTTAATTTTAGAAATAACATTAATGACTGTAGAAAAACTGCCACCTTCCATAAAATGCTGGCCTTTATGCATATATTGTAATGGAGACAGCACTACCAAAGCAACTACCAGCAGAGTGAAGTCCAACTCTGATTTCCATCAGACAGCATTATATATTCCAAACACATCTTTTATTATTCACTTTCCAAAGTAACTTAAAATCCTCCTTTTCAAAATACCACTAACTGATTTCTTGGTTTATGCCCTTCTGTTTGTTGTGTTCATTTCTGCCAGGCATGGAAATGCTTTCGTCACTCCAGGACTGGACATTTCTCTTAAATAGCCATTTACTGCAGTGAGTAGAATGGCCAGCAGAGGGCAGCCACAGCCACACATCATCATCATCATAAAGTCTTTCAATCTTTGTGAGGCTCTGAGAAACCTGCAGTAAGTTGACTATTTGGAGACTGACCTGTGATAATACTTTTAATAAATTGGATCACCACCAGCTTTAAAATCTGCTTTCTTATTGTCCTGTACTATTGCAATATTTCCTCTCGTATATGCAGTATACATGTCAGTATATACAGTATCCATTCATCCATTATCCAGCCCGCTATATCCTAACTACAGGGTCACGGGGGTCTGCTGGAGCCAATCCCAGCAAACACAGGGCGCAAGGCAGGAAACAAACCCCGGGCAGGGCACCAGCCCACCGCAGGGTGCACACACACACACACACACACCCACACACCAAGCACACACTAGGGACAAATTAGGATCGCCAATGCACCTAACTTGCATGTCTTTGGACTGTAGGAGGAAACCAGAGTACCCGGAGGAAACCCACACAGACACGGGGAGAACATGCAAACTCCACACAGGGAGGACCCAGGAACCCAGGTCTCCTAACTGCGAGGCAACAGTGCTACCCACTGCGCCACCATGTCGCCCTATATACAATATATAAATGTTTATTATTTTGCAGTATGCCATCTATCCACACACTCTCAAATCACAGAAGTCTATCATTACAGAACTGGGTACAAGGCACGTATAAAGTGTTTTAGTTAGTGTTACTTTTAAATTACCTGCTCTACCAATATAAAGCATGAAAAGTCATTTCTCCAGGATGCTGTAGGCTGGCTAAATATTTGTTGTTTTCTTTTGCTATAAAGCTGACTGGAGACCAAAGGATTAATACCCATTTAGGCATTCTTAAAGGGGGCATATAGTCTTTCATGAGAGGCACATTTTGCCTAATGCATTCTTTCAAAGTAGCAAAGACTGAGAGGAAGAAATGTGAAAAAAAAAAACGTACACGTTAAGTACCTCAGATTATGGCTGTTGTTTCTCCTTTCATTATTGTAAGTCCAAAAGTTCAGCTACAAGCATTGTGTGTGTGTGTGTGTGTGTGTGTGTGAAAGTTTGTGTTTGCATTCCTCCCTAAATATGTAAAACATTATAAACGTATAAGGAAACCTTGATTAACTACTTCTATTTACTTACTTTAGCTTAATTCCATGCTTATGCCAGTTGTGTGGAATATGATTCAAGTCACACAAATGAAACATTAAAAGAAGAATAAACATACACTAGTAATGGTGCAGTGGTAATACCCAATAAGGAGATCAGGGTTTACATTCCAGGTCTTCCCAACATGGAGTTTGCATGTTCTCTTCCAGGTGCTCCAGTTGCCTCCGACAGTTCATAGACATGCAGGTGAGGTGAAATGCAGTTATTAAATTGGCCCCAGTGTGTGTGTGTGTGTGTGTGTGTGTATGTTCACCTTGTGATGGACTGACATCCTGTCTCGGGATTGTTCCTGCCTTGCACCCAATGAGTGCTAGGATAGTCCCCAGCTTCCTTGTGACCCTGCCCTGGATAAGCAAGTCTAGAGAATGAATGGGTGGACACCAGTAATTGTCGTTTCTCGCACATCGTTTCACCCACAAATAGCCAATTCAAACAGAACTAACACTCTTTTGCAATAATTTCAAGTATTTCCAAAGGTATGCATCTGTTTATAGCTAAATACTGCTAGGTTATCACTTTTTTCTGTTCTTGATAGAAACAAGTTATTTTTTCACAAGGAGGATAGTTGACCAGGGGATAGTGTTGTGACAATTTAGATATTATGTTAGCGGCTTTACTTCTGAGTCCAGATGAGTCCTGATTTTAACAGCTGTGCTCTCTCAAGCAAAACATAATGGAATAGATTAAAACACTTTAAATGACAGACATGTAAAAACGGAACTTCTTGAATTTTCTCAGAATAAATTGCAGTGTGCTTCCTTGATGTTAATGGAGCTCTTGGCATCCCAATTTGAATTGGTACAAATGGTGCTACTCAGAATCTCTACCTCTGCATCTTGGCCATTAATAAAAAAAAAGAGTGTTTTTGTCTCAGTTTACTTTTATTGACATGTAAATCCAGAACATTTAGCCAACCATGTCAGGCTCTTTAGATAACCTTGCATATTCATCCCTGTATTTTAAGTATGCTTGTGGGTAACATTGCACGACAATCATAGTTTTCATTATTATTCAGTTTACATCAAACTGCCTACAGTTGCTCCCATCTTATATCATCTAGACTTACGTTAAAAATGAAACAAATTAAACAGTAAAATTTCTGAGCATAAATATGCAAATTTTCTGAGCTGTAATATATTCAAAACAATTTTTCTTTGCCAAGTCACTTAGTCAATTTCACTAAGATAATTGCTCAACATCACTTGATAGCCAACGATACATCATTCTTAAATTGCAATTTTAGAATAATTCCCAAGCCGTCATCTGCTGATTTGGAAACTTCATTCCTAATTACTGTAAAATCAAGTATTTTTTCTGCTTTTGTTCTTTTGTTTACGTCCTCATATCAATATCTAAGTGAAGCCTATGTAAACAGGTGGTTTGCTGGTGCATCATTCAGTGCCGCCGCCTCACCGTGTATTTCCCAATGTTAATGTTGCCATCTGTGGGGAATTTGCACGTTCTCTCTGTGTTTATGTGGGGTGCTGCAATTACCTACTTCATCAAAAAGATTTGCATATTTGGTTAATTAGTGACTGCAGATTAGCTCAATTTGTGTGTGTGTGAGTGTATACCATGATGGACTGTCATCTCATCTAGGGCAAATTCCTGCTTTTCACCCAGTGCTGTTAGAGTTTGCTATGGCTCCACTCAACCACACAAAATAAGTGGATTCAGAAAAAGAATTATGCTCTATTTTATGTTCTGCTTTTCAAATATTTCAATTATATTCACATTATCTGGTTTTACAGAAATATTTAAAAATGATGTATGGTTCCACGTGAACTTTCAGTATTAGAAAAATGGCTATATTGTGCAATGTGAATATTTACAAGTATTTAGAGCTAATCAAATCACAGATGAATTACACTGAGCATGAACTATAGGCTTTGTTTTTTGAAGGATGGCAGAATGACAAGTTTAATTTTCAGAATTTTGTAGTACAATATAAGATATAGGTTTATAGTACATATTAGGGGAAAATATATGTGATTTGTGCAAAAACAAAAAGAAAAAGCACATCTAAAACAATAGGCACTATTCTAATTACAACTGGTCAACATCAGGACCTGCCCAAGCAACTAAGACTGTACACAGACAATACACTTTTATTTCAGACTCTGCCTGAAAATACAAACAGATGATAACATGGAGCCACATGAAGCTGTGCGTGGTCACCTACTGTACATTATGGTGCACAGGCCTGAAACTGATGTGTAAATTGGGGTTCAGAAACAAAGAGTTAACAAGTGTAGTTCTGTGAGAGTAGACATAGGAGTTTCTCTTGGCCATAGAGATTGGTCAGGGTTTCAAGCAAGTAGGAATTCCCACAGAAAGGGAGTTTGTGGAATGGACAGCAATTGATGACAAAGGCTGAACCAGGAGTACTGAGGAATGTTGGGAGTTGTTAGGAGGAGTGTTTTTGCGTGATACATTGTAGGTATGCAACCCATTGGATAGTCAGGAAGAGAAAACCTAATTTGAAGTCATTAGGGCTTAGTTTATTTTTTTTCCTTATTCTTTTGATTATTTGCAATCATTACTGCTTTATTCCTTATTTAAGCCGTTTGCAGGCTTTATTTTTGTGTAATACAACCATACATTTGTGTACCCCTTTGTTGTTTTTGGGATTGGGGATGACACACAAGAAAAAGTAAGGAGACAACTGAGGAAGCTTCACACAGGAAAACCTATGGGACTGGATGGAGTCAATCCTCAAGTACTCAAGACCTGTGCTGACCAACTTCTGGCATCCTCTGTTCAGTCTGTCACTAAGGCTACAAAAAGTGGTGCTGTTGTGGAAAACATTCTGCATTGTTCCAGGTCCAAAGAAGGCAGGCGTCTCTTCACCTAATGACTACAGACCAGTGGCAATAATAACTTACATCATGAAGACCTTTAAGAAGCTAGTCCTGGACTATGAGTCCTCTTATGGTAGACCATTTGGACCCACTACAGCTAACCTATCTGACAAAGATTGGAGTAGAAAATGCAATTACCGTATATACTTGTGTTTAAGTTCTCCCACATATAAGTTGGGACTTGATTTTACCGTATAATTTCCGGTATTTTATAATGTCGGTCATATAAGTCAAATGTGGAAAACTCACACTATTGGTACAAGAGATTATGACATGCTAATTCCCACCTGAGAGAGTAACCACAGAGCGCACTGCCTTTTTTTGTATGTATTTTGCCTATGAGACCACACAGAAATACCTGAACTATTCCGAAGCGATGTTTACACTGTTTTGTGTTTTTTGTATCCCATTAATTGGATGTGTCAGAAGTACTATATAATTATGTACTTTTCTGTATACAATATACTTTATATATATATAGCAAAATAACCGCGCTTGGCAGCAGAGAAGTAGTGTGTTAAAGAAGGAAAGAGAAACAAAAGGAAACATTTTGAAAATAACGTAACATGATTGTCAATGTAATTGTTTTGTCACTGTTATGAGTGTCGCTGTGATATATATATATATAGCAAAATAACTGCACTTCGCAGCGATGTCGTGTGTTAAAGAAGTTATGAAAAAGAAAAGGAAACATTTGAAAAATAATGTAACATGATTGTGAAAGTAATTGTTTTGTGTATTTGGCGGCAGCATCACGAAGTTGTTTTCGTCTAGCTGCATTAGAAAATGTACCACGACATCTGACACGCCTCCTTTTTACTGTTTTCTCACAGCTTGGATTGCTGCTGTCATAATGGTTTTGAGTCTACATATATATATATATATATATATGTATATATATATATATATACATACATATCTTCATCTATACTAATAAACGGCAAAGCCCTCACTCACTCACTCACTCACTCACTCACTCACTGACTGACTCATCACTAATTCTCCAACTTCCCGTGTAGGTAGAAGGCTGAAATTTGGCAGGCTTATTCCTTACAGCTTCCTTACAAAAGTTGGGCAGGTTTCATTTCGAAATTCTACGCATAATGGTCATAACTAGAAGCTATTTTTCTCCATTTACTGTAATGGAGTTCAGCTGGAGGGGCGGAGTTTCGTATGACATCATCACGCCTCTCACGTAATCACGCATTACGTAGAAAGCCAGGAAGAGCTACAAAACGCGCTTTAGAAAACATGCATTATATAATTAAGAAGGCAGCGAAACAATTAGAAGCGAGCGAGTGACATATAAAACCATATTCAGCGGCTCACGTGAACTGACGCAGTGCGCAGACAAAAAGTAACAGTTCCAAAGAGTGCTGAACAAAAACCGAATTACACTGCTACGCTCAAATAGATAAACCACACGCTGTGGCGTGATCGTAAAGCATTCGCCTGTAGCGCCCACGTCCGAGGTTCGATTCCCGAGAGGGGATGCACTAAGTATGTACGCGTGCTTCTCGATTTATTTTAACCTCGCATCCCCTTAGTTTGAGACATATGAAAACGCATGCGGTTAACGCAGAAAGACAGATCACCTATTCACCTATTGAAGCTTCATGAATAATGGATACTTTATTCGCGATCAA
>JANRMT010062814.1:47129439-47158578 GCA_026402145.1 Polypterus bichir lapradei
TTGATCGCGAATAAAGTATCCATTATTCATGAAGCTTCAATAGGTGATCTATCTTTCTGCGTTAACCGCATGCGTTTTCATACGTCTCAAACTAAGGGGATGCGAGGTTAAAATAAATCGAGAAGCGCACGTACATACTTAGTGAATCCCCTCTCGGGAATCGAACCTCGGACGTGAGCGCTACAGGCGAATGCTTTATTATTGCGCCACGGCGTGTGGTTTGTCTATTTGAGCGTAGCAGTGTAATTCGGTTTTTGTTCAGCACTCTTTGGAACTGTTGCTTTTTGTCTGCGCACTGCGTCAGTTCACGTGAGGCGCTGAATATGGTTTTATATGTCACTCGCTCGCTTCTAATTGTTTCGCTGCCTTCTTAATTATATAATGCATGTTTTCTAAAGCGCGTTTTGTAGCTCTTCCTGGCTTTCTACGTAATGCGTGATTATGTGAGAGGCGTGATGATGTCATACGAAACTCTGCCCCTCGAGCTGAACTCCATTACAGTAAATGGAGAAAAATAGCTTCTAGTTATGACCATTATGCATAGAATTTCGAAATGAAACCTGCCCAACTTTTGTAAGTAAGCTGTAAGGAATGAGCCTGCCAAATTTCAGCCTTCTACCCACACGGGAAGTTGGAGAATTAGTGATGAGTCAGTCAGTCAGTCAGTCAGTGAGTGAGTCAGTGAGGGCTTTGCCTTTTATTAGTATAGATATATTTTTTTTTTTCTTTTTACTACCGCCTAATATTATTTGTTCAACTGAGCTGTTTCCCATTGAGCATGCTAGATACAGTCCTTGGTGGTGTTGGTATGAAAGAGATTGCAGGAGAACTGTATTAAAGGACATCACCAATAGCTATATATGGTGATATTAGAAAGACGATTTAAAGCTGATTCATTCAAAGTTAAAAACTGCTAAAAATCTCAACGTTCCATTAGCATCAAAGCCTAAAATTAGTATTGCCTTGGTATACAGTGGAGGGAGATAAACATCTATGAACAAAAAACAATTACTTTTTAATTACTCATCACACCCACCTTGTTCTTTTCTTATCACATTCTTAAAAGTGATTGTTGTTTGGTAATGCAAAAATTAATGGTGATATGCATGTGAACATCAGTGTTGACTTTTTCAAATACTCAAGGATATGTACTGATTAAAAAAAAGTAGTATAATCAGTTTATCTCTTTATTGTCACATGAAACACATCTGTGATCCGTCAAAGTGATCAACATTGCTGTGCATTTTTTTTTGCCATTTCTTACTGTGCTTATTTCACCAAGTGACCCCTTCCCTTCTCATCAAATCATGCTAGTTTCATGAAAAGTGTACACCCCCCACTTCAAATGTTGCCTGTGGGTTTTCAAGAAACATAAAAAGGTAAAAAGATGCCACAAAGATTGAGAAGCACTGTTCTATGATGAATGCTGTAATCTAGAGAGACAATGAAATTGTAATCCCAAAGTGACCGAGGAAAAAAAAAATGCAGACGTTGCTACCTTTCATGTCATGATGCTTTTACTGATGCTCTTATTTAAACTTTGTAAGCGCTGATGAAATCCTCTGGAGTGGTGCAGGGGCTGATGAGAATTGTAGTCCTCTCTTTTTTATTTGCTCATGATTGCAGATAAGATGAAGGGGATGTAATACATATTAAATATCTGTCTTACTGTATCAGTTTTGTGAAATGGACCAAACTCACAACCTCAGTGTCTGGCAAGCACTTAAATATTAGAGTTCACTGGCTAAAAATATCTTGTTTGAGCTTTGTCAAACTTTGCTCCTATAACATTTTTTCTGCAATGATAGTTTTTTATGGCAGTGATAAATGTAGAGGTGTACTTACTTCTCCCACATGTGAAATTTACATTTATGTTTATTAATATGACACAATGGACAACAAAATGTAAAGTGGTCTGTTTATTATATTATACCACATCTATGTATAGATCATGTTTAAATGAATTTTAAATCCTGATATGTTCACATGTTTTAAAAAAAAATCTTTGGTTATACTTATTTTCTCATCTGATTCTATATACTTCTTCTTTTTTTTGGTCTTCTTTCTGTTGCTCCAGTTAGGGGTTGCCACAGCGGATCATCTTCTTCCATGTCTTTCTGTCTTCTGCATCTTGCTCTGTTACACCCCCCACCTGCATGTCCTCTCTCACCTTATCCATGAATCTTCTCTTAGGCCTTCCTCTTTTCCGCTTGCCTGGCAGTTCTATCCTTAATATACCCATATATCTCCCAATATACCCAGCATCTCTCCTTTGCACATGTCCAAACCAACGCAAATCTCACCTCTCTGACTTTGTCTCCAAACTGCTCATCTTGAGCTGACCCTCTAATGTACTCATTTCTAATCCTGTTCATCCTCGTCATGCCTAGTGCAAATCTTAGCATCTCTAACTCTGCTACCTCCAGCTCTGTCTCCTGCTTTTTGGTCACTGCCACCATCTCCAACCCATATAACATAGCTGGTCTCACTACTGTCCTGTATACCTTCCCTTTCACTCTTGCTGATATCCATCTGTCATAAATCACCCCTGACGCTCTTCTCCACCCACTCCACCCTGCCTGCACTCTCTTCTTCACCTCTCCTCCACACCCCTGTTACTCTGTACTGTTGATCACCCTTACCACTTCTACTGTAGTTGCCTGGCAAATTGGTAACTCTTCACTACCCCCTAGTGCCTGTCTTACCTTAACCCTGAATGTCAACCTTCTGATCTTCCCTTTCCAATTTCTCCTATGATCCATCCTAGCAAAAGTATGAGATGCCATAAAGCATTTGTGCATTACTGGCACTGCACCTTATTTAAGTTTTTAGCTTTTTCAGCTTATTTTGTGTGCTGGACTGGTAGCTTGTGAAAGTTGAGTTTATACAGATGTTCTGTTTACATTGCAGTTCAAGTATAGTTCAATTAGTGATTTTCTAAAACAAAAATATAAGGCAATGCATGCTGGTTAAGTAAAAAAATATTAATGGCTATAAGAAAAAAATCATGTACACATAAAGCATTTTTTTGTGATATGAAAACATTTTACTCATTGCTTTAACATATTCCAGCTGTGCACAGTATTTTGCATTTGAATTGCTTTATAATCTCCAGTGCATAGTACTCTAATATTATCTTGTACAGTGATCCCTCCTCGATCACGGGGGTTGCATTCCAGAACCCCCCGCGAAAGGTGAAAATCCGCAAAGTAAAAACGATATGTTTATATTGTTATTTTTAAATTGTCACACTTGGGTCACAGATTTGCACAGAAACACAGGAGGATGTAGAGACAGGGTCTTTAAAACACTGCAAACAAACATTTGTCTCTTTTTCAAAAGTTTAAACTGTGCTCCATGACAAAACAGAGATGACAGTTCCGTCTCACAATTAAAAGAATGCAAACATATCTTCCTCTTCAAAGGAGTGCGCGTCAGAAGCAGAGAATGTCAGAGAGAGAGAGAGAGAGAGAGAGAAAAGCAAACAATCAAAAATCAGTAGGTGCTTTTAAGTATGTGAAGCACCGCCCCGGCAAAGCCGCCGCAAGGAAGGGAGCAACGTGAAGGCAGTCTTTCAGCATTTTTTAGAGGAGCGTCTGTATCCTCTAGGCCAGTGTGCAAACAGCCCCTCTGCTCACACCCCCTCCGTCAGGAGCAGAGAATGTCAAAGAGAGTGAGAGAGAGAAAGGCAGAGAAAAGCAAACAATCAAAAATCAATACGTGCTGTTAGAGCTTTTAAGTATGCAAAGCACTGCACTGGAAACATATCGTATATCATTGAGGAGTTTTATTTAATACGTAATACGTGCTCTGATTGTGTAGCTCCTCAGCCATCCGCCAATAGCGTTCCTTGCATGAAATCAACTGGGCAAACCAACTGAGGAAGCATGTACCATAAATTAAAAGACCCATTGTCCGTAGAAATCTGCGAACCAGCAAAAAATCCGTGATATATATTTAGATATGCTTACATATAAAATCCGCAATGGAGTGAAGCCACAAAGTCGAAGCACGATACAGAGAGGGATCACTGTATTGTATTTTCATATATTGTTAAAGGACATTTAAATAAAATTTCCCTGAAGGGTGCAATATAAAGTATACACTACATGTAATGTTAATGCTAGCCTGTAGACAAAAAAATGAAGCTCACTTGCTTCTTTCCAACTGAATGTAATGTGCTTCATTACCAAATGTCAGAACATGTTTTAGAAAATTTTACAAAAAAAAAAAAGGTTTATTACTATTAGAGTGTCATACACTTATATGAGATGGACAACTAAAAAAGTCTTTTCAGCCTTTGGATTGTCTGGCATGACACCTGAAATAATTGTCTTTTTCTTTGATTCAATCTTAAAACTTGCAAATACGATTTTCAAAATTGCTATAAATCTCAGATAGTAGATAAAAAGGAGGACTACTAAGCCTGCCAAACTTCTGCTTTATTCATGTAGTATTTTCTGACAGGTTGATTGATAAAATGTTCTTAAAGGGGAATGGCATTAAACATTTATCAAAATAAGGAGAAATGGGGAGGGGGTGTAAAAAACCGGCTGTGAAAGACTTATGACACAAAGGTGGATGGCTTACAACAAGATGTCACATTCTGTATATTCAGGGCTTGCGCCAAACAGCTGATTAATTAATTATCTTTTTAAGTACATGCTGGAGTGCACAATAAGGCAAAAGAGCTTTAAATGAAGTCTGTAGAGGAAATCTGGAAGTGTTGTAACCCATTAAACAGTTCAGCATAATTGAAAAAAATGTGCCATATTTATGGTCAGTTTATGTCTGTAGGATTTAATATTGGGTTGTCTGCTGTGGACACTTCACTTTTAAAAGCAAAACTAAACTTTAGGTAATAACCACACTCAATCTTTTAAAGTAAATAAAGAGCTGCTCACCAAGCTAACTGTCATGTTTTTGAGCCAAAGAAGGAAAAAATGTGTGCCCAGAGAATATCCTCATTGGTCTCATGAAAAATGTGCAAACTCCACACTGACAAAGATGAGAACTGATCTTAATTCCTGCCAGTAAAAATACTATTGTGGGCATGTTATGGAAACGCACTTAATATTTGTACATCTCTTTCCTGCTCCCAATAATTCTGAAGCTAACAATACCCAAGTAAGTGAGCTCTGTTTAAGTTACACAAGTGGGGTCACCTGCAGCACAAACCTCATTGTCCAAGCCTCCCCAAGCATGTATGATTTGTCATACAGCTGTGGTGTCATTGCAGAGAGTATTTGTTCCCCTGAGAGTATCTATCTATCTATCTATCTATCTATCTATCTATCTATCTATCTATCTATCTATCTATCTATCTATCTATCTATCTATCTGTCTGTCTGTCTGTCTGTCTTTCTATCTATTGTAAGACGCTAGAGGTCGCTTTTTCCCCTTTCAACCCAACAGAGAGACACACCGAACACAGGGTAAAATCACCAAGAAGATTTTTAATTCTTCTTCTTCTTGTAGTAGTGCCATGAAGCACCTCCACCACCTTACACAAGCAATAACAATAATAATAAATGCAATTCCAACACAAAACCTCTCCTCCACACCTCCCAGCAAGCTATGTCCTACTCCTCCCGACTCCGGCTCACTTGCTGGGTCTCCAACAGTCCTTTATATAGTGTCTGACCCGGAAGTGCTTCGGCTCTTCCATCCATGTGACTTTCCCGAATTTCCGGGTCAGATGGAGAAGTTGAGGTTTCTGTCAGCCCTGAAGTACTTTGGAGCTTCTGTCCCCATGACTCGATAGTACTTCCAGGCCATATGAAAAGAATGAGTCCCCAGGTCTCCCTGAAGCATCTCCCTGGTGGCAGCAGTACTGTATAAGTAAGTTTTTATCATCTTTTTATTTAGGATACAGAACATACTGGAATGATAAAGTACAGTTCATCACAATCAAGCAAATGAAACTAACATGGCAAGTACAATAATAACCTACAATGACAATTCTAGGAAATTAGCACTTAACAATAAACCCGAAGAAGACAGAAATAGAGACATGTCCGTAATGGCTCTATATATAGAATAAAACAGCAAGTTAAAAAATGTCTGGCATAGTCCTGACATGATTAGTTTAGAACTAGTTGACAAAGTTCTGAAAAACTCTGAACAGATCCTTATAAAGAGAGTTAGATTTTTTTCCAAGTTGAGAACATCACTTTTCCACTGAGTTACATTGCCATTTAAAAAGTTTTCAGGCCCCTTCAGTTTTTTCAGAATTTGTTATATTGCAGCTTTATGCTAAAATCACAATAATTATTTTTTAGTCTTAATTCCAAATCATCCCTCTTTGAGTGAGTGTAGATGTTTATGGTTTGCACTCCAAAGTTGTCGCTGACAAGCACCTGAAGATACCAGTATAATCCTAGTCTCTGTACCTGACTAAATTAAATGGGCTCAAGAAGAGAATGAAAGGATGTGCATTATATAACCAGTCCAAAGTCCTGAATACAAGATAAATATCTTAATTGGAATAGATAGATAGATAGATAGATAGATAGATAGATAGATAGATAGATACTTTATTAATCCCAAGGGGAAATTCACATACTCCAGCAATAGCATACTGATAAAGAACAATATTAAATTAAACAGTGATAACATTGAAGGTATAACAGACAGACAATAATTTTGTATAACATTAACGTTTACCCCCCCAGGTGGAATTGAAGAGTCGCATAGTGTGGGGGAGGAACGATCTCCTTAGTCTGTCAGTGGAGTAGGACAGTGACAGCAGTCTGTCGCTGAAGCTGCTCCTCTGTCTGGAGATGATACTGTTCAGTGGATGCAGTGGATTTTCAATTATTGACAGAAGCCTGCTCAGTGCCCGTCGCTCTGCCACGGATGTCAAACTGTCCAGTTCCCTGTTTACAATAGAGCCTGCCTTCCTCACCAGTTTGTCCAGGCGTGAGGCATCCTTCATCTTTAGGCTGCCTCCCCAGCACATCACCGCGTAGAAGAGGGCGCTCGCCACAACCGTCTGATAGAACATCTGCAGCATCTTATTGCAGATGTTGAAGGATGCCAGCCTTCTAAGGAAGTATAGTCGGCTCTGTCCTTTCTTACACAGAGCATCAGTATTAGCAGTCCAGTCCAGTTTATCATCCAGCTGCACTCCCAGGTATTTATGGGTCTGTACCCTCTGCACACAGTCACCTCTGATGATCACGGGGTCCATGAGGGGCCTGGGCCTCCTAAAATCCACCACCAGCTCCTTGGTTTTGCTGGTGTTCAGTTGTAGGTGGTTTCAGTTGCACCATTTAACAAAGTCCTGGATTAGTTTCCTATACTCCTCCTCCTGCCCACTCCTGATGCAGCCCATGATAGCAGTGTCGTCTGCAAACTTTTGCACGTGGCAGGACTCCGAGTTGTATTGGAAGTCCGATGTATATAGGCTGAACAGGACCGGAGAAAGTACAGTCCCCTGCGGCGCTCCTGTGTTGCTGACCACAATGTCAGACCTGCAGTTCCCGAGACACACATACTGAGGTCTGTCTTTAAGATAGTCCACGATCCATGCTACCAGGTATGAATCTACTCCTATCTTTGTCAGCTTGTCCCTAAGGAGCAGAGGTTGGATGGTGCTGAAGGCGGAATAATCATCATTCGCTCCCAGGAACACAGTAGTTAGTGCACTAGGGTCCTGGGTTTGAATCCTTGTGTGTTATGCAGACTATGAGATGTCTCAGTATGACTGAGTGTTTCCTGAGGTTGACTTGTGTGCTCTCCAAAGGTGTTTTCTGCCTTGGGCCTAATACTGTCATATTAATTAAAGGATATGTGTCTGTGGGTCTGTTTGTGTGTCCGGCCAGGTTGCTATGTTTCTACCATTCCAAAAGATGGCGCATCACTAAACTTAACACTGTTTTTACCAATTCCATACTAAAGGGCACATAACAGATACATATGCATTGCATGGTGCACTGGAAATGTTAATGCTGAGGTCTATGCTGATTAATTGAATTTCAACCCGTGTTAGACAGGTAGCACAGCTAGTAGTATAGAAAATACATTTAGAAACTGAATGGAAACAATGTTTTTCTTTTAGTGTTTATATCCACTTATCCATCCATTTTCTACTTGGCTTATCCAGTTCTGGGTTTCTGGGAGTAGCACTAAGCACAAGGCAAGAACCAACCCTAGATATTAATTAGTACTCCTCACATGCACATAAAATTATAAATATATACATAAAGTAACACAAAAAACACTTATTTTTATTGGTATATGCTAACAGAAGTGGGAGTTCATTATTGAAATCTAAAATTAGTACGAGAGCAGATGAAGTATTCAAAAATGGGGGCACATCTGTCTCACACTATCCACATAATCATTTAGAACATAAAAAATATTGAGGACTAAGGCATAATTAAACTACTTTGTAAACAAAACTTGCTGATGGAAGAAAGGTGAACACAAGCAGAGACAGGTACAAATTTTTATTAGTACAAAAAGAAAAAGAAACAGAAGAGGGAGAATACATACGTGGCACTACAAGGGTCTTTTGAAATGTTTGTTGTAAAACCCGAAAGTAAAGAGGAAAAGATCAGAGCTTGATGACAAGGACACTAGTGAGACACCTGAACACACCAAAACCATTAGCAACAACTGCACAAGCCAGTTAGATGGTGTGATGCCAAAGGGCACATACAGCCGCCCTAACCCCAACACAGACAGGTAGGGCACTAATTTAGCCCACACAGCAAATGGTTTATTTAAACAGTCCAGCACAAATGTGCAACACAGTCCCTTCTTTCAGCCAGTCCTTCTGCCTCCACTCCTCCTTACGAGCTCTATCTGCTTCCTCCTGACTCAGCCATTGAGTGATGGTGACTGGCTCCTTTTATAGGGCACCCTGAAGGAGTCCAGGTGCCCAAAGATTTTCTTCCGGCAGCACCACCAGGTGAGGTGGAAATGCTGCCAAATGGGATCCTGCAAAAGTGATTATCTCAGTGCGACTCCATACTGCCAGTTCCCCACAGCACCCTTGGCATCTCTCCTCACCAGGATACACTTCAAGATCTGCCCAAGGGGAGAAGGTGTTCATCTCAGAGGAATATCTACTGAAACACAGACAGAAAGCACAACTTCACACAAGCAGTGCCCAAACCAGCATATCATCTCAGTGTTACTCCTTACTGCCACCACTCCACATAAGAATCCTACAATGCTAGTTCTCGCCAAGGCCCCCCCTACTTTTCACTTCCCCATTCACCCCTTTAGATGGATCTGCAGAGACACATTAATTCACACACTTCCACATCCACTAAAATTTACACTAGACAATAAGAGGTGACAAACTAATATTGATATTTTTGGGATGTGGGAAAAAACAATAGAGACAGAAGGGGAATGTGCAAGCTTCACACAGGCAGGCTATGGGTTAGAATTGAAACTTAGGACTCTGGAGCTGTGAAGCGATAATTTTTTATGGACACATCATTGAATTTAATACATGAAATAAGTACTTTTGTTAAAGTGAAAAACTCATCTTATTTGCAATTTCCCAGATTTTGGATAAAATTATTGTTGCTCTCAAAACAGAGATTTACATTTATTTGCTTTTATCCAAAGTGATTTACAAAAGAAGTCAACATAATCAAATAAATTTCAGTCTGAGGAACTGTCTGGGACAATGTGTTACAGGACAAGAATACAAAATTGATCACAATAAGTGAAGAGCTTAGAACAAAATACAAGCAAGTTTCAATTCCTTACTTACAAAAATCATGTGGATGTTGTATTGAGTCAGTCTGTAAGACTGAGAAAATGTTGCAACATGGTCAATGAAGGGCAGCTGGTCATCAATCACCACCCCAAGGCTGCCTAGAGACTTGAAAGTTGTCAGGGATAATGAGCTGAGCTGAAGAGAGATTGTCTGCTGAATAGAATATCTGGGATGACAAGAAGGTTCATCTTTGCCAGCTGCAGATAGCGTTTCTTCATCCAGATTGCAATATCAGTGAGACATGCAGAGATTCTCGTTGATATTGTGTGGTCCTCTAGAGGGAACAAAAGCTATACCTTCATATCATCGGCATAGAACTGACTGGAAGATGGGCCTAGTGAGGAGATGAACAGAGTGAAGAGAAGAGGGCAAAGCACTGATCTTTGGGGCACTCTGTGCTTACCCCTGACATCTCTCCTCACCAGGACACAGGCTAGGGTCTATCTGAGATGTACCAAGTGTTATCTGCACAAACGCAGGGAGAATGCATAAACTCATACAAGTAGCGCCCAAGCCAGAACATTAACCTTGAACTCTGGAGTTCTGAAGCTTCAGTACACATCGCTGTTCCACATGTGCTACCTTACTTTAAAATTTTGTATATATGTGTATAATATTTTTATATGTATGTTATCCCTAACAGACCAAACATGGTTAAAGATGTTAATTACATTTCTGCTTCATTTACACACAAAACCATAAACACAGGTACAGTATGCATTCCGATTTCAAACTCATTGGAAATTCTGAACTAAAATAGCTCTTCAGTGACATCTCAGTATGAAATGCTTAGTACATGTGCTATCAATATTACACAGTTTTTGAATACTTATTTGCTTGTTTAAACATTATAAATGTGCATTTTCATTTTAAGGTAAATATTTTTTGTCTTTGTATGTTATGGTCATTGAAAAGTAAAAGCTCTCAGCAAGTTTCTTGACACCAGTATTTTTTTACTTTTGTTTGCTTCTTTTCATTACGGCTTTCAGTTGTCTTTGTAGTCATTTATTTCTCTATGGTTTGTGATTTTGTTGCACAGCTATGGCGGGATCAACTCTTTCAAAATCCAAGAAGCTTATCCTGTCTACTGCAGGGAACATACAGTACTTGGTAAAGTCGAAGTTCAAAGCCTACACTGTACTTGAAATAAAATGAAAAAAAAACCTGGGGGCTGACAAAATGAAAATTTGAATTCTCCTTAAGTATAACTTGTAAGTTTTATTTACTAAAGATGCCTTTCAAAAACGTATAAAAGAGAAGCTGTATCTGCATATGTGTCTTATACAGAAGTGTCAAAAAATGGTGGCATGTTGTCATTTCTCATAAAGGGTCAGATACTGCAGCAGCCCCGTTGTTGTGGTGGGGTGGCTTGGAGATGGTAGTATGCAGGCTTTAATTGTAGTCATTTTTATATTGTGTAATTTTGTCATCAATATGTATTCTCAATTCACGTTGGTATTTCAATAATTAATCTTTGAATTTAATATGTTACTATCCAACATTGTAAATGGGGGCTGCATTCCATTCAGGACTTGAATGTAACAAAAGTCCTAATCAGGACAGCATGGTTGTGCCTCATAGTTCCAACATCCTAGTTGTAAATGTTCTCATGGGTTTTATACAGTCTTACAGTTTCTGTTTTAGTTTTCATTCAAGCACTTTGGTTTTTCTCCCACGTCCTCAGAGATTTGCAGGTTAGATTAAAAGGCAACTCTATGCTGCCAAGTGTAAGTATGGGCACCAGTGGTCCTCGCAATGGAATGGCACTCTATCCAGTGTTGGTGCATGCCCTGTAAGAGATTTCAGTATGGTTTTTATGTTATTTTTGAATAGTTTAACTTATTTGTATTTTTTGGAAAGTTCAGGTTTGTGTGGCGATGAATATATACCACTTTTGTTATGCTCATGAAACCTCACCATATCTGTTATCAGAAACATGGGCTTGGGGAGTGCTTTAGAAGTCTTTGTGTGACAGAACATTGGGGAAAGGAGAGATGGCTGCACAGTCACTAATGAACCATTCGCTGAAATACCTAGAATTGAGGAAAAAGTGCCTGAAGAAGACTGACATCACTTTTAGTCTCGTCTTTTCTAGGCAATCCAAAAAGATAGATAGATAGATAGATAGATAGATAGACATACACACACTTTGGTTTTAAAACAGTCCAGAATGACCGTAAAGCAAAGGAATCCAGAGTTCTTCCTATAAATGAGCTTATCCTTTTATCCTGTAGAAAATCACACCAAGCTGTGCAGGATGACATTTTTACACATTAAATGAATGCAGTCTCCTAAGGAAAAAGAGCCTGCCCTTTCTTACAGTATATAGATCCTCTGAGTTCTGAGACCAATCCAACCTGTTATTAATGTAGACCCCCCCCCAAGCTTTTGTGGGATTGGACCACCTCTACATCCACTCCTTGAATAGTGACCGGATATAGAAGTTCTTTGGTGTGGCAAAAGTCAAGACTGCCAACAGAAGTGGGGGTTCATTATTAGAACTGACAATAGATGGTGCTGGGAGCTGGCCTACACAGGAAGTATTTGCAATTTTTTTGTTGTTATTCACAATACTTTATCAATAGGCAAATAAAATGTGGTTTACCCCAAGTCTTTGCTTATTTTGTGTGTTTATTATACAGTTCATTGGAATTAGGCTCTTCCATTTTAAAACTGTTCAGAAAGAAGACAACTTGATCACATTACTTTGGCAGAATATGGTCAATGAGCTAAATACTGTAATAGAAGTCATACTTTATAAGCAAGATTTCACAGAAACACAATCCCCAATACATAGAACTCATTCACAGTCACCAGGTTAAACATAAACTAGGAGAGAAAAAGTATCATTAATTCAAATAATAGCCATTGCTTAAAAAATTGGATAAAATGAAAGTGTGCATTCACTGCAGCCCTTCATTAACCAATGAAATTCAGGCTATACATCCTTGGTATTATATATTAAATATGCCAATGACTGACTTCAATAGTTAATGCACTTCATTATGTAAATAAGGAATGTATAATGCTAGGGCTTTGATCAGTTAAAAATATATTTGTGCTTCCACACAAAAAAACTTCACTTGTTACAAGTGACGCATAATCATAAATTGCAGCCTGCTCCTTCCACAGTAAATTAGTAAAACCTGTCAGAAATTAAGTCACGGTGCAATATGAGGTCACATAACAGAACATGGGATTCTTCTTGCATTACTAAGCAAGCTTTACTTTTGTATACAATTCAGAGAATTTTTTTGAACATTTTTCTAGTTATGCGTTGACCTTCTCTCTAAAATATGGAACTGAATGTCCAACGCCAATTTTTGAAAAAACGTACATTTTAAACAGTCAAAGTAGCTGTAATCAAGTATCTAATCTACAGAAGGATAAGTTGTAACAGTTTTTACATTTATTCCTGACTTATTATTCTTGCAGTTTTGTATTTTTTTTTACTTGAATTTTGTATTACTGTTTGACACAAAAATACTAAAAGCAGATCCAAATAGTCTTCGTCCATAAATAACTGCCCTTTCCACAGGTAAAGGTGGTAAACTGACAGTAGTCCTCCTAGAATTCAAGAAGAGTCACAAGAGAACTACAGTGTACTGGAGGACAGCACACAGTCTTCTTAAACCCACTTAGGGAAGCCCAGTCAGGGAGACTAACCATGCCTGGAGCAACTGTCATGAGAGGGTTGTGCAATAATAATGAAGAGAAAATAAAGAAAAGTCGGAATATAATAAGGAGAGGAATTGCTTTTGATGTTTTATTTATTTATTTATTTATTTTAGTTTTTGAGATTTTAAAAGACATACACATTTTTCATTCACGTATTGGTTGTGATATGGCTACTATTATTTTTTAATGACATCTTAATATGTACATCCTCAACATATCATGAAGCAAGATGTCGTATAGTTAATAGAACATCTCAATTTAGTCTTCAAACAAAATACCTAGAACCTGCATTCAAAAGCAATTAAACTGCTGTGGATTCACACTACAAAGCATCTCATTTGCACTGTGGTAACTGCCGTTGGCCAGCTGCAAATCTCCAGCATCTGACTAAGAGGAGAACTTCTTGCAATGTCAGCTTAAATGTAGAGCTCCTATAGTCATCTAGGCAGAGTCCATTTCTGAACACTGTGAGTGGTTCACTTCCTGGTGATGTCAGCTCTAACCTTTTCTGTGTAGCACTTCCATCACATTGCAACCACCCACAGTTAAATCCCATCCTCATCACCAAGTGAATTGTCATAGATTCACACCACATAGCCTTTCAGTTTGAAGATTTGTACTGTGATGAACCTTTGGTGGCCAGCCATGAATCTGCATCATTTGGCTCAAAAGTAATCTCCTTGTTGCGTGAGGTAAAGGTGTAACTCTATTAGTCAGCCGCACAGAGACCACCTCTGAACAGGGTGGGTGGTGTGCTTCCTGGCAATATCAGCTGATCTAATTTTGTCTCAGCTCCCACATTTTCTGCACCTCATCACCACTACAACAATGATCTCATTTACCCATGGGTGTTGAACGTGCAGGTTCCAAATCACTGAACATTATCTCAGTTAGTCATTTATAGGCAAAACTATCTACATAATTTATAGAGTTTAATAGAAAGCACACCAATTATTTACTTTTTAAAACACATCTTACTTACCATTAGATAAGCAAAAGTGAACAGAAGCACAGTGCATACATGGAGAAGCTGGCCATTGGCAAAGAGGTCATACTGTAACATGTTTACTTTTTGTTTTATGTGACTGCATCTAGCAGGTCTTTAGTAGAATTAATTTGTAGCCCTCTGCTGATTTTGTGTCTGGGTTTGTTCTAACCAGAGTAACAATATGTAATGTATCAGTGTAAGATACTGCCTTGTTGCAAGAACATCAAATTCAGACAGTACCTTCACACTGAAAACTAAAAAACTTTGCCTTGTTGATAAAAGTAATGGACAAGGGCAAAAACAGCATAGTTCAAGTTGTGGCTAGAACTTGCCATTAAAGTGGGAATGTGAACTGCAGCTAAAATATTTAGATTGAAAGGGAGATGTTTGAAAACGTTGATAGACTCAAGAGATGTACTATTGATAAAACTGATCAGAAATAATGAGTCATTAACAATCACAGTTTTTGTTAAGAAACAGATTTGAAAAAAAAATTGCAGCACAGTGTGAGAGATCAAATGTAACAAGCCAAATCTACACAGAAGGAGTTGCATCATCATGATTTTCATTGAGCTGAAATTTATTTTAGTTTTATTTTAGTTAATTATTTTAGTTATTTTATTATTTTAGTTTATATTTAGTTATTAATTTATTTTTATTTTGATTTAGTTCTTGAAATTATGAGCAAGTTGGTATAATTTGATTGAAATTAAAAACAGAAATGGGGATGTGAGCTATACTGCTTTATTATGTCCTGGACTCCAAAAAAGGCAGAAAATGGATGTGAAATTATATTGGCTACAAGTCTTCAAAACGTGTTAGTGTGCAGCCAAGGTGGTTGCTTTGGCTAAAGTTTCATTGTAGTTTATTTAATCATGTTATTTTATAAATATAATTTTTGATATTATGTTTTAAATACTGCTTTTGGTTTTGTTTTATCTTTGAATTTATGTAATATGATTATTAATCGTATGGTATTTTTCATTTCTGTAATTATGTTTTATATTACTTATGTACTTAGTGTTTTTTACGTTCTGCCTTTCTGCCTATAGTGGAATAGTGGAACCTAAAGTGGCAGGGCCCCTTAATTAGGGCCCAGCATTATTTTAGCCAAAGCTATTGAAATCTTAACAGTTTCAGCATAACATCTTAGTTTGGAAACATGTTGTGATATTTACTTTTTTGTTTTGTTTTATATTGTCATTGGTTTTGACCCCAGCTTCACTTATGGTACTGTTTACAGTTTGAGCTTATTGGATTTTGTTGCTTTAAGGTGTTTATTTTTGTTTATTTTTTGTTAGTGTTTTTGCTCATTATATTATTGCCTTCATTTCAATAATCTTTATTTGCAGTATAAGCAGCTTGCTTAATTTTGTTTGTATTACAAAGTTTTATGGGTTTTCCCTCTCTTCGTTTTAGGACATTTTGAGACTTTGAACTTTAAAGAAGTCTTAGTCCAATTTTTGGGCTAAGACCTGCCTCTTGAGTTTTGACATCTAGGTGCCTGGGGTGAGGTCTATTTCTGAGACTGATCAGTGAGGTCCTGGTCAGGTTGTTGTTCATTCTGAGGCCTGTTCACTCCTTTTTGCTCCACTGTGGCAGAATTTCATTACACATTGTCATTTTCAAAGAAAGCACAACTGCTCAAATTAATAAACAGATTTGTGAATATTACATATAACTTGAACTTACTGGTGGTATATAACATAATATTTGCAATTCTCCCACAATATGTAAGACAGTGACATAGCAGTCATACAGATACACAAATATGTAATGTAATGAAAGTGGTAAATCATGCAACATTTACATAAATAAACAAAACATCAATTTGACAGTTATATTTAGACTAGCAAAATACCCGCGCTTCGCAGCGGATATACACACACACACATATAAACATATATATATACATATCTACATATACACACATACATATACATACACACATACATACATACACACACAAATACATATATATATATATATATATATATATACATACACACACACATATATATATATACACTCTTTGGGGTGCGAGCAACTGTTGCTGGGGGTGGTAGAATCCATCAAGGAAGAAAAATGAAAAACATTATTTGTACAAAATCTTAATTTATTTATCCATTCCTAAATAATTAAATGGGCAGGCTATTTCGTATCAATGCAATACGCTGTTTGTTAAAACAGATGACTCCCGCTCTTACGTGCAAGTCTGCGTGGATATTATGAACTATCGTATCTGTTCAAGTTCTATTTAAATTTTAAATAGAAGGAATTTTTATTTAGTCAACAGAAATATCTTTGGTAGGAATGTAAGTTAAATGTAGGCATCATTGCATAAATTTTTCTTCACTATACAAATGTAAAGAGTAAATTCGCCTTACATTCCAACCAAAGATATTTGTGTCGACTAAACAGGGGTGTCAAACTCAATTGCACAGGGGGCCAAAATCCAAAACACACTTTAGGTCACGGGCCGAACAGGATAAACATTTATTGAACACACTAAAACTAAACTTTTAAAACTTAACTTTTTTGAACATAAATATGAAAAAAAACAGACAGGAATATTATTCCGGAATAAATCAATTCAAACCTTAAAAAACTTATAATATTTTGCTCTCCATAAAAATATATATCCTGTCTAAATTATACAAGTTAGAAATAAAGTAAACATTAAAAGAACAAACATTCCAATTTCTTTACTCTTATGTAATTTTATATAAAAAATAAACTTAAATTTTAAATATCCCAAAAGATTTTGCTCTCCATAAAAATATATCCTGTCAAAATTATACAAATTCAAATATGAACATGCTGCATAAGAAAACCTGGAAATATAAATAAAATGTGTTCTTTTCAGCAATAAGAAAGCAAATCATTCAGTTGTCTTTGCTCATACAGTATGTCATTTTATCAGAGCTGGACGCCTGGCATCTTTTTTTGGCAACAAGTTCGTTTATGTTTGGTGTGAGGTTCTGTGTTGTGGAGATTCTCAGGATGGACTGCAGGTGCTCATCAGTGAGGCGACTCCTGTGTGCTGTTTTGTTAGTCTTCATCACTGAGAAGAGCTTCTCACACAAATATGTGCTACCAAACATGCACAAGGTTTAAGCCGGATGTAGACAGAGCTGGAGCATTTCTGCGGGAATGGAGTGAATAAACTGTGCGGGCCCTGCAGTATCGTACTTTGCCTTCAGTTTGTCATTACTCTGCAGCTCAATCACCTCCATCTAAATCTGCACAGGTTCAGTTTCCACATCGACGGCAAATGGGTTGCGAAACAACTCAAAATTATTTTTTTGTTCTTCAAAGTCACCAAAGCGCCGTGCGAACTCAGTGCGCTCAGTTTATCAGCAAAGTGCGTATTTGGGAACACCGTTGTGACGACTTGGTTCAACATTACTTGGCAACAGGGAAAGTCGGGCAAGTTGCACTGGTGCATTTGTGTCTCCCATAAAAGCAGCTTCACTTGAAATCACTTTGTGATTTTGCACGGGTAAAAACGTCTGCTGAAGTGTCACATTCTTCTTTAATTCTTCTGCTTTCTGTATCTTCTGCATTGCATTCAGGTCTTTCAGGTTATCCTGATGTTTTGTCTCATAGTGCCGTCTTACATTAAATTCTGTAATTACAGCCACATTAGCTCCACAAATGAGACACACAGGTTTACCGGCAATGTCAGTAAACATATACTCAGCCTCCCATCGGTTTTTAAAGGCTCTATTTTCAGAATCAACTTTTCTCTTCAGCATCGTGTGGGCTAGCTTCGCAATAACTTGCAGCATCATAAGCTAGACTTGATTAACGCGGTAAGTGTTCGGCAAGGCAGCTGAAGCGCTGCATTATGGGATCTGTAGTTTATTGTGTTACCAGCGCTTCATATCCCCGAACCATTAATAACAATAATATATAAAATGATCTCGCGGGCCGGATATAATTACACACCGGGCCGGATGTGGCCCGCGGGCCTTGAGTTTGACACATATGGACTAAATACAACTTGAAAAGATATATTTTTTCGAATGTGATCGCGCAATTCAGATCGAGTTGACGCGCACCGACGCATCGAGCCCGCATGCTATTTGTGGTTTCAATAAGTCACCCTCCCCTCGCTCTTACTTTTTTACCGTTCATCTAATGAATACACTGAGTATGGCTTTACCAAAACAATCATTGATGGCGAATAGTCTTTTCAAATGAAATTTGCCTCCGATTAGTCCCAGCAACGCGCTTTCTTTCGACTCTTACATTTTTGTAGCTGTGATGTGTACATGAATGTAATCGATGCACCAGGAAATCATGCACTGACAAAAGTTCCCCTTTGCTTGGAATTGAAAGAGTGATTAAATGCATTATTTTTTTAACGCGTTATGGAGTACATGCATCGAAGCTTCTCAGCTGTGCTTGTGCTAAGAAAAGGAAATATTTTAAAAATAACTTAACATGATTGTGAAAGTAATAGTTTTGTGACCGTTATGAGTGTTGCTGTCATCAAGAATTTGATCATCATCATTTCTTGCAATTAGGTTCGTATTTGGAGGATGTGTTTATGTAATGTTAGCTAAGACCCGGCACTTAAAAGTTTCTTGCTACAGCAATTTTAACTCCGTTACAAAGTGATCCAAAGTGTCGTTTATACCTCGTGTCTTCTCAGTAAACTTGTATCTCGCGAAAACCGTCATTTGCCGTAGGCATGACAAACGGCAGCGGGAGTGTGTCTATAAACTTAATGTAAACTTACGGTTCACGCCGTGCTTTGTTTCCGCAGTAGCTGTACTTATGAATATGCATTGGCCTCGCTCACTGAGTGCAAGGGAAAAAAATAAAATGTAGTCTATAAGTTATTAAAAGTAAAACATTAATGTTTTGTTCAGTTTCTTGCTACAGCAATTTTAACTCCGTTACAAAGTGATCCAAAGTCTCGTTTATACCTCGTGTCTTCTCAGTAAACTTGTATCTCGCGAAAACCGTCATTTGCCGTAGGCATGACAAACGGCAGCGGGAGTGTGTCTATAAACTTAATATAAACTTACGGTTCACGCCGTGCTTTGTTTTCGCAGTAGCTGTACTTATGAATATGCTTGTATTCATGAATACGCTTGTATGCATCACTTGCTTCATAATCTTTTTCTGCCTTCTCAATTGTGAAAAGGCATTTTTTGCTCAGCGCTGTTTGCAGGTCTTCCTTGTTCTCTACGTACTTACGTAGGAGGCGTGATGATGTCACACGAAACTCCGCCCCCACGGCCATCCAGCTCAACTCCATTACATTATATGGAGAAAAATAACCTCCAGTTATGACCATTACGCGTAGAATTTCGAAATGAAACCTGCCCAACTTTTGTAAGGAAGCTGTAAGGAATGAGCCTGCCAAATTTCAGCCTTCTACCTACACGGGAACTTGGAGAATTAGTGATGAGTCAGTCAGTCAGTCAGTCAGTCAGTCAGTGAGGGCTTTGCCTTTTATTAGTATAGATTAAATTAACCTTTGAGGGCAGACTCAGTCCAAAAAAGTTGGGACACTTTCAAAAATCCTAATAAAAAGAAAAAAGGAATGATTTGTAAATTCTATTCACTGTTTACTATATTGTAAAGATTGCAACAACATGTTTTGATGTTATATTTTAAAAAAGTAATTGTTTTTTAAAAATATACACTCATATCAAATCCGACGAATGCAATATGGTTCAGAAAAGTTGGGGCAACTGAGTGTTGACGCTGTGTAACTCTACCATTTATTTTAACACTAGAATTACCAAAGCCTACGAAAAAACTTGTAGCCCCAGCCCACCTTAACCCTTTGCACCTCTCCATCAGCATCTTTTGTATTGTAAATGTGTCGATCAACACAAGCAGCCTGCTATCCTATCCCCTCATCCACTGCCACAGCTCAATTCGCAAAAAAGGTTCTCAGTGCTCAGTGTTTATCTTGGAGTGAAATGCTGGAGTTATTGGGTAAGTAATATATCGTTATTTTGAATACATACATTGCGATTGGCTGGCACCCTGCCTGGGGTAAGTTTCCTGCCTTGCGCCCTGTGTTGGCTGGGATTGGCTCCAGCAGACCCCTGTGACCCTGTAGTTAGGAAATAGCAGGTTGGATAATGGATGGATGGATGACATACATTTCATGTGTGTTCCATGTCTACAACAATCTTTGTAAACACGTTTTTCATGTTTTAGTAATAAATGACAAAATGTAGATATGAAATGTATATTGTGTGAAGCCTAAAGTCCAAATATCAAATATACACTTTCACAAAAGGTGCAAGTGTAATATGACAGCTTCCATGGTGCAGCGGTAAGAACTGCTGACTTGTAATAAAGAGTCGCCAGATTGATCTTGGCTACCTCCCAAATTTACCATTTTGAGTAGTGAGCTGCTCTTATTGTTAATATTACATAATAAACACATACATTTGATTTGTGTCTGTAACAGCCTGTGTAAATTTATAGTACTTTCAAAAGTTAGCTTTTTTATTTACTTTTGTTCTCTCAGTCAAGATCACGATACAACCCCCCACCACCACGACCTCAGATCTGATGCTGTTAGTTTTTATTTGAAACTGGGAATAACTGTAGATGTGAGTGGTGTTTTGAGACAATGGAACTGGAAATTCTCTGATCTGGAGGGATAAAAGCTGACACACAAACACTGGTGAGTCTGCCTTCTTCGTATCTCACAGTCACTTGAATTTTTTTATTCAGTTTTATTGAGTGTTCGTGCTCAGTATGCACCTTATGGTCCATGATGTCAAAGCCGCACTGACAAAAATACAGAGACATACTGTAGGTATATATGATATTTGGAATAATTGATTTTATGACCTGTATAGTACATTTCGGAAAACATTGTGGCACGGATGCAACATTATTCATATTATTCATTTTCATTCGCATGCCTTTTTGTGCTTGTAATCAGTGACCGTGTTTTTTTGGGGTTTTTTTTTCCAATCTTGCTCGATCTCCACATTTTGATGCATGGTGGTGTTTCTTTTGTACTCCAGGACATGCAGAGGAAAGAATAGTACAGAGAGGTCAGTTCTGCACTATATACAATCATCAAATTCAAATGTTAACGTTCCAACACACCAGAGACAGTGTACTCTATGTGTTATCATACACATGCATTTCATTCTGGAAATGATATCATTTCAATTGTAAATCTTAGCTTTTCAAAGCTTGAGAAAATGTAATGACGTTAATTTAATATGCTTAGTCTGGTGATCACTGTTTGCCAACTTCTGTGGGTGCAAGAGGTGTCCAAATTAAGGAACTCTTAGTGACTGCTGATTGGGTGGAGGAGTGTGGAGATAATGAAAGAGCAGGCCACTTTTGTAACAATGGGATTTTGGAATCGTTCAATGGTGAGAATCATGTAATGGGTGAACCCTTTGTGCAGTGTCCATGTTTCCCTGTGTGGGTTTTCTCTAGGTGGTCTGGTTTCCTCTCACTGTCCACAGATAAGCATGTTACTTGGATTGTTGATGCTAAATTGTCCCTTGATGTGTGTGTAGCTGGTGCCCATTCCAGGGATTGTTTCTTGTGCCCAAGACTTTCTGGGATAGACTCCAGTTTCTCTGCATTTCTATTCCGGATAAGCAGGATTAAGGTTTGATTTCAGGAAACACTTGTAAATTAATGACTTACCTAAAGATTACATTCATGAGGTATGGATGGTGGCATAAGAAGTGTACTGATACCAATTTTTAAGTATAAGGGGTAATGTGCAGAGCTGTAGTAACTACAGGGGGATAAAATTGATGAGCCACAGCATGAAGTTATGGGATAGAGTAGTGGAAGCTAGGTTAAGAAGGGAGGTGATGATTAGTGAGCAGCAGTATGATTTCATACCAGGAAAGAGCACCACAGATGCGATGTTTGCTCTGAGTGTTGATGGAGAAGTATAGAGAAGCCAGAAGGAGTTGCATTGCATCTTTGTGGACCTGGAGAAAGCATATGACAGGGTGCCTCGAGAGGAGCTGTGGTATTGTATGAAGAAATTGGGAGTGGCAGAGAAGTATGTAAGAGTGGTACAGGATATGTACGAGGGAAGTGTAACAGTGGTGAGGTCTGTGATAGGAGTAACAGATGCATTTAACATGGAGGTGGGATTACATCAGGGATCAGATCTGAGCCCTTTCTTATTTGCAATGGTGATGGACAGGTTGACAGACGAGATTAGACAGGAGTCCCCGAGCACTATGATGTTTGACTATCACTATGACATTGTGATCTGTAGCGAGAGTAGGGAGCAGTTTAAGGAGACCCTAGAGATGTCAAGATATGCTCTAGAGGGGAAAGGAATGAAGGTCAGTAGGAACACGACAGAAAACATGTGTGTGAATGAGAAGGAGGTCAGAGGAATGGTGAGGATGCAGGGAGTAGAATTGGCGAAGGTGGATGAGTTTAAATACTTGGGATCAACAGTACAGAGTAATGGGTATTGTGGAATTGAGGTGAAAAAGGGAGTGCAGGAAGAGTGGAATTGGTGGAGAAGAGTATCAGGAGTAATACGAGTTATAAGAATACTATTTCTTGATCAACTGCTGAAATATTGTCTTCTAATATATGACAATTAAATAAAGCTGTAATGTTTACCAAGAATATATTTTGTGTGTGGAATTGACTAAGCCTTGACTGGAAAACAAAGCACAATCAAATGAGACACAGAAAACCTAAAAAGGAGGAGGAATGACAAATATGGATGAGGTTTTTTTTTTTTTATTTTGTTTAATTTAAGGAAAGGAAACATTGTTGGTCATCTGTGGCAATGAACTCAGAGGTGTTGTTTCTTAGCACCAAAATCCGTACCTACCCTACTCTCTCTTCTGTTCTTTTTCCGGTTTTCTGTGGTGGCGATCTGCACCACCACCACTTTATCAAAGCACCATGATGTCCCTGCATTGATGGATTAAAGGCCAGAAGTCCATGTGACCGTCATCATCAAGTCCTTCCCTGAGAACCCTGAATACAATGAGGACTGATCATTTATGTTAGGTAGAATGCCTAGAGGGGGCTGAGCGGTCTCATGGCCTGAAACCCTGCAGATTTTATTTTTTCTCCAGCTGTCTAGAGTTTTTTTTGTTTTTACTGTCCTCCCTGGCCATCAGACCTTACTTTTATTCTATTTTAATTAGTGTTCTCTTATTTTGATTCTTACTTTGTCTTTTTTCTGTTTCTTCATCGTGTAAAGCACTTTGAGTTACATTATTTGTATGAAAATGTGCTATGTAAATAAATGTTGTTGTTGTTCATAGACATGTATCCTATCCACTATGCTACTGTTAAAACTGGTCAGCACCTCTTTCTCAGGTGATACTGTACATTATACTGTATAATTAGAACAAAGAGAATTCCACTGAGATGGAAGGTAATAATGTAATGTTACCTTATATATATTTAATAAGTGTACAGGTCACTTTTCATTATTTTTGGGAGTAGGTGGAAGGCACCATGTGATTGTCAAGAAATAGAAGTTTTATCTGTGCCAAAAATTTGCCCCCAATTTGTGGTGTAGTGATTAGCATATCCGCCCTTAAATGAAAAACTATGTGGTCAAATCCTGCCCATGCAAGATTTTTATTACAAAATGTAGCATTGGTTATTTTGTATGTGGGTGGGGTCCTAGTTTCTCAGGCATTACCTAAAGTTACTTGGGAAGCAGGTACAAGGTGACAGTATGAAAAAATGTCTTTTTAGACTCATGAGCTACGAGAGATGTAAGCTGACAAGCAATGGCAAGCAATAATGATAGTTATACGGAAATAATTGTGGATCATTAAAGGAAAAAGTATAGGTGATAAATGGGAATTGAATTGTAACGTTTTGGTTGAGAGGCATGCATGCTAACTGCTACACCACCAGTAAGCCTGGTCTACAGTTCTTTATCAGTTAATACTGTATATCAGACTGTATTATCTGAACAAACAGCAAGAGGCAGAGGTGAAAGGAAATAATGGAACTGTGCTTCATATGTGGAGGACATTGTTTGACTTAGAATAATTAGAAAGGTGTGTGATGTTTCCAAAGAAACTGTGGTGTAGTGGTTAGCATAAATGCCCTGAAAAGAAAAGTTTTGGGTTCAAATCCTGGCCATAATGTATTCATTTTTATCATTATGAAATATTTCATAATGTATAAATTGCATAATTATATTTTCTCAGGTATTGCCCAATGTTATTTGGGGAGCAGCTACAAGGTGTCAGCATGAAAACATTTGAATATCCTGGTGAAAATGTAAATATAGGGTAATGTGTTGAAATCTGGATTTTCAACATGATGTAGTTGTGATTCTTGGACTTAAATATTGGAAATTTTGAAAATGGTATGTGTCCATTGTTCTATGGTGTGTTTTCTGTGAAAATAACAAGGAACTGTAGCTGTGGGAGAAATACAGAAAATTCAGTTACGGTTGCCACACTCAGACAGATGGTGTAGTGGTTAGTGGTAGTTGTGTGTTTATAATTTCTGTGATGTAACCATACGGGTTCCTGAGTCATGGAGGAGCAGTAAATTGAGGTAACCACACATATCAAGTGATTCTTCATGAGAGTCCAAAAAGGATCATTTTATGCATTCCTCTGACATCACTAGACCCAGGTATACTATGCAATTAAACTCAACAGCATGGAAAAAAATATATTTTTTTCTGCATAGGTAAAATGTGCCACCTTGTTATGAAACCTGCAATTTTTTGCATTTTCGGTGTGGTAATAAATGGTCAGTGCCAGTGCTTGGGTGACTAGTATTACTGTTTGTGATCACTGGTGTTGATCGGACAATTTCGCCAAAGTGTTTCTCACAGCAAATATGCCATGTTTGCCAGTGACCTTTTTTGCAGAGTAATTTCCTTTAAATTCATTGTGAGGCCAGCTTAGACTCACTTTCATCTTCTAATGCGCCAGTGTAATATAACAGAGCTAGCAGCCAATGTTAGTATCCTAATAATTGAGTAAATATAGGGTAAATATAGCATAAAAATAGTACATTAATTTGAGAATCGTGAGAGTACACTAAAAATGACTGGAAAATTTACAAAACATATAAACACAAAACATACAATCACAGGGCAACTGGAAATGTGTCAGTGCATTTGTGTCTTAAAGGTTGTGTGTTTTGTATAGACATATATGTGAGCTGTGTTGAATATGTATGTCTAGCCCTTTAATAGTATTACCCAGGGTGCTGTTCAGTTCATCAATCAGGAAAGAGTGAAGAGTCCACATGCTTTAGTGTTGTGCCTATTTGGTAGCAGCAGCAGTGAGCGAGCAAGACTATAAGGGAAAACCAAACAAACTGAATGTCTGAGTTTAAGAGAGGTGAGTATCTGCTAACAAATCTGTTGAGGGTATAACTTAGTGAATTCATTCTTCCTGCCTTCATGAACTTTTCCTCTTCTGAAATTTAATTCTATTAATTTTATCTCTAGGGGTGCCTGGTGGCACAGTAATTGGCACTGCAGCCTCACAACTCAGGTCACATTTTTGGACAAACTTTTTGCTCCAGAATAATTTGCAAACACTGCTGTAGACTTCAGAAACTCCTAAAAGATAATTGCACCTTCATAATCCACTCAAGTTCAATTTCTTCTTGCCCAATGACTTCAATGCATTTGACTGAATTCTGCAAAGTTCCCGAACATTTCCCCAATTTCACCAAACTTAAGAAAAAAACAATTCAGCCAGGTTCGTTCAACACTAGTGAGCACAAACAACACATTCCTGATGCCAAACAAACAGAATAAGTGCAAACATATTGAACTAAAAATGCAATATGAGATGTAAAAATGATTTGGCTCCAAAATCAGCTTAGTAAAGAAATGTTAGTCTGAGAGAATCTGACATTCTGAGGAGATTTTCAGGAGCTCTGTTGAGGAACAATGGGCACAATTATATCACACTTTTCATACCCACTCTATCTGGATGGCATGTCTGGTCATGGTCATTGGAGCCTGGAAGATAATAGGAGATCACCAGACAGACAGAAAAATGTGAAAAACAATGGTAACAAATGATAACAATTTTGTAAAAATTGAACTCAATTGGTTTTAGAACAAGATTATTTTCAAAGCAGAGAAAACTAGGACTCAATTTTGTGCCAGAAGTAAGGTATCTGTAAGTTTGATTTCACGGATGAGGAGGTCCCACTTGGAGTGTAGAGCATTGTGATATTCTTACATTAAATTGGGGTGGAGGTTTCTCCTTAAAGTTCCGTGCACAAACATATATGTAGTGTTTTATGTATGGTATTGCATATTGTATCAGGTTTGACTCTGTGTTTGGGTTTGTGCGTATTTGTCCTGTGAT
Source organism: Polypterus bichir lapradei (assembly GCA_026402145.1). Classification (NCBI taxonomy): domain Eukaryota; kingdom Metazoa; phylum Chordata; class Cladistia; order Polypteriformes; family Polypteridae; genus Polypterus; species Polypterus bichir. Next base: position 47,156,162 of record JANRMT010062814.1, read on the forward strand.
GGACAGGCACCTTGTCCTGCTTTGTGCCTTTTGCTTTCAGTGACAGCTGCAGCTGCTCCGTGAAACCTGCCTTGGAAAAGCTTTGGAAGCTTAGGCTTGGAAGAGGAATGGATGGTTAAATGGAGGGATGGAGGTTATCGTAATACGAGGTCCCACTCACATAGTAACTGTGATCTCTTAACCTATGAACAGATTAGACAAAAATTTGAGTTAACAGAAGTGAACAGGATTCATGGAGAAAATAAACCTATTGGGATTCCATGATTGGTTATGTTTGGGGAAATGCTCCGTAAATAAAGAATAGACATGAGCCACTGTTGAAAATGAATCCAAAGATGAATGTTCTTGTGTTACTTTAAAAAATGGTGCCACTTTGTGGTCTTGTTTAGTGCAGCATGGCAGACTCACTTGTCTCAACAGAGCAGCCTCTTTTACAATTTGGGTTCATTTACATTGCACAGCTATAAAGCATTTTCATTACACCAATCAAAGAACAGAATAAAACTGATAAATATCTGCTTTATAGAATAAGACTTCTTATTTGTAAACTAGCTCTATTTTATAGCTTTGCCTGGGATGTTTGATAAGAGACTGGGTGTTATTTGTAGTGCTGTTAATCAGATGTATTAGAAGTGCTGTGTAAGTAAGAACTTTTCTTCATACAAAGTTTGTTTGTTTTCTTATATTTACCATTAGGCAAGTATTATTGTTTCTGCGTCTACTTTTCTGTTCCTCCCTTTTTTGCTTCTAGTGAAAAAATATCTACACTCACAACCACAGCACCTGGCACCATCACTGGAGCTTTACAGTAAGTACTAACCTTTGAGCTTTGTGTCTTCCTTTAACTTTCCTGAACTTTGTCCTTCCATTTCACACCTCACTGTACATGCCAATCATGATCCTGTCTCTTTATTCCTGTCCAGAGCACCTCCCCCTTCTTAGTTTTCTTTCCAAACAATTGGTTAGTGGTGCTATTTATGTGGCCTATGCATTCCTTCATTTGCATGGATAGGCCCATTCTGAGCGCTGCACAAAGCATGTACACTAACACCATAATAATACATATTAAAATAAAAATAACATTTGAGTTTAAGAGGTGGAATCTGCATGTTCACTCTTAGTGTTCATTGGTGAAATTTAGCAAAACATTTTTTGAATGAATATGCAGCATTTTCCGGAGACCTTGTTCATCTATACTAATAAAAGGCAAAGCCCTCACTGACTCACTCACTAACTCACTGACTGACTGACTGACTGACTCATCACTAATTCTCCAACTTCCCGTGTAGGTAGAAGGCTGAAATTTGGCAGTCTCATTCCTTACAGCTTCCTTACAAAAGTTGGGCAGGTTTCATTTCGAAATTCTACGCGTAATGGTCATAACTGGAAGGTATTTTTCTCCATTTACTGTAATGGAGTTGAGCTTGACCGCCGTGGGGGCGGAGTTTCGTGTGACATCATCACGCCGCCCACGTAATCACGTGAACTGACTGTCAACGCACTATGTAGAAAACCAGGAAGAGCTCCAAAATACGCTGAACAAAACATGCATTATATAATTGAGAAGGCAGCGAAACAATAAGAAGCGAGCGAGTGACATACTACCATATTCATCAGTACAGCTACTTCGGAAACAAAGCGAGGTATAAACCTAAACTTTAAATTAACTTAATAGACAGGCTGCCGCTGGTGCTTTTCGTGCCCACGGGTAATGCGGGATACAAGTTTAATGAGAGGACGCAGGATATAAACGAGAGTTTTGATCACTTTGTAACTAAGTTAAAATTGCAGGTGAAGGGGTGTGCTTATGCAAATTCTGAGAGACTGTGTTTGTGGGGGATTGACAGTTAAGGCGGGTGGGGGAGTCACGTCATCATCTCCCCTCCCATTTACCTCATTTCGCTCTGAGCTGAGCTCCGCGGCTAATGCCGTCTTCCGAAGCAACTTCGTCACACTGCCACCAAATACAGAGAAATCCACAAGTTAAAACACACGCTGTCTCTAGACTTTCTCCACACTGAATCCTCCAGGCACTACTTACAAAAGGTTACATTGACAATCGTGTTACGTTATTTTTAAAATGTTTAATTTTCTTAGCACAAGCACAGCTGAGAAGCTTCGATGCATGTGCTCCATAACGCGTTAAAAAATAATGCATTTAATCACACTTTGCATTACAATCAAAGTGGAACTTTTGTCAATGCATGATTTCCTGGTACACCGATTACATTGATCAGCGCATCCCAATTCATTTTAGCCTCGCACCACCTTGGTTTGAGAAGAAGTATGAAAAAATATGAGGTTAACACACAAAAACAGATCACCAATTCAAGCTTTATGAATAATCGATTCGCCATCAATAATTGTTTTGGTAAAGCCATACTCAGTGTAATCCTCCTTCCATTTTATAATTTTTC
>JANRMT010062814.1:47160519-47198013 GCA_026402145.1 Polypterus bichir lapradei
ATATATATATATATATATATATATATATATATATATATATATATATGGGGCAAAACCACATAATGGATGAAGTAAACATGGTTGTCAATGTAAAATGGGACTAATTCTAGTGACCAAACAGGCACCAAACGTTGCATTACTTTTAACTTAAAATGTGTTTCCTTTTTATGTAAACTGTACATTTGTTTTTTTCTTTATTTGTTGGATGCCTCTGCATGGCTGTAGCTGTTTACTGAACTGTTTATTTGGATTTTGCAGTTGTTCTCATTTGCACACTCAGTGGTACTGCATATTGGCACACAATTGTCAATAGTTAGAACTCAGTAGTCTGTTTCCTAAGCCAGTGGCACAAAACCATTAACGTACATCCAGCAGTTTGCTCTCTGAGCTAATCCCTTAAACACTTCCTGCTCAACACATCACGTAGTGTTCATTTTTTTAAGCACAAATTTCATGATCAATTCTCATATTATATTTTCATAATGCTAAGTTAGATAATACATTTGAAAATCAGCAAACTTAACACAGAGCTCCACTGAGCAAACACTGCAGATCTTTTCTCCATACTTTCTTACCAATGCTATCCAATGTAAAAATTGTATCATATTTACAGTTAGAGGCATGAGACTGAATTAAAGCAAAAAATATATTAAGGTGGCGAGAGGAGGGACTGAACCCATGACCTCCAGGCTTACAATGTATATATCCAAATATTGACAATGCTACCACTAGCACACTATATCATCAGAGTATGTGTACATATATATGGGAGATGGATGAATTAGACATACCTTTCAATGTATCAAGTATCAGAAGAGGGGATTGAACCCATGACTTCCAGGGTTACAATGTACATGGCCAACCATTTTCACAGTATTTTGACCACTAGGCTACAGGAACTGCATCTACAACCCCCTATCACAACAGAGTGTATCTTTGGAGTGTACATATACAGTATAAGCGGAAAAGGCACATAATGGATAATAATAGACACACTTGTCAATGTAACTTTTTATGGGGTGGCAGACGTTGAGGTTTGCTTCCTGGAACACCCAACCTTCTCTGTTGTAGACGTTCCATCATATTCTCCCTTTCGGAACCCAATTGAGGAGCTCCTTTCCTGAAGTCAATCAAATACAGTAAGAGGCAATAGACTGAAATAAAAAAAAGAATTAACCATCAATTGTCAGAAGAGGGGATTGAACTCATGACTTCCAGGGTCACAACATACATGTCCAACCGTTTTTACAGTATTTTGACCACTAGGTTACAGGAACTGCTGCTACAACCCCCTATCACAACAGAGTATATCTTTGGAGTGTACATATACAGTATAAGGAGAAAAGGCACATAATGGATGAATTAGACACGCTTGTCAGATAGAGTTCAACCAATAGGTTTCCACATTGTTACTCCACTTGAGCAGTCAACTAAATATAAAGGAAACTGAAGAGGCTTCTTTATATTTAGTTGACTGCTACACAATGGAGCACAATTGAGGAAACTGACGGTGTCGGAGAGGAAGGGGAGAGGAGAGAGGCAGAGAGGAAAAGGAAAGGCTATTTTGGTAACAGCGGGATTTTGAAATCCATTCAGTGGTGACATTGAAATACTGGTTGTGCTCTTTGTGGAGTTTGCATTTTTTCCTTGTTTCTGTTTTCTCCAGATTCTCTGGTGTCTTCTCACAGTCCATAGACATGCACGTTCATTGAACTCTTGATGCTAAATTGTTCTATGATGTGTGTGTCCTTATTGGGAATGGCTGATGCCTTGTTCAGTGATTGTTCCTTGTTCCCATTATGTGTGTGGATACACTCCATCTTCTCTGTTTCTAGATAAGTAGGGTTAGAAGAATGATTTTTAATTTATGACAATTAAATTAAACTGTAAACCCTTTCAAGTTCTACTGTTGTACATCAATGATCCCATCAGTTTCATACTTAATATCTCAAGTACTCCATCTGCACATATTGTCGTCTACTCTGCTTTTTAACCTATAAGAGATGTTCTTGATGATTGGTTCTGGTGGCTGCTCACTGTGAATATCGTGATTGTGCTGATAAATGTGGATGGTCTACTTTTGCTTTGAGCTAACTAGAATCACATTGCGATTACGGAAGTCATTGAGCCGTGAGTGTAGAATGAGGCTTATTCAAATGATATTTACACAACTAAGTGTGTACCATGGGAAAAAGTACCAGACTTGGTGTGGACTAATAGAAGGTACATTTGTTATTAAAAAGAAATTTGTTTGTCTTATGTTGGAGTTGAACTCACACATCCTGGTTGATAACCATTTATGCTAACTACTATACTACCATAACTGACCCGGGTTTCTGTCTGAGTTGATACAGTACATCAGACAAGCGTACTTGAATAAAGCACAAGAGATTGAAGTGGCAGTTAATTGTTTAACTTTACCTCATATTCGTGTTGAGTTCTTTCCTCACTTTTAGTCTATTTAGGTGCAGATGGAGGCCATTTTATGATTGACAAAATTTTGAAAGTTGTAAAGTCGGTGTAGTCAGTAGGGTACCTGCCCTTAAAGCAGTAGTAATGGCTTCAGTTCCCAGCCATGTAAAACCTGTTTCTGTTTATATTTATTATTGTCTATATTATCAGTAGATGGGGTCTAATCTATCAGTAGGAGCAGGTATGAGGCTTCAGTAACTAGTAGATTTTTATCACTTGGTTTTTAAATAGATTGGCTGTGATCCTCGACTGTTTCTAAACTGCAAACTGTAAAATGGAATATGTGCTCTCATGTGTGGTGTGCTTACATAGAAATGACGTTAAATATATTTCATGGAGAAATAGTGAAAATCCATACATTGCCAAGTCTTTTTACAGTATTTTGACCACTAGGCTATGGCTACTGCTGCTACAACCCCGCTATCACAACAGACTGTATCTTTGAAGTGTACATGTATGGTATAAGGGGAAAAGGCACACAATGGATGAATAAGACACGCTTGTCAGATAGGGTTCAACCAATGAGTTTCCACATTGTTACTCGATGTGAGTAGTCAGCTTAATATAAAGGAAACTGAAGAGGCTTCAGTGACTACCTGCTACCTTATGTAGCCCATGGAGGCAAGTGGGGTGGGGAGGAAGGGCTCTTTGAAGGAGATAAACAGTGTGAAATGAGATACAGGCAACACTAGTTGACTATGTCATCAACCTTGACCTGAACATGAGAGAAGCAATGTGTGTGTGGCCCCATGTGTCACATTTCACAGTGGTTGATATAATGTAATGTTTTGAAAATGAAAATGGGTACAGTAACGGTAGAGCAAAACATAAGGTCAATGTAGCTCGTGATATGGCACATTTCACAAGAAATACAATAAGATGAGTAAATGCGTGTATTTTCAGAACTGCAAAAAGACCCTGAAAGAGGGAGAGGCAGCCTGTCTTTGCTCCTGACCAACAGATTGCAATAGTAAGTATGGTACTGGCCAACAATGCCACCGCACACTAAAATAGCAAAAGATTGCAGTGTTTATCATTTATCCTATCAGTATGTAGTTGATGTTTAGGACAAGCTATTCATGTGATGGTTTGCGTGTACAGTTCTGATGCAAAAATAACCTTTTTTTAGAAGAGAATGGTTTTGAATGCAATGTGTACTTTGTTGTCAGGTTTTGTGACATGTTTTGGGTTGTGTGAGTGTTTGTGGCTATTGTGTGTAGAGTTTGTACAGAGTTTGTATAAGATGAGCTGTAGTTTCAGAAAATATATGTAAAAAGTGAGAGAGAACTGTAAACGAATGTGAATGGAGCCACAGTGCAGAATAATGCATAGAGCCACTGTACAGTATGTATTATCACACACATGCATTTCATCCTGGAAACTGTATCAATTCAAGTGCAAGTCTGAGTTTTATAAATATTGAGAAAACGTAATGACATGAATTTAATAGACCCTGTTTGGTGACTACTGTCTTCCATCTTCTACAGCTCAAGAGGTTTCTAGTTTATAGAACTCTTAGTGAGAGATGTTAAAGAGAATGCGTTTCTTTAGCCACTCACTTTGATTAGCAACAGTTTAGATATAAATGTTGAATGTTTAAGTCTTTAATGAAATAATTAGAATCACTTTGTTGTTAGCTCAAGTAAAGCCTATGCAGCAAAGTGTGTGTTATTGAAAACCTGGTGAGCAGTTATGTACAATATTGACAACTAAATTTTTTTTGTTTTGTATTGAAGGTCATAAATGGGAATTGAACTAAGGCTTCTTAGTTGATGGGCATTTACACTATCTAATATGCTACCACCAAACCTGGTCAGGAGGTCTTTCTCAATTGTTTCTGTACATCATACTGTATGATTCAAACAAGATCAAGGGATTGAGGTGAAAGATAAATCATATGTAGAATAACTTTACAAACTATGGTATAATTTTATTTTACCCAGTGCGTAATTCTGAAGAAACTGAAAAATATGATATTTTTTCTAAAACAATAACAAGAAGTGGTGGTGTAGTGGTTAGCATATCTGCCCTTAAAGGAGATGTTGTGGGTTCAGTTCCAGGGCATGATATATGTATATTATATTTTGTTTTTGAAGTATCTATCAATTTCTATAGTAAATTTGTATTGTTCTTTGTTATCAGACATTGCCTATTATTCTAGTGTGAGCATCTAAAAGGTGTTTGTTTGGACAAAATAGGAAGTCCAAGAGACAAAGCAAAATATTGAGGTATATATTAACATTTGGAATGTAATCAGCTTTGGGTGTGATCCTGGGTTATAAAAAAATGGAAATATGTGAAATGGAATGTGTCCATTGAAATTTACAGTAGAGTACAGTGAATGATCTCTTGAAAAACTGAAAAATCATTTGGGTTTGCAACACCAACTGAGATGGTATAGAGGTAAGTGCAACTGTCAATAACTCATGTAATCTCATTGTACAGGTTCAAATCCAGGAAGAGGAAGCTCCTAAGGAGTGAGGTGACCAGAAGAAGAAAAAAATGAAAAGTATAACAACAAGGTAAGAGTGCATGGTGCTAATTTCCATCTCAGATGAGACCGAGCCAAGAGATGTCAGTGACACTTCTGAACAGTGCTGGTGTATAGCTTCTGCTTTGCAAAGTAAAGCCTTAACTTGTATCCATAGATGTAGAAGCGAACAGTGTTAATGGACAAAATTTATCAAAGTATTACTGACTTCCATGTCTTGATGTTCATTTTTTTTAAGATAGTGACATCTGTGGGACTGCAGATCATGCAAATTCAGAGGTGGCTTTAGGCCTTTATGCACATATTTCATGACATTTCTGTTATCTTTTTATTAAATTGTGCACTGTAAAGTGTAAAATGCCCAAAGTTCTACAAATTTGTGTTGGGGTAAAGTTGTTCAAAAAGTGTAAGATTTTTGCTGATATTGTACATCTGTTGATAAACTGGCGACCCTTGACCCACCCTTGCACTTGACTAGGACTAGGAATTTTTGGAGGTTCCTTATATACTAGAACATGACTGTCTCACCTGTTTAACATCACCTATTTCACATCACCTTGTTATTTCAACATTCTTATTGGTCCTAAACTATCCCTGCACCAATTTTTTTTTATTTTTGTTTTCATCAGCATTTTCCATATGGTCTGAATTTTTTTGAATTGAGGTTGTTATATAGAACAACACATGCTGGAAGCTACAACTTTATTCTTTTTTTTACCTTTTTGTTTCTGAAAGGTTTTTTTAGCATCATTTTGTTTGTTGCTATGATACTGCATGTTGCTGGCGGCATGTATGTGTGTGCGAGGCACAGTTAAAGATTTGTGCGTAGTGTCATGGTAGCCATCTTTTATTAAGCTGAATTATTTGCACTTTAACCATCTGAACTTTATTGTAAGAAAAAACAACTCTGCCAATCTAGTTAAAATTGTTCTGGGTTTATCCTTTTGCCTTGTGGAGTGAACCACGAAAATGGAGTGGGCACAACAATCATATGATGCTCAGATTTTTTCTTTACAAATTTCTTTTACTATTGATGCCAAAGCTTTATGAAATCTCAGTCTTATAGTATGTAACTTGGTCAAGGTGATAGTGACATTCATAACTGCATGTTATGGAAAAAATAAAGAAAGAAAGAATGGGAGCAGATAAATATGAGCCAGTGAAGATTATTGCCTAAATTTCAGAGTAGTGAAATTGAAAAATTCTTTTATCGTGTGAATGAGTAAACTGGTCATTCTAATGAGATTAAGCTATGCAACAGTAACATGTCTTAAGCCAGGATTTAAATGTTATTGATTTTTTTTTTACATACAGCCTGTGGAATGTGCCACTGAGTCACCATAATGTTAGGAGCAACAGGGAAACAAACAGAGAAAACCCATACTACTAAACAGAAAAAGGAAGCTCATTATGCATGGTAACCCTAGTTTGACCTTGGAAAAGCCAGCTTTACTCCAACTCTGCACAATCAATGTGTGCTCCTGTCTGCTTCCAAATGAGCATGGACTGGGTGTTGGGCAGGGTCGTGGGGTCCAGCAGCTGTGGGGCATCTATCGGTGAAGAAAGATTCACTGATCTTGACTTTACTGATGATGCTGTGATTTTTGCAATGGGTGGCTCTTATCAGGGCTCTTGAGACACTGAGCGAGGAGTCTGAGTGTCTGGGCTTGCGAGTGTCCAGCATAAAAACCAAGATCCAGATCTTTAAAGACCTCTTGGACACAGCCATAAGCCGTGTGTCTGACTGCGGAGAGAGTCTCAACCTTGTCAAGAGGTTTACTTACCTCGGCAGCGACATTCATGTCTCTGGTGACTCTTACTATGAAGTCAGTAGACGTATTGGGAGAGCATGGGGGGTCATGAGGTCATTGGAAAGCGGTGTGTGGCACTCCCTATATCTCTGCAAAAGGATAAAAAATCAAAATATTTAGAGTCCTGGGGCCTAATGTATAATGCCGTGCGTAGAATTTACACTAAAACATGCCGTACAGACAAAAGTGGAAATGTGCGTACGTAGAACAAAATCCAGATACATGAATCTATGCGTACACCAATTTCCACGTTCTTCCTCTACATAAATCCTGGTCTGCCTGAAAAGTAACGCATGTGCATGCGCCTGCTGCCACTTGCCAACTCCTACCAGAATTATGCCTTTGAATATGCAAATCAGTATAAATAGCCCTTAAGCTTAGCGTTCCGTGAAAAGACAATGGCAAAAGCATGGGGGAAAATAGAATTTCAGTGAATACCAAGTGGAGGCAAGGAAAAATGTACTATTTGTTGGTTTAAACAGTGGTATAAACAACAAAAGGAAGTTGATCGAGTGACATATAGTGTTGGAGAAACTCTAAAGTTTAAGTTCATAAAGTCGCACAGTGCCCGAAATAAAAAAAGAAGTTGTCAGATATAGAAATGTCGCCGTGAAAATGCGAGTCGTAGCCCAGAGTCTGAGGGTCATAGGGAAGCTTGTTAGGGTACAGAGAAAAGAAAAAAAAAATAGGGACACAGTGGAAAAAAAAGCATGGAACTTTAATCTCAAAATTTCCACTTTAATTACGTAGTTTATTTTGATATTAAAATAGAACATCATAAACTTCATCTTAAAATCTTTAATTTACTAGTTCCTCAAATACTATTATAACTAAAGTAGCACATTAAATGCTTTGTATTGTATTTTTTCTTCCATGTGCTCTCATGTGTGAATCACTATGTGCTTCTTAAACGGGCTTTCTCTTCCTCTGACAGAACACAGAATTCATTACATTTGTGATATTAGAGCTCTCTGAATAATTTAAATACTGAGATGTATACTTGATATTTTCATGATGATAGGAATTAAAGCATGTTATTAAACATGGGAACATGGTGGTGCCATGATAGTGATGAGCTGCCGCCCCTTCCAGAGATTGTTCCTGCCTCCCACAGATGCTTGCTGTGCCGTGCGTGACCTTCGATGAAATAATTTACTTGAGAGTAACAATGCTAGAGCAGCTATGGCATTTGGAATAATTTGACCATTCTGTGGACTATTATATTGTTACAGGTTAATTACAATCAGATGGCTTAAACTAATAAACGATATGCGGTTAATTTCAGTGTATTTGATAAAGCCGCATCAGTGATGTGGATCTAATAAAGAAAGGGAAACCACACTGGAACAAAAGCACTGCTTTGACCCTGGGTGCTGCCAGTTTGCAAAACCGAGCAGAGAACTTGCGTATGCCAAGGATTTAGCTGGCGTGAAAATGTGCGTGGCTTTACGCCAAGTTCAGTTTTTATGCATTGCGATGTGAGCGTGGAAACGGGAGTATGTAACATTTTTGTGTGTACGCACCGTTTATACATGAGGCCCCTGGTGCTTCCTGTCTTGCTATATGGTTGTGAGACATTGATGCTTTTTAGTGACCTGAGACGAAGACTGGACTCCTTTGGTGCTATGTCTCTTCAGAGAATCCTTGTGTACCGCTGGTTTGACTTTGTGTCCAATGAGCGGTTCCACATGGAGTCCAAAATGAGGTACATTACCTGCATATTGAAAGAGCATCAGTTATGGCACAACGGCCATGTGGCCCGATTCCCCGAAGGTGATCTGTTTCACAGATTCTCATTGTTGAGGAAGATAGAGAGTCATTTCCAGAGGGTCGGACCCTGAGCTGTTTCATCATATGCTGGGTGCGGCAACATGCTGTACCAGTGCATGCTGTCCAACCTGACCTGACCTGACAATGCTGAAAAAGACTGAAAAGGCAATATCACTATACAAACAAACAGGAGCAAAACCAATAAGACTTTCTGAAGAAAATCTAATGAAATTAAGAGGCAAAAGTACAGGAAGAAATGATAAAAGCATGCTTTAGAATTTACAAAAATTTAATTTTTCTTACAGGTCCACGGTTTTTAAAGACACAAAATGCCACCAAGACCACTTGACCATAGACAATTTGCTATTTAGCCTCAATATGTGAATTCATGTGTTTACTGTATGGCTATTGGACCAACTCAATATGTCCCCTGTAATGTCATTATTTTTTTGACCATCTCAGTTGCCTGGAAAAATGTGAGATTGGCAAATCAATAATACTAAATAAAAACAATAAACATTAATTATGAGAGAAAACCACATAAACCACATAAATTGCATTAGACTGGCTACTAAACTAAATAAAGTTTTTTTTTTAACATGATTTGATGATGTGCTGCAGATTGGCCTCTGCCTGAACGTAAGAAGCACAAACCAGACAGTAACAGATGAGGTCAGAATGGACTCGATGATGGCTGTGTAGAATTTGACCGTTATTGCTTGAGGGATGTTGAATTTCTTCAGCTGACGCAAAAAGAACATTCTCTGATGGACTTTCTTAATAATGCATGTGATGTTAAATACCAGTTCTGATTCTTCTTTGTCCAAACAGCCACTGGTCTAACACTAGTTTTGACAACAAACTCTGCATACTCCATATCCATTGCCCTCAGACTGCAAACATTACCTGCTCCATTTTCCAAATATTGTAAAGTGTCCTTTTTTTACTTCTCATTTATTAATAAATGAATGAATAATTTTTTGTTAAACCTAAGATTAAGTTTATCAAAAATTAAAACTGTGGTTATGTTGTATAGCGATAAACAACAAACAAAGGGGACTTCCAGACATGAGAATTATAATTTACCAGTGTGACTTCAGGCCCAGAGTTGTACAAATGACAGAGCTCCACTCATTTGTTCCAAACATCTCTGATTGCTGCCAGTTTGTTTGTGACATATTGTGCAGGTCTTAGATTTCATGTCTCAGATCAGCTGCTTTGTGAGACATTGTGAAATTGGCCTTCTGGTTTCAGCACTCCAAAGACTGTAAATTGCATCTTTTCTAGAACTACGAGGTGCGATCCAAAAGTTCCCAAAATGCATTTATTTAAAAGCATACACACCAAATAACAATTAATGGTGAACAGTTGCTTCAAAATAGTCACCCGCTGAGTTGATACACCAATCCCAGTGAGATTTCAACCTTTCGAAGCACTTCTGGAAGTCATTTTATGTCAGTGTGTTCAAGACGTCAGTTGTTACCACCTGAATCTCCTCCACCATCTCAACTGCATCCTTTGAGCCTCATCTTCATCTTAGGAAATGAAAAAAAATCAGATGGTGCTAAATCAGGGGAGTACGGAGGGTGGGGAATGGCAGTAAACTTTGCAGAAGTCAAAAATTCACACACAATAAGAGATGTGTGAGCTGGTGCATTGTCGTGATGCAAAAGAAATGACTTGTCAGCCCACATCTGAGGATGTGTTCGGCGAATTCGATTTCGCAAACGCCTTAGAACATCCCTGTAGAATGCTTTATTCACCGTCTGTCCTTGTGGCACAAATTCCTTGTGGATGACACCCTTCACATCAAAGAAGCAAATGAGCATTGACATGGTGTTGCTGTGAACTTGTTGAGCTTTTTTGGGTCTTTCAAATCACTCATTTTCACGAACAACCCTTCATAGACACAACTGAAGTTTAAACAAGAACTGCGACTTGAAAAACAACTGTGCTGATGTTATAACGCGTGATAACAGCTCTCTAGGACTACTTGAACTGCTATCTAGCGGCAATTGATATAACCAAACCCTTCTGGCTGCAGAATAAATGCATTCCGGGAACTTTTGGATCGCACCTTGTATATCATCATCTAAACTCAGCCTGCTCATATGCAGTTACAGGTGTATGTAATCTATCTTCTTCTAGTCTTACATACTTTCGTACACTCTTAGTGTTTCGGCACCCCAGAATGACTGTTCAATGACTGTGTTAAAAAGGGTTGGGAAGTTAAGACATTGTCATGTGCATTTGAATTGTGAATGTATTAGGCTCTTGGGTGTTCCTTTGCCATATTGTCCTGATGGATATGAAGATATTAGTGTTTTTGGGAAATAAATGTCTCCCTTTTACTGTTTCCAAGGTTTTTTTTCATCATCTGAGGACAGACAAAATCAGGTCAAGGGTTTCTTGAGTAGAGTGCTGACATGATGAGTGTGATTAGTCCACCTCTGACCATCAGTATGGGCTCTTTATAACTGAAGATTTATTGAAGACACAACTGAGCAAGCTGCACACAGGAAAAGCAGATGGATTCAGTCTTTGAGTTCTTAAGGCCTCTGTTGGCCAACTTTGTGGCGTCCCCTGTCACTTGTTCAGTCTGTCCCTCAGGCTTCAGAAAGTGGAGCTGCTGTGAAAAAAACACTGTTACCCCTTTACAGGGATGGCTGAATGGTATTGAAGGCTTTAGAGAAAAAACAAAATCCTTAGCCAGCTTTGTCCAGGTGAGAAAAAGCAGGCCGAAAATTGCATCCTTCTCTCATATCTTTGTCTGATAGGCAAAGTGCAGTGGGACCAGGTGGTCTTCCATAAGAAGACTCATATTGTCCATGATCAGCATCTCAGAGGCCTTCATGGTATTAGACATAAGTGGAATTTGTCTACATATGTTAGTTGATGAGGTTCCTGCCTTCTTTGGACCAGGAACATTGCAGTTTTTTCACAGCAACAGCAATTGCTGCAGCCTGTCTGATAGGCAAACTGAAGTATGTCAAGGTGGTCTACCACAAGAGGACTCATATAGTCCAGGACTATAAATAACAAGGTCTGTGACTGTAGTGGGTGAGTTCTGTTGGTGAGAATACACCTATCTATAATACTTGCTTATAAAATAGGTCTATCAGATTTGACTATTGGGACCTACTTTATTGACAATTTGATTTGTACAGATTTGCTGCTAACATTAGAACATTAGAGCAATCTAGATGAGAAAAGACCATTCAGCCCAACAAAGCTTGCCAGTCCTATCTACTCTTCTAAAAAACATCAAGTCTAGTTTTGAAAGTCCCATAAGTCTTACTGTCTACCACGCTACTTGGTAGCTTATCCTAAGTATGTATGGTTCTCTGTGTAAAGAAAAATGTCCTAATGTTTGTGCAAAAGTTACCCTTAACAAGTTTCCAGCTGTGTCCCCGTGTTCTTGATGAACTCATTTTAAAGTTATAGTCTTGATCTACTGTACTAATTCCTTTTGTGTTTTTAAACACTTCAATCATGTTAACTCTTAATCTTCTTTTGCTTAAATATAACATAAGATATCCAATCAAAGCCAGCAGAACGTAAGTAGTAGGAGTAGAAGAATTGTCAATGATACAGAGTATACTGAAATTCTTATTTATATGACTTCCCAGAGAACAGAACATTGTTGATTTCCAACAAAATGATAAACAAGAATATATTAAAACATTTTTTTTTAAAACAACTTTTTTTACCTCCTCTTTGCTCGACCAGCTGCTGGATTGCTGCTGCTGCTGCAGCCGTGCCGCATGATCTGCATCTCACACAGCACTTCAAACATTTAAAAGCCTGTACAGCAGCTGTCCTTTTGTCTCACTGCCTTGTCTCTCTTCTCCCCCAGACATCCTCTGCTCCTGTCGGGGGTCCTGCTGCCGAGGCACACCCCTATTAAGAGGAGCTCAATTCACTCCTGAAACAGACTTATGTTTGTTTGAAGTGTTTGAATAACATTTGTGTCTCTAAAATCTCTTGTGTATCCGTGCAACTCTGTGACCCAAGCATGACAGCGTATGTGGATTTCACTTTCACCAAGCAACAAATCTTTTAATTCTCGCAGATACGCCTCTTCATTGGGAAGAAACACTACTTTTCCCTGATGGCAACATGACGATCTGCAAGTCTCTGATTTAAAGTTTAAATCCGAGTAATATATTCAATCTCTTTTTGCTGTTCCGTTATTTCACAGAGTAATAATTTCCGTTTGTTTGCGCTAATGCGATCTTTACTATCATTTTTTTGAAACTTTCGAATTTTCATACTTCCATTATCTCTAACCTGCTCTGCATGCATATCGCACCAATGTTTTTGAATTCTTTATGACGTTCTTCTTTGTCATCTACTCTTTGTCTTTTTCCGGCCCCGGGTATGGTTAAATCTCTTGGCACAAAGTCTGGTCTCACAGGACGTGAAAGTGTCTCTCTGAGAAAATCACGTGTCGTCTCTTTTCCCCAGATTTTTTTTATTATAATAGAGAGATAGCACAAATCAGCCTTCCTGATATATAGCTTACCTCTGTTTCTGTACAACTAGTTCATGTCAATGTCTAATGAGAATGTCTTATTCAGCACAGAAATCAATGCTACCTTATACCATTACATAAAGTATAAAAATTTAATAATAATTGCATAACAAAAGAGTTGAGACAGGCTCAATACAAGGTTTGTCAAAAAATATATTGTTAATGTAGAAGTTGTAGAAATTAAAATCTTGAAGGATGAGTGCTAAGCGTTAAATTGTTTTTCTAAGGATGCAGCGGTCTTGACTTATATTTTGTTTGACCTGTGGTTGTGTATTTCTGACTATTACCTTAGCTTATACATTGACTTATGAAAATAGTGCAGCAGCAACATTAAAACTCTTAGGTTTCTTTCTGTGGGTTGTACTAGCAAAGCTGCCTATAAAGGTTGTTTCAAATTTAGCCTTCCTGTTAGTTTTTAAGATCATTTTGTTCTTTAAGAGAAATAAGACTTGTTAAGAGACACATGATGACGTATGTGTGGACTTATAAAAGCAGCCTGCTCAATGCAACGAGCAGACACACCTTAGGAGCTGCAGCAGGAGGACCCTAACAGGGCGTAGGGCATTTGTGTGTGTCTAGGAATAAACCCTTGCTTGAGACTAATCAATACTTAAAGTGTTTGATTTATTTTATTTAGATAAATTCTTACTGAACCTCTTTATTGGAAAACCAGGTAGAAGCATTCTTAGACAGCGGTGGGCACTGTTGTCCCTTTTTACAGACCTTTGATTAAAAGTCACGTTTGAGCCTGTGATTGTCCCAAGATATTAATAACTTTAAACAATTGATACTACCTGGTCTTTCATGATTGTTTCTTGTGGGTGAGTGTATTAGTATACAAAATGTACAAAATGTGAAAGAATACAACATGTTGATGAGATCAACATGTTGTAGTTATAGAGACAACCATTTACTTTCAACTTTAAACTTCTTATCTTTAAAAAAGTCAGTCCTTGACTCTTCTAAGATAAAGTTCAAATTCAAATATTTAATAAGCCAATCTGCAAGAATTTGTTTTTGGTTGGTACTAAAAGCTGATGAGAAATCCACAAACAGGAGCCTAGCATGAGTCTTGATGCCCTCCATGTGGTTATAAAGATGGATCAAAATAAACAATGGCATCCTTTACCAGTCTGTTAGGGCGGACCCGGGTCTCCTAACTGCAAGGCGGCAGCGCTACTCACTACGCCACCGTGCCACCCGCAAAGGAACATGTAAATATTATATTTAAAACACAGCAGATGAAGAGGCAATAGGCATCCATTGTTGGGACTGGGGTGAGAAGTTAAAAGGCAAATTTCCTGGGTAATCCTGTTACTGATTATTGTCATGGCTGTCTACAGGATATAGGTATTTGCTGTCTTGCAAAAGAATCATCGCTTTGAAGTTTTAACTGGCTAAATATAAAAACAATACAAAATTGTGATAAAACAACTGCTCCTTCCTTGGAAAATGTTTGTATTTACTTGAGTTGGAAATGAACATGTCTGAGAATATTGGTTTCTAATCAGCATATGTGTACTCATTGATAGTTGCTAACAATACGTTTTGTTAACCTGTGTTTACACTGTTTGTTAAGCCCAGGAAATTTGGATGTGCCATTGTTTAATCCATCATCCTGTAATCTAGGCAGGGACGTGAGGAGATTTAAACTTCTGGGCAGGAGAAGGCAGGTAGAGGGCCGGTCCACTGAGAACGCTGCCAAGACACTCGGACAGAGCACAGGGGCTTGCAGGCAGACAAGGGTACGTGGCTGGCATGACATGAGGCACAAGGACGGCAACACTTACTTCCAGGGAGGAAGAGACAGCTCCACAAGAAGACAGTTGTGGGTCCAGTGAGAGAGGGAAGCCGCATGAAAGGACCGAGCAAAGCTGGCAGACGAGAAATGAGGTGTGCCTAGATCACAGTAACACAAGGAGCCCAAAGTGTAAAAAAATGAACGACGGAGAAGACACTGACAGGGATTCAACGATTTGACAAAACTTCTGTTTTGTCAAACGACGAGATGAGTGTCCTCTGAACAGACTGCATCCGTGGACAGTTGGACGATTAATTGTTGGGGTAACACAGTGCGCAAACTGGACACTGCACCACTAAAGGCTATATCCTCCACTTTATGTTTTTAACGAACTTTAAGAGTATGAACTGTGTGCTTTCTTTTTAAAAAAAGGAATTTCGTTCTAGATATTGTTAGTACTTTATATTGTCTTGTGTAATAGACGTTACTGTTGCATTTCCTGAAATTACTGTTGTGTCTTTCATTGTGTGTTTATTCACCACCCTATTTAAAGAAACCTGTGTGCTGTTATCGGTAAATTTCAAGAGTTCCCAATCTCTTAATAAAACTGGGTGGCGTAGTCAGATATTTTAATGGTGTCTAAGTTAGATTACCTGTAAGGGTGACCAGACACCTGTCACACTTCTTTTATCCCAGATTATATTTTCTTAGCTTCTGTTACATCTTATTCTGCATGTTGATGTTTGCTTATAAATGATCTGAATGTGTTGTCGATTTTACACCATTACAAAAACAGAATAATATTAAGTTGAAAGTACAATAGACACGTAAAAACAGTTTTTTGGAAATTGTTTTTTCTATTAAATAGATTCATTCTATCAGTTAAAAATTATTCACCCGGGAGTTTCGAAAATGTTTACTGTATAGATTATTTCATGATAAACATTGACCAATTTTCATCGCTCACCACTTTTTAAATTGATGTTACTTTGACTTTTGTCTGCCTGTTATGCTGTACACTGACCTCACTAAAGTCTTTTTTTGTATTTCTCCTACTCTTTTGAATTAAGAATGAGGCACTGTTGCACAGTGCTTTTCAGCTATTGTGAACTGCATTGAAGTCCATTCCTTGTCATTTTTTGAGTAAAGTGTTTTTCTACAAGTATTTGAATTGTCTCTTAAATCCAACTGATGTACACATTCGCCTGATTGTAACTTTATAACAAACCCTGAATGCAGTCCAGAAATTCCACATTGAACGGCGATGCTGTCACTCACCATCTTCCTACTCTTAACCCCACATGTATAATTAAATGTGTGGAAGCCCAAGTAGTGACAAACAGCACAAATAAAACAGACCTTAGTAGAATACATATATAGTCAGAGTCAAACCTTTATTTCAGTCTAATTTGAGTGAGTGAGAATGCTGTGGCTTATACATTTTTTTAAACAACAACAACAACAACATTTATTTATATAGCACATTTTCATACAGACTTAAAGACTTCAGCTTCCTTGATCCTGTAACAGTGGGTTTAGAAATTGAATGCATTTATTGAACTGTGGTCTACTATAACATCAAGTATGTTTATTTTTGGTAAAAAATCTATTGCAATTAGAATTTGGCATATTATGAGTCACACCTACAAGAGTCCTCATGGATCAGCATGATAATTCATCATAGTTGAAAGTGACTGATTAACACACTTTCAACTTGTGTATCTAGTATAAATGCATGGAAAAAATTACAGCTATGGATATGTGCCATGTGCATGTCAGTCAGAGGTTTGGGATTTTATTAGGCTGTTATGTTTTCATTACAAGTGTTGGGTCTTGCAGTGGTAAGATAGAATGTCAAAAATTACACACTCACCAATTCTTTATCTGCAATGGCTGCTGATGATCATACAATGTCAGATGCAGTCAATTTCTCTACATATGCTGTGAAAGATGTTATCTTTTTACTAATTACTCCCCAACAAAAGCTGGCACTGTCTTTGTTGTAATGGCTTCAGTATATCTCTATTATAAAAAAAAAAATCCTGCGGGAGGGAATGACTAGGAGATGATATATGATCTTCACATTAAGATCACGGAAGACAAATAAAAGACACGCGAGACAAAAGAGAATGGCCACGGAGTGTCTCGTGGGGATATAGAACATGAGATTCTTGCAAGACATTCCCTACTTACAAGCAATATCAGAGCACGGCCAGCATGCAGCACACACAGATACAGGGGTCTCAGTGCATATAAAGCGTATAAAGGACAATACGTTATAAATGAAACATCGATGACTAAAAGATCGCATTAGCGCAAACAAAAGGAAATGAATCATCAGGACCAGGCGTAATTGAAAAAATAGCAGGACAAGGCGAGGTCAGAAATAAAATGCAAAGAGCAGAAAACAAAGTCTTTTCGCATTCGCATCATTCAATGCACAAAATGTAAATTTACACAATAATGGACCATACGCTATGAGAATCTGTGGTCCCGCAACTGTTAAAACAACGACAAGTTTAATTTCAAAGAAAACACGATTCGGTCAGGTGTATATTTATGATCATGGAGAAGCGATCACAACGTGAGCAGCAGAGACACGAAGTGGCAAAAAGGACAGCGGCTGTACAGGCTTTAAAATGATCGAAGGGCAGCGCGATAGCAGCTGCCCCACAAAACGTGAGCAGTGTTATACGTCCTGCGAGAAAGAGATTTAACCATGCCCGGGGCCGGAAATAAAGGACAAGTATTGTTTTTACAACGTCACGCGAGACCAGGCAGTGAGCCATCATTTAAAACAAGCCCACAGACATCTAACCTAGCAGTTGTTGGATTGCTTTTGGCAGACACTCATCATGTGCTCTCAGCTCTTAAAACAACGACATGCAACAACCAGAACAGGCAGCTCGCAAGCAGCAAAAAGACAGCAGATGATCTGACGGCATATCCTTAGCGTGCGTTCAGCTGACCCCCTTCAGAACGCGAGCAGCATTATACTTCTGGCGAGAAAGCGATGTAACCATGCCTGGGGCCAGAAATAAAGGACAAGTACTGTTTTTACAAAAGTTTTTAAAGTAAAAGTGAAAATAATGCATATCTAACAATTCCCACGAAAATAAAAATCTCTTTAAATTGTATATCCGGTAAACCAAACACGGGGGCGGAGCCCCATATTTTTTAAAATAATAGACAGTGTGGTTGCCTGTTCACAAAACAAAAGGGATATGGAAACATTCACACTGTAAATGTTTAGCCCGAAAGAGAAAGGCATATAACAGTAGATGCTGATAAGCTCTCCACAACATTAGATCAATATTCAGCAAGACTATTATAACAATAATACAATAAAGTATTTTTCCTTCCTCCTCTAGACAAAACCCTCATGTAAGCTTATATTTTTTCCAGCATCATAAAGAGTACCCTTTCATTCTTTCTCTGTACTTTTCAATGAATGTCTGGGTTTTGGGTATCATTTCAGTCTTCATAGGAAAATTCCAATACTTTTTTTCCCTGGCGCACCACAAGAAGAAAACAAAAAAGTATAAAAAATGTAACTTTTCACTAAAGCAATTATTGCCCATGTAAATTTAATTTCATATTTGATATCAATTTAAAATAAAACAAAAACGTTGCCACAGAAGCTTTTGAACTCAAGTCTGTTAATTTACACCTTCACTGTAGGGAGGATACTAATTATGAAAAAGCAGTAAGCACCAATTTGAAGTACAACGTTGAAAAGCTGGGATTATCAAATGTGAAGAAAAAAACTACATCTGTTGTATACATTTCCAAAGGCGTTCTCAGAGTAAAGTTGTACGTGCTGCAAATGGCAAAGAAAAAGGGAAAAAATCAGTTTATGCAGGTTTATTTTCGTGGCATGTGATAACATATATTCCTTGACTTTAAAGCTGATTACTTTCTTGGCTATTAAAGTTAAGTCACTATATCTCTTATAGTGGTAATACTAATTTTGAATTTTCTTTTAAATAGGTACCTTATCAAGGAACGGCTGCTATTAAAACTAAATTTACAATCAGGTACAATCAACTTAGAGGCATACATTATCTCAGCATCCTTCATACTGATGACCACTTCTACTACTAGAGTTATACATTTATAGAGGTGAGTTAAGTAAGAACATTTTGGTTTAACATCAGACTACATATTACTTTTCTAATATATAATTTGCAGATAAGTTCTGTTCATAGTAAATTTAGGAAACTCTCCATTATTAGGTGTTCTGGAAATCTAAACATAGCATTCTGTGCAACTTTGTTAATGAATGCTATTACAAAATTATTGGGATAAACACATACAGTACAGGCCAAAAGTTTGGACACACCTCCTCATTCAATGTGTTTTCTTTATTTTCATGACTGAAGACATCAAAACTATGAATGAACACATGTGGAGTTATGTACTTAACAAAAAAGGTGAAATAACTGAAAACATGTTTTATATTCTAGTTTCTTCAAAATAGCCACCCTTTGCTCTGATTACTGCTTTGCACACTCTTGGCATTCTCTCGATGAGCTTCAACAGGTAGTCACCTGAAATGGTTTTCACTTCACAGGTGTGCCTTATCAGGGTTATTTAGTGGAATTTCTTGCTTTATCAATGGGGTTGGGACCAGCAGTTGTGTTGTGCAGAAGTCAGGTTAGTTGGACGATCATTTATTTTTCAACAGGACAATGACCCCAAACACACCTCCAGGCTGTGTAAGGGCTATTTGACCAAGAAGGAGAGTGATGGAGTGCTGTAAATGGTCATGAAAACAAAGAAAACACATTGAATGAGGAGGTGTGTCCAAACCTTTGGCCTGTACTGTACATATGTATAAATAAATTATAATTATGAAAGAAAAAAATGAAAGCACACAGTATATAGTGTCTTGAAAGTATTCAGTCCCCAAAACTATTGTCATGTTTTATTATCTCAGTTCCTAAATGTATAATACAGTATACTAAAGTAAGCATTTTCCCTGCAGATCTGTAAAAACAATGTACATCATGCCAAAAAAAAAACCACTGGAAAACCTTCCAACAATTTTCTAAAAAGAAAAAATAAAGTTATCAGAATTTAGAAAATATTTTTCCTTTTGTAATATATAACACTTTGCTTTGCTTTGCTCAAGTGTAATGTAATGCCTTACTAACTCCCCCAGTTTGTTGACGGTCTCCAGCTGGATAGGAAGTAGGTGGATCACCTGTTTTTAATTAATTAATAAGGATAAATCCTCTTCTCTCACTGAAGTCCAACAGCCTGGTAGAGTTTTCCCATTCTTATGAGTTGTTTTCTTTATTATTTTTTATTCATTTTTCTCTATTCTCCTTTTTGACTTCTAATTCTTTCTGGAGATTGATTGAGAGGCCTTATTAGTTTTCCTGGGCACCAGTTTGTTGTGTCAGTTTGCTGTGATGCTTGCTAGGGCGTTGCTATGGGTAAAAGTAAGTGTGTTTTTTGTACTTACAGTTTTCTGACCTTTATTTCTGTTCACTTTGATTTTGATTTTGGATTATGATGTAGCTTTCATGCTTGCTTATTGCAGGTTCCTATTTTGACTATACACTACATATACTGTACATCTCCTCTTCTCTGCTGATTCCTTTATATTCTGATCACATTATCCATGAAGCAAACCAAAATAAAGGTAAAAGAGTATTTAAAACAAGTTAGGGGTATAGATTGTCACACACGCGCAATTAGAGGGCAGCCAACAGGCCAGACAGAGCGTGAAAGAACAAAAGATAGGGATTTAAAACGGAGTATAAATGCCTTTCTCCCTTCTTCACCAGAAAAACAGAGGACTAGAGAACACACTTCCGTTTTTACATTGCTGACTTCACTTCTGGTCCCTTTACGATGACCTCATTTCCGGATCCTGACGATGATGTCATCTCTGTCGCTTACTCTCCACGTCAGCTCCATTTCCTCTGTCTACTTCACTTCCTGAAAACTATTTCATTGTCAACTGTATGGATATTGCATTTTTGACAATAGTATCAGTCTCCATTGACTGCTTGGATCCCCCTACATTATACATTCCCCATTCCTTAATATGAGTTTTTCATCTGTTTATTTCTTCACAAGATACAGAAAATCACAGATCTGTGAAAGGCCTACTAGACCATCTCAGAGTCACTGAACATAACTGTCCATCATATGGAGGGGGTAAAAATATGAAACTACAGGCATACTGCTTTGGTCTGGGTACAAGACCAATTCAAGGACACCTAGTATACCATGGAGCTCAGTGTAGTCCAACATCTGGTACTGGAAAAAATCAGGGATGGATCCCAAATCCATAGCCCCCAGGGGCTGATAAGACATTGGGCTGCTCTCCCCAACCCTTGCTACAGACATGTTATTGAATCAAATGTTGAAGTTTATTTGTATTTACAAAGGATGAAATATTATTGAATGTATTCATTATACTAAGTGAGTAAATAGCCAACACTATATAATTTACACAACAATAATTTGTGTTGGGATTTGTGATCTTTATACAAGAACTTGGTCGTTAGGGGAAAACACAATAGCAAATGCACATTTTGTGTTGAATAGTCAAGCACAAAATCAGTAAAACCCTGCAATAACATACCCTGCTATAACATAAATTAGGAAATAGCACAATCATTACTGTTGTGTTAAGGAAAAAGTGGTTCAAGAAACAGCTATTTAATGTTTTATTTTCTGTCAGACAATTCACAGATGAACAGCACATGAATCACAAATTCCATATATCCCTGCTACCGATTCCTAACATCACCCTGCCCAGAGACCCTTGCAAGGACTCTGTATGCTAATATCGTTAACAACACATCAAAACTGCAATTGCTTGGATACTTTATCCCCGACAAAAATCACAGTCGATAGTTTCATTGAACTGAGATTATCTTTGCTATAGCCAAGAGAATGCTGCAGCATTGGATGTTACTGACACTCAGAAACTGCGGAACTGATGTGTGGTTTGTCTGATGTTGCTGATCTACAAACAATAATGTTATACCCATCAACATAAATTCTATAGTAGCTAAGGTATTAGACTTAAAACCCTGAAGTAGAAGGTTCATATCCCATTAATGACACTGTGTCACCATGAGATCTGCCTGTGTTCCAACTGGAGAAACAAAAGAAATGTGACCAGCTGCATCTCAAATGTTGTAAATCAACTTGGATAAATGTGTTGGCCAAATAAGTAAATGTAAAAAAATGGAAATGTAACTTAACCCACCAATTCAGAACAATACCAAACGAGGCATGTCAAGTCAATTTCATAGTCATGTGTGCTCAGTTCAATGAGCTTCTTTCTTGCATGTGCTCTTATACCGACAACATGGCAAAAAAATACACAGCATGCAACATATACTGTATAAACTACATATTTCATTATTTATAGCCACAGGGTCCTGCAGCTTTGAACCTGAGAACCACAGCTTTAAGAGGACCAAACTATGAACAAGCTAGCGTTTCTTGCTGGTTATTCAAAGTTGTCTTATTCCTTTGCAGTTACAGTGCAGCCATCCTTTGCTTATGTACATTTATTAGGAAGAGGTCTTCTGTTATAAGAGCTCAACAACACAGTCAGACAAATAGAGTTCCAATATCTACAAAACCCAATCTTATGTTTTGCAAGTACTGTAGGTATGTACAGAAAATCAGATCTTAACCAAGTACATTTTTAGTGTATATTTTTTTCTGTAAAGGTTAAGGCTAATGTTGGACAGAATCAGTATATCCTGTTCTCAACTTTGCAGTTTCCCGATGCTGTTCTTCATTCTGCATTACCAGAATTTCAATTACTACCATTTTAATAAAAAAGACCAATCTATACACGGTCAATACTCCCTGCCCATTACAACTAATTAGTGCACTTTTTAGTGCCCTTAGGAAGACCAAAATAATACTTGGACATGATTTTAATCAATCAATTAAAACTCTACAAGCAAAATGAGAACCAAAGAAGGAAAAAGTCATACACCTCAATTTGTGCCATCTTAACCTGCCTTAAGTATTAATACATTTCTGTTTATTACTGAGTCAGACAGTGGTGGTGCACGTTGGTTGAAAATACAAGTAAGAATTTCACTGTACTTCATCTCTGTTCATGTGATAATACTACTAGTAAATATATTCAACTCAATGTGAACAATATGGACAACCCACAGTTCACGAGCAGAGAGAGATATAAGGACTCGCAATCCCTGTTTTCTTGCAGCACTTAACTCAAAACAGGCCTTTCCAGGTCTATATAACATTTGGCAATCTCACCTCAAACGAATAAAAGAAATATCAGCTGCTCTAATATGTCAATGCAAAGGATGTTGTCAGCATTGTTTCATGGATAACAAAGCTTTGACTGTAAGGTAGAGATTTCTTTCTAGCACTATGACATTGGTTTCCCAAAATTTACCCACTTAGTTCCTTCAAAATAACATCAAGTCAAATTTTGAAAGTCACTAAAGTTTTACTGTCTACCACACTACTTGGTAACTTATTCCATGTTTCTATGGTTCTCTGTGTAAAGAAAAAACTTTCTAATGTTTGTGTGAAATTTACCCTGAACAAGTTGTGTCCATTTGTTCTTGATGAACTCATTTTAAAATAACGGTCACAATCCACTGTACTAATTCACTGCATAAATTTAAATACTACATTCATGAATGTGCCTCTTAGTCTGTTTTTACTTAAACTGAAAAGGCTGAGCTCCTTCAATGTCACCTCATAATTCATCCCTATAGTCCTGGAATCAGGACTTTTCCCACTGCTGCTATGTCGTTTTTGTAGCCTGAAGACCAAAACTCCGGAAGAGGGAAGCAAAATCAAGAATGGACATTTAGGCCAACTGTATTGTTTATTTGATTCATTTTTGTAAAAAACATTTGAGTATGGATAATACCAATGTAGGTACCATACAATGCTGGTGGTTATCTGCCTATCCCAATGATCTATCATCCGAGTAGAGTCTTGTTGAAATTCTTCAAGTTGTACAGTCACTGAACTGTGTGTGCCTTCCTAGCCAAGTCATTCTACATGCAGTTGAACAGCTAAGAATTCTGAGAAACAACAAGAAAGTTGTTTCTTTCCAAACAACAAATTAGATTTTTTCTCAACATTGAATGTAATGTGCTGCATTACTGTGCTTTGATGACTGTTTATGACTAATTGCTAACCATTTATATAAATGATGTTTTTTCTGTAATGTCTGTGAAGTGAGTGCAGATAAATATCAAGCCATTAACCAAAGCTGTGAAATAAAAGGAAGGAATCTTACTAGGCACAAAGGAAGGTATCCATACACGTGTATTTATGGTAACATATAAAACACAACTTCAGAGTTAAAATGAAATGTAGACAGATTACTACGCTTTAAAAATATTTTACATTAATTATCTTTTTTGGCAAGTTGTCATTTTGAGAGGTAGTGAAAATAAGTTAATTAAATTGCTTGCAACTTTCTAGTTTAGTTTGACATGTAGTCACTAAGTGCTTATTAAAAGTGAAAACTAGAAAGTGCTAGGCATGAGAAACACTGCTGTGAATCACACAGCTACATAATACAATTGTCTATTCCATTTTCATGTTGTATCTGTGCCTATTAAAGTTCTCAAACGGTGTTATCTATTGCAAAATTTCTTAATACCCATTGCAAAAATTAATTATGGGAAGTTGATCAAGTATGAACTGATCACTAAAAAGTGCATTTTTCATTGTTTTTCATCTGTTAAGTCTCTAAAGATGAGTTTGATGATAAGGTCAGATGGCCGGGAGGACAGAAAAAATAAAACAAAATAAAAAAGCTCAAGTTAAGCTGGAGACAAAAACAAAATCAGCAGGGGTTCCAATGCCAAAAGACCAGCCAGTCCCCACTGGGCATTCTACCTAACATAAATGTCCTTAAGTCATTCCTCATCGTTTCCAGTCTTTGTCCTAGTGGATCTGTTGCAGTAAGTCTCACAGAAACCAAGGATAGATCTTGAAATAGTCTACAAACTCTTCAATGTTTCATTAACCAAGGGAAAGTTGTGTCTGGATGTAATAAGCTTTATCTCTAATGGTTTCACATGCTGATACCTGCTGCTATGGCTCACCACTGTGTTTAATTCCAGCAATATTCTGACCTTATTATCAAATAAAATAAATGTTTTGCTTTAAACATAGATTTTAATATTAGAAAATATTACATTTAAACAAATTATCATTAAAATAAAATACTGATATTTAAATAATTATAATGCAATTATAATTAAGGAAAACCTATAATTGATAGCTAAAAAGTGTGTTTTGTGAAAAAATATCTCATGACGGAGATTAATGTTTGAATTCAGTATCAAAAAATATATAAAAATGACATGAAATAATGAAAACAATTATTTTAAAGTATACGTATGAATTGATAAAACACTATCTATCTATCTATCTATCTATCTATCTATCTATCTATCTATGTAATGCAATTGCATCTTTCTAAGATCTGAAACACATTTTATTAAATCATATAATTGCATTAATAAAAAATTGAAATTGATTACACTACATTATCCAAGATACCTGAAAAGCTACATCCCTTATATTGAATTAGTGCTCCAAAATGAAGCTATGATAAATAAATCTTAATTGTAGGAAAAAAGTGCTAATTTAAAGGCAAATTATAAAAGTTTAAACGTCTTTTATCTAAATAAGATGTATAAAAAATATACAGTTTTTAAATGCTTAAAAAATTCAGATTACCTCTAATTATTAAGGGCAATAGAACATATGTGTTTGATAAGGGCTATTTTCCTTTCTTACTATTTATATTTAAAAACTGGACATGTGCTGAACTTTGAAAGTATAATTCATTAGTAGAAAACCAAGTGGTTAATCCTATTGCTGATGCAAAATAAAACAAATATATCAATTCAATTTACCAATGTAAAAATCTAAATCCTAAATTGATTTTTTAAGAGGATTAAGTGGCAATCTTAGAGAACTTAGATTTTGATTAACTGTAGGAAGCCATACTAGCACGTGCAAAGGTTTTAAGTTACTTTGTCAAGTGTCTGTTTGTTTATTTCTTAAAAGAAGAGGAAAAACACCTAGATTTCAAATCTTACTGATCATTCTCTTCCAAAACAGTGAGAGCAAGCTTTTGGCTGTGTGGTAGATTATTGATATAATGTGTGTTTTTATCAAGTCTCAAGCTAAGAGACTGCTGTGTTCAGTTCAGCAGTTGCACTTCTGACCCTGCCTTGTACACACTGCATAACAATGACTACATAAGGAGGATGAACTGTAGCTACCTCTGGCTGTGTCTGATACCAACTGCTGACATGGACGTGCTACCTTATCAGTATTATAGTTATGGAATTACTAGATGGTAATGTGTTTGGGTTAGCATGAAGTGCTTCATTTGCACATTATGTCCATAAAAGAATGAGACTGGGTCTGCTCAGATCAAAATTGAATTTGCATTCTGTTCCTGTCACTGTGAGGTTTTCTGTTAATAACGCTTTCTGTTTCTTGAACTAACTAAGGGGTAGAACGCATTTGTTTTGAAATAAAAGTTTGAAACAAGGTATTTCAATTATTTTTTTCATATACCCAGAAAGATATTATTAAGGGAAAGAGAAATAAAAGCTTATATTTGTCTGTCACTCATATATGAAACAATACTTTTCTGTTTGTTTTCAACTTCAATGCTGTCACAGACTGGTAGAGGCTTGACATGTTCAAACAAAGATGTGAAAGCTTGCAGAGCTTTGTGTCTGTTTATTTACATGACTTGAATTTTCATTTTATCTAGCTAATTAAACAAGTCTTGTTGGATACTACTATTAAGATATTACTATTAAGTGACATCAAAGGCCTTCTGAACCAAAAGAAAAGGGCTTCTAAAGACGGTGATCAGCATGAGCTCAAGCGCATGCAGAAGGAATTCCGAGTCCAGCTCAGGGCGGCGAAAGAGCAGTACAGGAGAAAGTTGGAGCAGAAGTTGCAGAATAACAGCATGAAGGAAGTGTGGGATGGGATGAAGATTATCACTGGCTGCAGCTCGAAGTGGGGTGCCACCATCGAGACAGACATGGAGAGAGCAAACCAAATGAACAACTTCTTTAATAGGTTTGATCACCCAAACCCACTCTCACCTCGGAGTACTGCATCCTCCAACCATCCTTCTGTTGATACCAGCATAGGTGAGACATCCCCACCCACAATTACAGCAGCCCATGTGAGCAGAGAGCTGAGAAGACTTCGTGCCAGCAAAGCAGCGGGTCCAGATGGTGTATCGCTACGACTGCTGAAGGCCTGTGCGTTGGAACTGGGGAGTCCTCTACAGCACATCTTCAACCTGAGCCTGGAACAGGGGAGAGTCCCGAGGCTTTGGAAAACATCTTGTATCACCCCAGTCCCAAAGGTATCATGTCCTAGTGAGCTGAATGACTTCCGGCCTGTTGCTCTGATGTCACATGTGATGAAGACCATGGAGCGGCTGCTGCTTCACCACCTGAAGCCACAGGTCCGCCATGCCCTCGACCCTCTGCAGTTCGCATACTAGGAGAAGGTGGGAGCGGAGGATGCCATCATCTATATGCTACACTGATCCCTCTCCTACTTGGACAGAGGCAGTGGTGCTGTAAGAATCATGTTTTTGGACTTCTCTAGCGCCTTCAACACCATCCGACCTCTGCTCCTTAGGGACAAGCTGACTGAGATGGGAGTAGACTCACACCTGGTGGCATGGATCGTGGACTATCTTACAGACAGACCTCAATATGTGCGTCTTGGGAACTGCAGGTCTGACATTGTAGTCAGCAACACAGGAGCACCGCAGGGGACTGTACTTTCTCCGGTCCTGTTCAGTCTGTATACATCAGACTTCCAATACGACTCGGAGTCCTGCCACGTGCAAAAGTTTGCTGATGACACTGCTATTGTGAGCTGCATCAGGAGTAGGCAGGAGGAGGAGTACAGGAAGCTAATCAAAGACTTTGTTAAATGGTGTGACTCAAACCACTTACACCTGAACACCAGCAAGACCAAGGAGGTGGTGGTGGATTTTAGGAGGCCCAGGCCCCTCATGGACCCCGTGATCATCAGAGGAGACTGTGTGCAGAGGGTACAGACCTATAAATACCTGGGAGTGCAGCTGGATGACAAATTGGACTGGACTGTCAATACTTATGCTCTGTGTAAGAAAGATCAGAGCCGACTATACTTTCTTAGAAGGTTGGCGTCCTTCAACATCTGCAATAAGATGCTGCAGATGTTCTACCAGACGGTTGTGGCGAGTGCCCTCTTCTACGCGGTGGTGTGCTGGGGAGGCAGCATAAAGATGAAGGACACCTCAAGCCTGGACAAACTTGTTAAGAAGGCAGGCTCTATTGTAGGAGTAAAGTTGGACAGTTTAACATCTGTGGCAGAGCAACGGGCATTAAGCAAACTCCTGTCAATCATGAAGAATCCACTGCATCCACTGAACAGTGTCATCTCCAGGCAGAGGAGTAGCTTCAGTGACAGACTTTTGTCACTGTCCTGCTCCACTGACAGACTGAGGAGATCGTTCCTCCCCCACACTATGCGACTGTTCAATTCCACCCGGGGGAGTAAATGTTAACACGACTCTTCAATTCCATTTATTATAATTATTTATTATAATTTAATTCAGTTATACCGGGGGAGTAAATGCTAACATTACTCAAAGTTATTGTCTGCTTTTACATGCATTTTTATTACTATTTAATTTAATATTGTTTTTTGTATCAGTATACTGCTGCTGGATTATTTGAATTTCCCCTTGGGATTAATAAAGTATCTATCTATCTAAGAGGAGTAGTGGAAGATAAAGCCACTACATCATAAATACTGTATATATCTTATTTATGCTGGAAAAACAGAAAGGATTGCAGATTGCAAACAGGCAAAATCTAATGAGTCAGATTGATTCAAACTGGATTTCCCAGTGTTTGAACATTTACTTGACCCTCCCAATTTCAAACTTCAAATATAGAAAATATTAAATTGCTTCTTGTCTGAAACATGCTTAGGAAAGGCTTAATTTTACTTTGAAACCTATAATTATGACTCCTCAAAATTCTCGCTCCTCAATTTGGTCAGTTTAATTGAACTGTCTGCTGCAACAAAGGGGAAAAGCGTTATAGTGAAAAACCTGTTGTGTATAATCTAAGAAACATTATTCTGTACATTTGAGCCATTGATGCCACATCTGGAGTACTGTGTTCAGTTGTTCCTCTGCAACAAAAAAGACTTATCAGCTCTAAAAGCTGTAAGGCAAAGATCAATGAGGAGCTTCCTGGGACTGAAGACCATGTCCTGCCTGTGTCCTAGGCTAAGAGACTAAAAACTCTTTAGTGCTGAGCAGAAATGGCTGCGTGGCTGCCAAATTCAGATCCTCAAATTTCTCAAAATGACTGATCCTTTGGAATTCATTATGTTAAACAGTAAATTGATGGAAATTAAGGGGAAATGCATTTAAGATTGATTCCAAGTGGAACTTCTCACTGTGAAATGTCATGGTAAGCAAAGTACCACATCATGTAGTTGAACCCTGACAACTTTTTAGAAGTTAAGAAAATGTACACATGGCATCATATTCAGATGTGTTCAGGGGCTTAAGTAACTGTTTTGAAAGCTGGAACATTTTTATTTTTTATTTTTTTGTGATACTTCGCTCACCAACCCCAAGCCTGCGCTACGCGCCAGCCACTTCACATCTCTGCCGATCACGTATGTGGATTTCACTTTCACCAAGCAACAAATCTTTTAATTCTCGCAGATACGCCTCTTCATCGGGAAGAAACACTACTGTTCCCTGATGGCAACACGAATTAGACGATCTACAAGTCTCCGACTTAAAATTTAAATCCGAACAATATATTTGATGTCTTTTCGCTGTTCTGTTATTTCACTGAGTAATAATTTCCATTTGTTTACGCTAATGCGATCTTTACTATCATTTTTTTGAGACTTTCATTATCTCTAACCTGCTCTGCATGTGTATCACACCAACATTTTTGAATTCTTTACGATGTTCTACTTTGTCATCTACTGTACTCTTTGTCTTTTATTTCCAGCCCTGGGCATGATTAAATCTCTTGGCACAAAGTCTCATCTCACAGGACATGAATGTATCTCTCTGAAAAAGTCACGCCTCATCCCAGGCTAAAAAGTCTCGTCTCGTCCCTGGATTTTTTTATTATAATAGCGAGATATCAAAGACAGATATACCTCATTTTTTTGTTTTTTTAAATACTTTTGTCACCATTAGGTGTATTCAAAAATAAGTGATAATGGAATGTATTTACATGTGTTAGTACAGTACCTAAAATACCTTTTTTCAATACCATTTTACAATAACATATAGTTAAAAACCAAGCCCAAATACACTTGCAGTAGCTGAAATAGCCTTCATACTGTAGACAGAAGATTAGAAATCAAGTGACATCAAAGTTGCATTGATTGCTGTACTATTGCTATTTGTTGGTTGTGGAGGATCTAAGACTAGTTATTGTTCATATTTCATAAACTTGAAGTTTTTGAAAGGTGTATCATCTAATAGAGAGTTAAAACCTACAGAACGTTGAAGTCTGTGTGTGTGTGCAACTACACTGGCTTTTCGACAAGTTATCTTGGAGATGTGCTTTGATGTCAGGATTAGCTATTACTTGTATAAAAGAGGAAATATATTAAATAACCACTCTCAAGGTAAATTCAAAATAGTAAATAATTTAGGAATTGTTTCAGAATGTTTCTTTGTTTTAAGATGGGCCAATTCTGAAAATTTACCATTAGTTTTTAAATGGGAATCCTTTATATTTCAAAAATGTGTATAACAGGATACTGTATCACAATGAAAATATAACTTTTTCTTCAAAAAAGAAATGTGTTGAAATTTGATGCAATAAACAATCCAGTTCCCACTTGTTTCATATGGACAGACAGACCTGTCAACAGTAGATTCTCTTTTTTAATGCCTACACTCCTAGGAAGCATTTAGATATGTTTGGGATAACTTAGCTACTAGGTAAATAAAAGAGATTAAATGGACTCATCTTATTTGTAAAACATGTTATTCTTATTAAAACATTCCATTTAGGTTAATGAAGATTTTGTTTAAATAATATTTTTATTTTGCATGGATATGGGTAAATGTACAGTATGAAACCCAGTAAGTTTCTTTTACCTTATTTATTTAATTATTCAAGGATTAAGTGCCATTTATCTTGCCTGATCAATTTTTTTGAAGAACAGTTATTGCAAAGACATAATACTCAACAGACATAAAAATAACCATCCTACAAAGAGCTGAGTCGTGTACTACAAAGGTTCACAGAATGATGAGGCACAGTGGTGTGCCAAGTGTGTTTGGTTCAGACCATGAGAAATGGATACCATGACAGACTGCTGCATTCAGCCATTTCAATGGGTATTGTGTACAAAAACATGCTGCCTTTGGAAATGTGTCACTATGTACTGTCCAACGGGTCCTCCAGCAGTCAACCACTATTCTTCACCAGAACCGTTGTCAAAATACTGTGATAACAGGTAGGGACTGTTGCCATGTGTCACGCATTATGACAGCAGACCACTTTTCCATAAGACAAGAATTGCTGCAGACACTTAATGCAGGCCCACAACAAGCCATTTCCAAATGAACACTCAGGAGGGAACTTCATGCCATTGATAGTCAGCTAAGTATTGCAGAATAGGCCCTTGCTGACAGCAGAGCCTCAAACCCTGGATTGATTATGCCTTTAAAGGTGTTATCTGTTCTGATGAGTTGTGTTTTTGCTTGTTCTCAAATGATGCAAACTGACTGGTACAGTATGCCGTAAATCACATGAAGCCTTCCATGAGAAATGTCTTCAAGATGCTGTTCAAACAGGAGGCGTCTCTCTGATGTTCTGGCTGTGTTTCCACAATATGAAGATCCACTTACTCCTGCACCTATAAGAGGCCATTCCATTGTACTGTTTAAATTACTGTATTAAGCTGGCCTAAACAAAGCACAGGCCTGTTTCTCCTGTTGTCATAATTGTGTTTAAAATACCATTTCATCAGGTGCATTTCATAGTGTACATAAAGGGTTAACAAGTATGTACACTGATAAGGGTTCCCCCGTTTTGGTGACTGTTTTCCTCTCTATTTTATAGTCTCATCAGTGATCAAAGGCTGAGATGGCAAAACAACAGTATAATGAGCTCCTTAGAGCCACACACCATATGATAGCATTAGTATGAATTTCATGCTGAAAATGATAATTGCTTGGGTCAATGCTGTTGACTCTTGTCAGAAATTAGGGTGAGCTAAACCCAGGAGGGAACTGAGGAACCACTGTTATCTAATATTAAGCATTCTATTAGCCAGCAACACACTGCTCTACATATGGCATTATAATTTAACTGCAGGGACAACATTATCCTGATTAAATGCATTTGAACTGAAGGCATAAAATGAGTTTTTCTAAAAAAGTTTTTTTTTTAAATTTTATAAAGGGACTTTTCAGCTTCTATAGTACCTTTCACACTGAAACCTAACAAACTTTATTGTGTTTTTATAGGATAGCTTTTCTGCTATAATTTAAAATGCCCCATAAGTGCCACAGCTTTTTTCATTTCAAGGTAAACTAGCAAGATGCATCATGAATTGTTAATTCGATTATGCATAAACATATGAATGCCAGATTATTGTAATGTACTTCTCAAAATGAAAACAAAATCAGTCCCACTGCTGGCATGAGATACCCCAGCAGAGCTGTGCAAAGAAATTGTGCAATTTTACGTTTTAAAGGCGTGACACTGAGCTGCAATGAAAACAATGCTGCACTCAGACTCAGACTTTTTAAGGTCCCTTCACACTGCAGGATTTCTTTGGAGCTTAGAAAGGATGATTTTTTTTTTCTATGTGGCCTTCATTATTTACATTTAAATAATTGCATCCATGAAGAGGTGCCTTCCTATTTTACATTTAAAAGCACTGAGCTAAACACAGTCAAGATATCGATCTTATACTTTGTTTCAGTAAGAAAATCAGGAACGAGAAAAGGCCATTCAGCCCACCTATGCTCAGGAGAGGAAAAACCTCTTGATTGTAAAGGGAAGAGAAAAACTCAAAGGTCACACGAATCAGCTTTCCTTAAGCTTGTCAGCTAAATGTCTCAGTAATTCTCGGACTCCTCAAAGGTTATCTATACTTGCTATTCAGTAGTGTCTGTTTTAGGAGAGCTACTTTATCAAAAGGTTTTTTATCTCCTAAATGAAGAATGTGCTTCTGCACTATATGTCACCAAGGCTGCTCTACTTTGCCTGCAATTTCCTTTTACACTTATCATTTACTTGGCTATAGGATGTACTGTTCATGTGTCTCTGTTACTAGGATAGGTGGTACCATGCAATTATGGCAAAATACACACAAAAAATATAATTACCTTAAAGGAAATCAGGTAAGATATATAAGTTATTCAGAAGAATGAGGCAGAGTGCCTGTAAACGATGGTGTGCTATGGCAGCCAGTGTATGAAATCACCAGGTCAAAGGCCTTGGTTCGCTTCCAAGTCTGGAAAGTAATATATTATGATTTTCCCCATATTCATATTTCACACTATATTTATCATAAATGTTTTGAGCAGGTGCGGCAGTAAAAATATCAAACATATCAAAAGAAAATGTAGTTTCTACGAGTAGCAAACAGGCATATCCATGATAAAAATTTAAACATCATTACATTTATGGTTTCCTGACACTCTTAGTAATTAAGCTTACCAGGAAGACAGTAAAACCTCTGCTTTTTTATTGTGTGCTGGAGAAAATCTTTAAACTTTTGTTCACAGTCTGTTAATTTGATCTCTATTGCTTTAAATAATTTATTGTCCTTTGGTCTTCCGGGATCTTTCCTGAGAGAAGTGTGAGCCTTCTTGCAGCCACTGTCAACAGTATTGTCCTACTGTCCCTTCAGTATTTCTCAACATATGCTACAACAATATGTCGGCCTGACATATTAAAAGGGCTGATGCAGGAGTGTTGATCTCAGATCCTGGAGGGTCACAGTGGCTGCCGATTTTAATTACTTAATTAGTCACCAAATATTGCTACTAATGAAATTGAATTGATTTTTAAGTTTCAAAATTGTACATTGCTTTTTAACTGTATCCAGCTAACTCTGTAGTCTGAAACTCAGCTTCTGGTGGGTCACCATTTTCACTCCTAATAATTTCTTAATTAGAAAAAACTTCTGCTGTTAACTAAATTTTTGGCTTGTAAATGCCGCCATTTTGCTCCAGTAGACATTTCTAAAACTTGATTTTCTTTTTTTCTGAGGGCACCGTCAAAATGTTTTATTGACTAGAACAGATCAGTAGTATTTCTCAGGCCTTCACTATTTTCTTTTTAAAATTTTATTGATACAGATTAGATGGACCAAAATTTTAAAATAGGATGAAATTAGCTGGTTTGATGGCTCTGTTTGCATCTTATTATTGTTTGTTTGCTAGAAAAGAGGAAAAACAAATACATCAATTAAAATGAGCGCAAAAAGGACTTCTCAATAAAGGTCATGTCACAAGACAGAATACATGTGTGTAAATGAGATGGAGGTCAGTGAAATGGTGAGGATGCAAGGAGTAGAACTGGGGACTTTTAGTCATAGCCCCTTCATTTATATAATTTTAGCAAGTAAGGGGAAGTTGGCACTGCGATCCTGTGATGCTGATAGTGACTTATCCAGCAACTCACTCCAACTAGTCAGTGACTTGCTGCAACCAAATCAAACAGGTTTGGTTGTCTTTAGACATGGCAGTGGGATCTGTGTGCATGAGGGTTGACAACCACCAAATGCTCATCCAGAAGTACAATCCATATAATGCCGTGAAGAGGAATAAGGAACACTGATGTCTTGGATATAAAAAAAAAACAGGAGAGAGACTTGTCTATAAGATGCCTTGTGTTTATATACTACGAAAGAATAGAAAAAAAGAAAAAAAAAAGGGTTGAGAATGGCTGAACTTGCTATACAGTGATCCTTCGCTATATCGCACTTCGACTTTCGCAGCTTCACTCCATCGTGGATTTTAAACGTAAGCATATCTAAATATATATCATGGATTTTTCGCTGGTTTGCGGATTTCTGCAGACAATGGGTCTTTTAATTTATGGTACATGCTTCCTCAGTTTGTTTGCCCAGTTGATTTCATACAAGGGACGCTATTGGCGGTTGGCTGAGAAGCTACCCAATCAGAGCACGTATTACGTATTAAATAAAACTCGTCAATGATATACGATATGCTTCCCTCGCGGTGCTTTGCACACTTAAAAGCTCTAACAGCACATATTGATTTTTGATTGTTTGCTTTTTCTCTCTGTCTTTCTCACTCTCTCTGACATTCTCTGCTCCTCTAAAAAAGCTGAAAGACTACCTTCACATTGATCCCTTCCTTGCGGCCGCTTTATCGCGGTGCTTCCACTTAAAAGCCCAACAGCCCTATTGATTTTTGATTGTTTACTTTTCTCTCTCTCTGACATTCTCTGCTCCTGATGCACACTTCTTTGAAAAGGAAGATATGTTTGCATTCTTTTAATTGTGAGAAAGAACTGCCATCTCTGTCTTGTCATGGAGCACAGTTTAAACTTTTGACTAAAGGGTGTTATTTCATATCCAGAGGGCTCTAATAATGTTAAAAAACATATTTAGAAGGTCGTAAACAGGTTTTCTATGCTCCAACTGCAAAAATATTAGATTTCTAAATAAAGAATCCTACTTCGCGGAAATTCATTTATCACGGTAGAGTCTGGAACGGGATAACCGTGATAAACAAGGGTTTACTGTATCTGTTTAACCTTCACCAGCTTCATCATGTAGCAAGCTATTGGCTGACAGAAAGGAGGCGACCCTGGCTGTGCTGGAAAGTAAGCAAATACATTCTTAAAAATAATACTTCCTTATTGGTATTTTATGGTTTTTTGTTGGGTTGTGTGGTTCCTCTGAGAACTATTGCTTGACAAAGCACCATTCCATTTTGGGAAAGGTTCTCTGCATATGAAATATTTAATGTATGTTATGCTGCAGGTCACTAACACATTAAGAAAACTCAAACTTATCCTGTGTTATTGTACGTTGTAAGAGTCCTTCAAAAATCATGACTTATTGGTATTTCACACATCTGTTACCACCTGTTAATGGTTATTTACTAAATGTAGCCTGTTATGGATGCAAATAAATAAAGGTTCTTTCAGGGACCTTCATGTGGTTGGGTCTTTTGGGAACAAAAAACAGTTCCCCTAAGGCATTGCTTTAAAGAACCACTCTGGTACCTTTACTTTTAAGAGTGTAGTCACTAAATTTGACATGCCCAGCGATTTTCAGTCATGTAAACTGACTTGGTCCACCAAAGGAAGCAACAACTGCAGCTGGTAGGTCTGACATAACTCATGACTAGTTGTGTAATTTGACATTGACTTTGGAAGCAGTAGTTGGTTAATGATTAAGAAAGTGACTGAAACTCAAACCTGCAGCCACTTCTTTCCATGATCATCTGAGTTTGACGATTCCAGCCTAATGATTTATTCTCTATCCATACTTTACCTGACTGACAAGCACATCGTCAGAAAATTTCTGGTCTCCACAAATTCTCGGTTCACTATTCCCTTTTCATGGTGAACCCAATAAGCAGCCAACTAGTGTCAGGAATATTTCTGGGCTAGCCATGATGATCTTTGGTAATTGTTATTATGCATCTGAAAACAGCATTTATTTTGTTGTGTGACGTAATTGTACACATACATCCTTATTTCTCTGGAGCCCTCATTCATAGTGTAGCCTGATCTTGAAAATTGCCTTGGAGTAAAGAAGTCAGACAAAATGTAATAATAATAAGAAAGCTTTGAATAGACCTATAAGATCTTTCTTTATTTCAAAAGATCCAATCTCCATAGTAAAATAGGAATATATACAGTATAGATATATACAGTATATATATATATATATATACAGTATATATATATATATATATATTAGTCTAATAGTATAATAGACAGAGTATGTCTAAACTTGACAACCTAGTGTGTAGTTACAACTTGAAAGACTACAGTTACAAATAACCAGCACCATAAAAAGAGGGGCACAAAGCAAAACGCTGTACTGACCACTGTTAGTCTGGCAAATTGGTTATACTGACGAACACCAGAGACAAAAAAGGGAGCAATTGTCTTACTTAATTGTATTATAAATCAGACAAGAAAATGCAGATCTCAATGGCTCACACAATGCCATAACAATGATAGTGCTATCTTCTCTTATAGAAGGAAACAAGTGCCTGGTAATATCTTTTTTGTTAATTGATGTTCCAAGCCTCAATCTCTAATTAAAAATTATGTAATTTAGATGTCACTGTATTAATACAAGATTTATCTGACTGAGTGAATATGCTCAGGTAAAATGAATGTGAAGCATTTCAATTACAAAATGAACCCAATCTGACAGACCACGTCCAAAGATTTCATTTAGAGAAACTGCAGTGTAAATGAACACCACACAGTTATCTATGTATCGAGTAAGCCTTTCAGACCAATTAAGCAATTTACTCTCAGTTCATTATTAATGGAAAAAACTCAGTACCATATGTAGAATGTATATATTGTAACGACCCGGCAGCAAGCGCTGGCGGAGTGACGCCTTATGGGTA